>CM044018.1:45374536-45555858 GCA_024085815.1 Flaveria linearis | reverse complement strand
TGTTGTTACGGACTGAAACCACTGCAAAATATGAGAGTTGTCTTACTACGGTAGTATCGACAAACAAGTGAGATTTATACCAAATGAGCTCTTTTACCCCATCAGACGGGTTTTTAAGATAAATTCATCTGTTTGATCCACGTATAGTAGGTGAGCATGGGATGCGTTGTTTGGTTTTCAATTCCAGACAGAAACAAAACTTTTGTTATTGAAAATGTAAATCGATCGTTTTCAGTTAACCAGGGCTTGAAGTCGTTTGATCTGGTTATGGATAACACAACCAATACATATGTAAAAACTTTAGTTCTCTAATGTTTAGGGCATTATTTATACCTTTTTTAGAACTACTTGTAGAAGCTCTATTATGTATGTTTGCAATTGTTGTTCACCTTGAAGCTTAAAGCTACTTCCTCGCATACGTACATGTAGAGAACACAATCTTGTTTCAACCAATGAGCAAAGCAAAATTCTTTATCAAATAGGATGATACTTAGTCATTTATCTTTTGAAATGAAACCCTTCTCAATCTACCTCATATCAGAATTTAACTATGATATTTTCTAAATAGTTACTTACCTAACTCGTTTGCAAGATATGAAATGGTCCAACACGGTCAACCGTAATCCAACAGTAAAGTCTTACTTCCCTATGAAGGCCTTTCGGTGTTTGTTTAATTGTATACATGAGAAATACCATTATAGATTACTATTTGATGGATACTGACTAAAAGAGTTGTCATAGAGATCGGTCCATTTGTCGGGCAAATGACATACGGCAAGACATTAGACATCGAAGGTAGGAAAATGTTAGGCAAAGTACACTCCTTATGTGCCAACACATTCTTCTCATTATTACAATTAGTTGGTTATTAATTAATTAGTTATATCACACATCAAAACTAAATCCAAACCAGATTTTCAGTTATTAAGCTGTAATTTAACCAAACCAAAGATTTTTTCGCATTTTCCAAATCAAAGGCTTTTATAAATTTCAAATGATAAGTTTGAAAAAATATGAAGTTCGCTAAACGTACCCCTATTACATGTTATATCTAAGTTGATTTAGTTGATTTTTAAATTTTTAAATAAATACATACACGTTTGTTTTGGATCTCCATATACGCTCTTATTCGTATTGGTAATTTTAGTGTTATCAGACTATTTTAGATAACTAGAATTAACTTAGTGACTAAATAAGAAACTAAGACATTAAACAAATTGGAAAGTATGAAGTGCATACTCATTTAAGAATTGTTCTCATGATATCAAGAAGCACACATGATAAAGCAAATGAGAGTTACAAGGAGGCACCACCCCTTAGGTGGGGTAAGGGGCAAGCCCCTAACTGGAGTCGAGCTAAAAAACTTATTTTTCTTGTTTTGTTTATGTGTTGGAAGTTTCTTCGAAATCATGAAATTTTCAAGTTGCGTAAAAGCGATTTTCAGTAGTAAATATGGTATTTGGTAGTAAAAGTGAGATAGATAGCAACTTTAGTGTTGGTACCAACCGATGAGTAGTAAAACTGATCATCAGTGGCAATTTTATACATCGTAGTAATTTGTACATTAGTATCAATTTTATACATCGGTAACTAGTGATGATTCGTATCAATGGATAATAGTTACTACTAATGTATGTCATTAGTTAAAACTCGAACCGCTACTTGAAATATTACAATTGTTCATTCAATCATTACAATAATTCTTCCGTTATATAAAAGATTCATCTTATCAACTTTTGATCATCGAATTTAAACGAATTCTCTGCTATGATTTTTATACACAATTTCATTCTTGTTCTTGAAACCTTTTGTCTTATTCAATATTTTGGAGACAAGAATTACTTGTCACAAATCTTGAGTTTAGAAAGTGAAGGAAACCACAAAACTTGAGCATTTTCATCGCGCTACGATACCATCATCTCTACTGGTTTTCATAAAATTACCCTCACAGTAAACCTCCATGAACTTGAGTCTCTAGTTCATAGACACCACCGGCGTCATTAGGACCACTGTGTGGTAAGACCACTGGAACGCATCCGATTTCTATGGTGTTGATGGCAGCCGAGGGATCTGCCTCTCTACAACCCACCGAAAGTCCACCTCTAACCCACCTAAATGGCTCACAAATGGGGCCAAAAGCATAAAATGAAACCTGCGTGGCAAAAGGCAGATAATCTGAAAAAACCCTATTTGTTTCATTCTATTATTAACTATAGAGTAATATAGAGTAATATAGAGTATATAGAGTAATATAGAGTACTAAGCTATCTGGTTTTTTGTTTATGAATTTATACCAAACAACTAATAATAATATTTCTAACCGTATACTTGGGGGAAAAGTAGTGTGTTTCTTCTTGACTAAGATATGAATTACGATCCATATTAATACTCGTAGCTAGAGGACAAAGGTAAATGGAAATGATAATACCAACTTAATATGTGTGTAATTTTCAATTAGTTTGAAAATATAGGATCAATAAGCACTACTAGAAAAACTGCAATAGATAACGCGCATTGCGCGTCATCTTTTGGGTCAGATGACGCGCAAATGCGTGTCAAGGAAAGGGTGGTCATAAATGATAGATGACGCGCATCCGCGTCATCTGTTTATGACGCGCAAAAGATGACGCGCATTTTATGACGTGCAAAAGATGACGGGCAATGCGCGTCAAGGAAGGGGTAGTCATAAATGACTTGATGACGCGCATCCGCGTGTCATCTATTAAATTTTTATGACGTGCAATAGATGACGCGCAATGCACGTCATAAAATTAGTTGTATTTTTAATTTTTTTTATTTTTAATAAATTTACCTGTTGTTTTCTAAAACAAATTGTCGAATAACATTAAAAGCGAAATCCATTAAAGACCAACAAAGTTTACAAAAGTTGTTACATAATATCAACTACAAAGCAAATCCAAATTCATTGCAATACAAGTACAAGTTCAAATATTTAATCATATGGCCTACATATAAACGAAATTCTAAGTACTTCAATATTTCTTCCTTTTCCGTACCATTGCTTGTAAACCCTTTCGAGAGTGCTTATCCTGCGTTAGTTTCCATACATTTCAGCAAATTATCACATGAATCGCATTGAGGAACACATCAATCGCATTGAGGAACACCGATGTCCACCATCGTCAGCAGCACCACCAGCAGCCCTTGCAGCTGAAAAAACATGTTGAGCAAGGCATTAACAACTTAGAACACAACTATGGCATATAGATATAACACATGAACAAGGGGTTGCTAGGGAAAATGATGAAGAGGATAATCACAAACGTCAAAGGATGAACAAAAGGCCACAATCCAAGAAACAAAACAAACAAACAAAACAACCTGCAAATTACCTTTATATATAAAAGATAACTGATCATGGATTTCAATCACATATGCAATATATTCATTCGTAATCGCTAATAACAATATACAAGCTGCAGAACAGTGCTTTGATTTTCAGGCCCAATGTTCAAAATCGGAACTAAAACCTATGTAATCCTCTAATCATTTGACACAAAAACAGCCAAACCATCCAAAATCCTAAGACTTACACATGTTTCAACTGATCTACAGAATGATTTCTGTAATAAAAGATGAAATATAAAGAAAACAAACCTGCATAGTGTTGTCTAGGTTTAGCATGAGGTTGTAAAGATTCAAGACGCCTAATAGGACCCCATAATCTTCTATACAATTTACTCTGCACAACAATCAGATCACAAAATAAACAAGATTGCCTCTTTGGTTATAAAATCCCAGATACCAAATGCAAGCATTGACTAACTCCAACACTAAAAATCCAATCTTTAACTCAAAATCGTACACTAACAACAAGAAAAAGTAAACCCAATGAACAAGATTCATCAATAACTGCAATACAACAGAAAGCATTGACTTACTCAAATACTAAAAATTCAAACTTTAAGTCAAGTTTACACCAACAACAACAGAAAGTAAACCCTATGAACAAGATTCATCAAAAACTGCAAAGTTCTGCAAAACACATGAAATTGGGTCCCCACAATCTTCTATACATTTACTCTGCACAACAATCAAATCATATAATAAACAAGATTACCTCTTCGATCATCTAAATCCCAGATACCAAATGCAAACATCGAGTCACTCCAACACTAAAAGTCTAATCTTTAACTCAAAACAATACACCAACAACAACAAAACCAAACCTATGTACAAGATTCACCAAAAACCACACAATCCACCACAAAACGCACAAATTGAAGCAAAACCACACAATCCACTACAAACACATGAAATTAATATTTATAAAATTAAAAAAGGAACAAAAGATACGTCTTTTTCTCAGCCCGACACGGCCTGACGTTTTGGCCCATTATGCATTTCACCTGCCTCGTTCAGTTTTGGCACCCCTATTCTTGATTAAATAAGAGTAATAGATTAGGCTGTGTTTGTTTTTTTTCCAAAAAGCGTGTTGGACTCTTCTTCAGAAGATTGTTTTGAAAAAGGCATAAGTCAGCGAGAAAACAATTTTCCTCTCTTCACAAAAGAGACGAACTAATCCTTTTTTTGAAAGAACATTTAAAACCCTGAACACCTCATTCCATGGAGCGGCCTTTCTTCCAGCCCATTACCCAAATCTGGTTTATTTCCACCAGATTTGTGGAAAATAAGTGCTGATTACATACAGTTAGAATAAGCAACTCACCATCCAATATAGCATTAGCAACATCAGTTGCTTCTGCACGAGTAGGTCTTAAATTGTCAGTCATATTACAGCTGGTTTACCAGCCATATTACACTTGTAAAGAGCAGCTGGTTTACCAGCATATTACACTTGTAAAGAGCAGCTTTCTGGAATAAAAACACCTGCATAAAACGATTTGTTACTCAAGTAAAGATTGTTTGCAAATTACTTAAATCCATAGTCAACGCGAACTTAGATACTATGCTTCACCATATGGATATATAACGTCAACAATGATAATGATGGTGCTAATGAGTACCACAGTCACTGTTTAGTCTAGAAATTTGAATATGGTTTTTCATAAATCACTCACAGGTATAAATACATTAAGAAAATGGTTCATTATCTGCTTTCTAAGAAAAGGGAACTCGGCAAGCAAAACTCAACTAGTGTTATATTTTGAAATTTGATTTTTGAGACAACTTTGTAAGGAAATTTTTATTACTTTTCCTGCAGCGGAGAAAAAAAGGAGTTAATGAATAACCAGTCAAAGACAATAGTCAAATTCTTTTAATCAACTACAGCTTTTAACATGAAAAATATCAAGTTGTTTTTTACAAACACCAACTTGTTTTTTACACTTAATTGCAAGTTCCATTGAATTAGCCAAACAATACAGTTTTCAATACTTAAGTTTCACCTTTAGAATACACAAAGTACTCATATCACTAGCAAGCAAGTAAAGGGGTTTTACAAAATCTAGTTTACTAATAAAGACATCACCATGATCACTATGTACACTATTATCATCACACACACATGAATCAACTCATCAAGTGTAGAAAGGGAGTCAAGTTGGTGAAACAAGAGTTTCCGCAATCAATACTTACAAAACAAGCATACTTAACAATTCTTACAATATTAAAATCAAACCACAACAGCAGAATAATACTCAGTCAAAACAGTAATATCACAATCATACACATAGAAATGCAAGATGCAACAACTAGCACAACAACAGAACATCACTCAATCAGAATACTAATAGTTCAAACTACAAACAACCGATTCTATTGAACCACAAATCAATAGAAACCCTAGCTATTTAACAAATCAAAGCAATAAAGACAATCAGTTCTTCAGAACTTAACATTTTGAACTGAAACTTGAAATTCGAATTAAATATAGACTTGATACCATGTAAACAATATGAATAGTGAATACACAAAGAAAAAGCAACAATTTCGAGGTTTTATTACTGAATGAAACAAGAACATGAAGAAAGTAACCCTAAATCCAAAACTACCCGAGTGATGTGATGTAGATGTTTATATCTACAATCACAACCTAGAAGTAGGATCAGAGACGTTACCCCTTATATGAACACACGAGTTTCGCTATCGAGTAGATCTACTCCCAACTCTGACTCATGACCTACGCTCCCCATTATCTTTTTCGACAAAGAAGCACATTAGTCGGACCACCGACACGGACCGGATCGTTATCCCCAAACTCATTGGTGAACGTACGCCACTCGGACGTTTCATCGATCGAGTGCGATTCAAGCACGAGTCCGCACTGGGAGCACACGGTGTCTCCGGCGGAGTGGTCAAACACCACATATGTTCTTCGATGTTTGTATTGAAAAGGGCGATTTGGGGGATTTAGGGGATTTAGGGGAGGAGGAGAGCTGAGGGCGCGCGTTGTATTGAAAAGGGGGGAAGGGTTATAAAAAATTTTAAAAAATGACACGCAAAGTTGACACGCAAAAATGCGTGTCATCTTTTCTAAAAATATTTTAAAATCCGACATATATTTTATGATACGCGTAAATGCGCGTCATCTTTTTTCGCGTGTCATCTTTTGCGCGTCATCTATTAACAGTTTTCTAGTAGTGAAGTAATGAACGAAAACGTTTGAACGTGTCATATCATGTGACAAACAACTGTAGGCGGTTTGGTTAAGTTAATCGAACCTTGATTTCAAGCTCAAAGGCTTTCAATATTAACCATGTTTT
The DNA here is from genome assembly GCA_024085815.1 of Flaveria linearis. NCBI lineage: Eukaryota > Viridiplantae > Streptophyta > Magnoliopsida > Asterales > Asteraceae > Flaveria > Flaveria linearis. Next base: position 45,549,172 of record CM044018.1, on the reverse strand, counting down.
CAGAACCTGATCGGACGACGAATCGGTCACCTTACTGATCGGACGACGAACCGGTCACCTTACTGATTGACTGGTTGAACCTGTCTGGCCGGATTTAAAAACCAGATGATGTCATGATTACACATGTGTATATTAGATGTATAGTTATATATAATTCAATATAAATATTTACATGTGCAGTTTATAGTTATATATAAAATAATGTCAATAATAATTATGTCAAACACTCTAATTCGTAGTTTTAACCACCCGCTAAACTCATTAAAATCCAAAAGTAAAAAAGAATTAAAAAAATTTCAAAATCTGGTCCAACCCGGTTCCTGGTTCCCGGTCCGACCACCGAATCGGTTCGAACCGGTCGGTTCCTTGGACACAAAACGATTTGGGGTGGATTGGACCAGTTCGACCGGCCGGTCGATCCGAGTCTTAAAACAATGAGATTCGAATTGTTTCCTTTTTTCCTTTTCATTGTATCTTTGATTTGAGTAAACAAATGTTAACGCATAAACCAAGTTTTAAGATCCAACCCATCAAACTTTTATATAATCCAGTATTATGAAATACAATATCACTACAATAAATGTGAGGTTTAACGATACACATTGTTACAACAACATGTATTTGCTACGGTTAAATCATATGGAATATGTGCGCACATCGTAGCATACCATAGCAAAAACCCATTTTACGACGAATTTAACCTGTTTTTAAACGGATTTTTGCTACGAAAGTTTTCTATCGAACTTTGTAAAACGGATACGAAAATATACATTCTCACAGTTGTCACTAAGAACTAGTATTCTAAGGGTAATAAGTATCATATTCTTTCCTCTTTTATGGAACTTTCTCCCTGCAACCAAAAGAATGAAAATGAAATAGGAGACTTGACTTATAGCTTGTTATCCATATTAATTTCTATATAAACTTGACTATATTCTTCATTATTGATATTGATCGTAATTCGATTCATATGTTTGGTGTATTAGTTCAATAAAAGTGAGATATCGCTACAAGTACAAGAATTCACTACTTTTAGCGATTGAAGTTTTACGATGGAAAATAGTTGTCGCAAGTTAGCGACAAAATTTCAAGCAGAGTCAAGTGGTCGCAAAAATAGCGACCACAACCTGTCACAAAATTTGAGACCCAACATTGGTCGGTAAAAGGCTAAAAGAAGTCACAAATATTTACCTAATCATAAAAATTGTGACTGTTTAGTTTTCGGTTGCAAAAGACCTTTCGCTACTATAAATCCCAAAATAGATAACTCATTTGCGACATGAGTTGGAGTGGTTGTAAAAATAACAATCATGTTTGAGTACGAAATAATGGTCGCTAATTAAAGCAGTGCAAGTTTTCTTGTAGTCGCAAAATCTTTTATGATGAGTGACCTTTGCAACAATATGACAGTCACCAATACTCGATTTTATAGTAGTCATTTATGCATCCTTTTTACGAAGTTATGCCTTTATGTTAGCGTGTTCAGAAAGTTGTACACTAATTCATAATATGTTATATAGACTTATATGGGCATCATGTGTTATTTTATACGTGTATAAATATCAGAATATCACTGATGACAAGGTTGCAGAGCTAAACAAGATAATCCTAGAGAACAAGAAGCTAAGGGAGATGTTAACACTTGTTTGCGACAAAAAGTTCCTCCAAAATCATGTTAACCAATCAACGCAAGACCGTGGTTTTTTTACCACTAATCCAAATAAAAGAAAGTTAAAAGAGTGTGATGACGATTGCAACACCAGTGAGAGCACGGACACTACAAGAAAAATGGCCTTTTGCGACTATCTTTTTTGCAGCGATTATAGTTTCGTCGCAAAAAAGTCACAAAACGACAAAAAAATAACTTTTTGACTTTTCAAGTTAAAAATTTTTTTGCGGCGATATGTCGTCGCAATAAGTGTAAATTAATTATTTTTGGTTTTTTTAATATCACGAGAGCCTTTTTCTAAGGCGGGAAAAATCCCGCGTAATCATTTGCGGGATTTTTTCATCGCAATAAAGGTAAATTAATTTTAATATATAAATAATAATATCGTATCGTCGCAATTTGTTATTTGTGGCGATATGTCGCCGCAAAAACCCTCACCAGATTTAAGTCGGGATTCAGTTCCATTTTTGACTCATTTACAAACACCACACCACAGCACAACCTGCGCACTCCACCCCACACCACCACTGCACACTGGCCCCCTCCACCGCTCCGTCGGCCGGCCCTTCCACCGTCGGTTCTAACGTCGGCCGGCCCTACTCCGTCGTTCTCCACCGTTGGCCGGCCCCCTTCTCCGTCACTACCCCACCGCTGCTGCTCCACGTCCACCGCCGTTGTTCTTCCTCCTTCACAGCCTCTTTTGCATCATAGTCACCACCACCACTTCTGATTTCAAGTAATAACCTCAATTTTTTCTAATTTGGTGTTATTTGTAGTTATATTTTGAAATTATGGATTTTGCGTTCATTTTGCCTAATTTGTAGTTTTTATGGTTATGAACATGGATGTTTAGCTTAGTTGAGATCAAGTAATATGTGTGTACGTATGTATTTAACAATGTATGTATTTTCGTGTGTTAATTTTGTGTTAATTTATGGTTCTTGTTTAAGAAAAAATGTGTGTATGTTTATGTATGTGGTTATGAAATTAGGGTTAGAAAATTTATGAAATTGTTAATAAAGTTTAAGAAAAAATATGTTTAAGAAAAAAGTCTAAGAAATTAGTGTTAGAAAGTTTATGAAATTGGTTCTTGTTTAGAAAGTTGTATGTGTTTAATATGAATTTTATAAAAATATGAAATTGTTAGAAAGTCTAAGATATTAGCATACCGCCGCTTCTATACCGATTCAAGCGGTAATTTCTATCAGCCTGAACCCGCTGCATACTATGTAAGTAATGTACACATCTTAAAATTTTATAAAAATAAAGTAAATATATAACATCCCCATATATATAACACTGTTTATTGTTTTTTGTAAACTATACAGGAGCAAATGGTCGCGCTTCAACTACAACACCCTGAAATGTCAGAGAAGCAGATCATGCGACAGGTCTTGGGGGAGCGGCCCGGGTGGGAACGTGGCATCGGTCCAATACCGAGCGTGCCTTCACAACCCCCACCTTCACCTCATAGAACAGATCAGCGGATGTTCTCACAATCTGAGGTTGAGGAGATGATAGCAGCGAGACTGGCAAGTGAGCAACAACAATGGCAGTCACAGATGATAGCTAATATGATGGCACAAATGCAAACTCAAATCCAAGTCAAGTCCAGAGCGCGTTAAAGAGAAGTGGTCATTCTTAACCAAATGATGAAGATGAATGTGATGAAGATGATGAAGATGATGAGGTGGGTCATCATAAAATATTCACTTTGAGGTTGTTATTAATATTTTTAAACATTTTGGAACATTGTGTTTGTATGATATTTAACTTGTTAACTTTAAACAATATTTGTTTATATGCTATTATTTTGTATTTGGGAATGGTTTGATGGTATTAGCGATTTTCAAAGTGGTCGCAAAAGCAGGTTTGGTACCCAGGCGGATCTGGGTGGATTGCTGCAAATGCCGCAAAAAAATTTTAAAAAAATGAGTTTTTTTGCGGCGATATTTCGCCGCAAAAAACATTTTAACAAATGTAAAATTTCGTCGCAAAAAAGAATTTGGTCATAAACTTTGCGGCGACATATCGCCGCAAATAATACAATATCGCCGCAAAAGGTTTCGTCGCAAAAAAGGGAAATTTAATTTCCCTTTTTTTAAATGCTGAGGACCCAACATAATATGTCGTCGCAAATTTCGTCGCAAAAAGTTTTTTGCGACCACTTTATTACGGCGAATGGATAGCAACGAAAATTTCATCGCAAAATATATATTGCGACGAAAAGTGGTAGTTTTTGCGACGACCTGCGTCGCCGCAAAAAATCTTATTTCTTGTAGGGGGACTATCATCATCCAAGATCGTCGAAAATGCCAAACAATGGTGTCACAAGAGTTTATAGCTGGAAGGATCTATCAGATGAAAGCATGGTACTTTGTCTTTCAAGAACAATGATTTTATGCCGGTGATCCATCAATAAAGTCTTTACCCTCACTTGGTTTAATTTCTGGTGGGTCACCAACGACCCCTACCTTTAGTAGGAATTCTAACGAATTTTTCTGTCGTTGATAGTCATATGCTTTCGTAGTGTTGGAATGAAATTTGAATTTTGTTGAATCTTTTGTGTAGGTAGTAAAAGATGGATATCAGTGGAGAAAGTATGGGAAGAAGGTGACTAAAGATAACCCTCTCCTAGAGCTTATTACAAGTGCTCTTTTGCACCTTCTTGTCCAGTCAAAAAGAAGGTGATCGTCTGTTTGTTTGTCTATCTATCTATATATCGATCGATTATCATCTCTTTAGTGTCCTTTAAATAAAAAAAAAGTAATAATATTACCAAAACAACTGTTAACAACAACCTAATGCCTACATCAGTTGATATATCTTTGCTCTTTCATAGCTAAATTAACGACACAGTATTTGTTGCGTCAAGTTTTCTAGCAGGCAAGATGTTGCAATATCAGTTCTCTGATTAAAAAAACATGTGATTGATATAGGTTTGAAGGTACTTTTAATATCACCAGATTTGCTTGAGGATGAGGCTTGAATTCCATAATCCTCGGTGTTTTAGGTTTAGGTTGTTGCAGATAAGGGAGAAGAAGAAGAGATAGAGAAGGTGTAGATTAGGTCAAATATGAGCTTATGTCTTCCCCTTTTAATGGTATTATTATAATAATAACAATAATAATAATAATAATAATAATAATTATTATTATTATTAGAGTTTATTTATTTGTTTGTTTATTTTTTTTTTTTTTGTGTATTGGTTCAACTTCGGGTTATTTCATCACTATACCGTTAATTTAATTTCGTCCCCGAAATTCTAAGAACACGATCGAGCGGTGGAACTCAAGGGTTTTATTCTAAGCATCTAAGTTTCTAACGAAAATGGTTATGAAACGCTAGTGTTCTAACATATTATTTTAACTAAAGTGACGGGTTATTATAGATCATGCTAACCTTATATTTTCTAACCCACAAAGTCTAGCTGGTTTTGATCTTTTAGTCTCCTTCTAAGAACACCATATGAAACATACCGGAAGTGTGCACGAGTCTGTGCATATATGATGATAACTGTGAAGGATTTTGGACATCCTTAAATGACCTATACACGGTGCGTACACGTGTATATATGTGTGCATGCTAGCCATCATTGGTAGTTATCAACCGATCTAGGGGCAAGAACACAACACATAATTGGATATCTCCTGTAGTTTCGCTAATCGCGTCCCTTTGCAGGAAGGTTCCTGTAAATCCTCATCTTGACAACCATAGCCGAAAAGGCTTGATATAATAACAGATTCACACAACTCTACATACTACAAACAACAACAAATTCTGGCGTGTGGGTGCATTTGGTTTCGTTGATGATATAATAACAAAAGCAAAAGATGCTACCAACGATGTTTTGAACATGATATTCACACCCAAAAAAGCAGATCCCATGAAAGATAATGCATACAAGATATCATTCAAAATCCTGCATCTGTGCATTATCATGCTGCTCCAAGAAACAGAAGTAAAATTAAATACACCCGAATCAGAATTACACCAAGAAGATTTTCATCTCTCTTTTATTGACCTGAATACACCTCGGTCAAGCAACACATAAATTAGTGCCACTTTCTCTACCAATAACTCGATCGTGGAAAAAGAAACGATGCGTAGAGATGAAATCTCCTTTTACTACAAATATGCTCCTGTTTCACGTGGCGTAATTATTTCTGTTGGCTGTAACGTTTTATTCCATAAACATCAACTATGCCAGGAGGGAAAACTGGATCAGTAGCCCCTCTTACGGCCACTTTTGCTACAGCTTTAACATCCACAGGTGGAGTCAACACCGGACCAACGATAGGGACCTGAGTCAACGGCTTTGCGTATTGCATAACCTGCATTGTTCAAGACAGCAATTATTTTCAAAGGTTTCGGTTAGTATCTGGCAATTTTGACCCATGTACTTACAGATGAGTCGATTTGGGCTACGTTTTATCTAAAAATGTTTTTTTTTTCAAAGAAACTAACAGGAGTTGATTACCATAATAATATCAATAAAAGAACTAGAGAAAAATTTATTTACGCATCAAGCCTAAGCTTACTTTGCCCATGACCCGACCCATCCCAGCCAAAAGATATGCTTGTTGAAACAGTCATATTTAAAAATGGGAAAGAAAATGCAAGCATGGGTTTAAACAAAACAAACATACCATCTCTAGGGGAGAACCGATTACACCAAGAGGTAACTTCATGCTGCCAACTCGACGAGTTCCATAAATGAAGCCAGGCCTCAAAATTACATCTAAAAATAGAACATTACATCTTATTGTGAGCTTAGAGGAATCACGACTGTAAATATTAATACAAAAGAAAATATGTTTAGGAATCAAGTGCATGCTATAGAAAAAGGCGATAGAATACTCACGTCCATATGGAAACTTTGTCAGCAACTCTGTTTCAGTAGCTCTCTGCATATTTGTAGGTGATTATAAGAAATTGGAAGGATAACGTATCTAGCCACACAGTTTTTATGATAGCATTCGCATATAAAACAAGAAATTTAGTTTATACTCAACTGTCATTCACGTTTAGCTACAAATTAACTACAAGTCAGTATTTTCATATGATTAAAAGTACCTTTCCCTCATAATATCCTTGCATCAAGTAATTAATTACGCCGAAGTCAGCAGCAGATATGTAGACAAACCTTTTAATCCCTGCAGATGATAATCAAGAACATATTACGACCATAATAATGGTCAGAACCTTTAAGCATTAGTAGCAGAGTGTTTTTAACTGCTCTATTTGTGTGCCTTACTACATGCATAACAACAAAAGAAATAATAAAGCAGATAGAAGGCACAAATGAATTCAGCTTAAACCTTTTTCGGCTGCAGCTCTAACGGCATTGATGTTTGCAGTTCCATTGATCTTGTACATCTGGGCATTGGAACCAAACCCACCAACACAAGAGATCTGAAAGATTTAAGCAGCAAATTAAACCATATTAGCAAAATCTATAACAAGAAGAAACCAATGGTTAATGGTAGCTATTTACTTAAAACCAATTGTAAAAGGCATATTATTGTAGGATATTTTGTTTATTAACCTGTAACATAAGAGCTTTTATTAGTAAAACTAAGGAGGAAATACAGACAATACATACCACGGAAGTGACTCCATCGAGTGCTTCTTTCCATGAATCACCAGACAGCAAGTCCCCTGTAATAACACAAAGCAAAAGATTAATGATTTTGCAAAAATAAATATCAGTGATAACATTACTATTTACTATTATCTTGTAAAACAAAACAAAAGATGGGAACTATCATATGCTTGATGCCATTTTAAATTTTAAATAGTTGGGCAAATAATATACTTTGTTATAGCTGGTACACAGCAAAAAAAAGATAGTTATAGACATGGCGTGTTCTGTTAAAAAATGCTTCCATCTTGATTGCCATGTAATCATTAAACTTAATTGCACCTATTCAAGGGGTTTCAAAATTTTAATCATATGAACTTAAAAGTTAAATATAACTAGATTTTTTAGCCGGCTGCGGCATCCGCGGCATCTTACGTGCGTACGCGGCGTGATAAATTATAGACTACAATCGATCCTGGTCGTTTTCAAATTAAATTTACTTTATTACGTAGAGTGACTCGAATTTATACAATTGAATGAAAACATATTATAATTGACCTGATTTGTTCGGAAAAAAGATTATGTCGAAACATAGACTTACAGTCGTTTCTACTCGTTTCAAATTAAATTTCTCTCTAAGCGTAAGAGAAATGAAAACGTAAGGCTAAAATTATGTTTTATATTTGTAAATAATTGGGTCATTTTATCTCTAAGCGTAAGAGAAATGAAAACATAAGGGTAAAATTATGTTTTATATTTGTAAAGAATTGAGTCATTTTATCTCTAAGCGTAAGAGAAATGAAAACGTAAAGGTCAAATTATGTTTTATATTTATAAAGAATTGGGTCAAATTATGTTTTATATTTGTAAAGAATTGTATTTGACAAAAATGAAAAATAGTATGAAAAAAGAAAAAAAAAAAAAAAAAAAAAAAGCTTTTCGTTCCACCTGTGGTTCGAACCCAAGACCACTTGTTTAGAAGATGATGAAACAAACCACCGAACCGAGAAGAGCATATAATACAATGTTGGAAAGTAATCTATATAACAACAATTTAGATAGAATAAAAAAATAAAAAACGCCACCGACATAAGAGATTAATAGGAACTAAGTTTTGGCGTCGGCGCGTTGCCGCGTCTATGCGAGTTTTAATGTAACCCTAAACCAAAATCAAAATAAATATTCAAAACCAAAAAGTCAGCAAAATACACAAAGTAAAACACATCAAAACCCCAAATCCATAACACATCAGAACATACATAACTAAAAAACTAAATCAAAGACCAACACCATACACAAAACAGACGAACATCAAAATCGCAGAAATACGACACGGTCCAAAATAGAAAACCGACAACAACACACAAAAAAAACCCACCCCCAAACCTCAAACCCACCTCCAAAACAAACCTATAAAAACACATACAAAACAAAAACAAAAACAAAACAAAAAAAAGCAAAAAAAAAAAGCGTAAGAGAAATGAAAACGTAAGGGTCAAATTATGTTTTATATTTATAAAGAATTGGGTCAAATTATGTTTTATATTTGTAAAGAATTGTATTTGACAAAAATGAAAAAAAGTATGAAAAAAAAAAAAAAAAAAAAAAGCTTTTCGTTCCACCTGTGGTTCGAATCCAAGACCACTTGTTTAGAAGATGATGAAACAAACCACCAAACCGAGAAGAGCATATAATACAATGTTGGAAAGTAATCTATATAACAACAATTTAGATAGAATAAAAAAAAATAAAAAACGCCACCGACATAAGAGATTAATAGGAACTAAGTTTTGGCGTCGGCGCGTTGCCGCGTCTATGCGAGTTTTAATGTAATCCTAAACCAAATCAAAATGAATATTCAAAACCAAAAAGTCAGCAAAATACACAAAGTAAAACACATCAAAACCCCAAATCTATAACACATCAGAACATACAGAACTAAAAACTAAATCAAAGACCAACACCATACACAAAACAGACGAACATCAAAATCGCAGAAATACGACACGGTCCAAAATAGAAAACCGACAACAATCCACAAAAGAAAACCCACCCCCAAACGTCAAACCCACCTCCAAAACAAACCTATAAAAACACATACAAAACAAAAACAAAAACAAAACAAAACAAAAAAAGCAAAAAAAAAAAAAAAAAAAAACCCCACCGACCAAGGTCTTTAATAAGAATTATAATATAATACCTTGATGCCAACTCATTTTGGTAGCCCATGATTCTTGGATAGATGACTTGCCGGATCTGCCACAGAGATATTAGCAAAGATAAGAGGACAAATAAGCAGCATATCACATTAACACATGAAGTATAGCATATTCAAAGCCAATTGCGTAATTTTTCTTGTTGATCATACAGAAGAAACAGTAAGATCATTTGGTAGTTAATCTTTTAATAGGATAGTGATCGATCCTTACAAATTACAACAAAAATTCATATGGGGATTAAGGTACGACAAAGTAGAATAATCTAAATCATATCACAAATGGGCTCAATGATCATACACATGTTTAACTTCAAGAATTCATTTAAAGGTGATGTAAAAAAGAAAAAACAATAAAGGTACCTGCTAAGGCTCGCAACCGACAAGCCACGATCCAATGCTTCTTTGCATATGTGTGAGCCAACAAACCCATTTCCGCCAAGAACTAGTAACTGATTTCAAAAACATTTAGAAATAAATATATAAATATGCATAACCATACAACATAATTACATACATACATATGAAAACGTCAATACATAAGCAATCCAGTTAAATGTTTGTTAACAATACATCTGCAACATATGAAATTCTGTCACACACCAACAAAATGCTCCATACATCCCAAAAAGATCCAACAATTTCACTTCTGATTTGTGTCCCAACTCCCAACAACACAATATTTCCTTTTCGCCTTCTAATATCACCTATTTGTCCTTTAAAAACTATTAGAAGATACTCAATTACTCGTAGCAATGATTTAGGTTCACAAGATTCTTCTACTTTGTCTTTCTTGAAGGGAAGCTTAGACATTCAACTAATGATCAAACACACAGCTTGCACACAAAAACAAAGTTGAAGAGCAGCTTAGATAATCTGAAAAATGGTCAAACTCGTCGCCGTTACATTACACTATGTCCTAATCAATGCTGATATCAGAACAGGATTAGCATTGGGCATTCAAAACCTATTTTTGGTATAATTTTGTGATCTTATCATCCTCAAATCTCACTTCACAAACATGATCTCACAACAAACCATATTAACACACAAAAACTGAAAGTACCTTTTCTACTGGAGGAGGTGGAGTATGCACTGTCTCAGCTTCCTCTACCTTCAGTGGCTCATCAATCTTATTAGATTCTGTTGACAGATACCTCCCTCTTCCAATGGAACCCAATGTATTGCTTCAATTTCACAAACAAACCAAACAATTCACATCAAAACCATCATAAACAACAACAATAACCATAAATACCCCCCCCCCCCCCCCCTTCATTGATCCCACTTAACAAACCATAAAAAAAACCCTCATTTGATTCAAATAACTGAAGGGTTTCTCCTACACTGATCAAATCCAAAACCCATTTCCTTAACTTGAATCAAAAGTTACGAAATCATATGATTTGAATTGAATTGGCTTCTGGGTCCATTTGGGGGTCGATTTTTGAGGGATTTTTGAAGGAGAAATGAGGAATTGAGAGTGAAAGACTTACAAGAATCTTGATGGGGATAATCTTGAATGGATTAAACGAGACATGATCGTATGATTGCTTCTTTCGTCGGTGATGAAGTCGTGATTCGAAGAGGTGAAACGAAGGTAACTTGAAGCGCAGGTTAGCAAGTGTAAGATGCTGACACGTATGATATACACGTGGATTGATTTCGGCCTGTAGCAGATATCCAATCTAGAAGAAGCGAAAAGTGTGTGTTACATGTATGGTCCCTGAACTATGGTTCGTTTGCATACCATGGTTTTTCTTCTTGTAACATTCGCTGAAATAAACGATAGTTGAAAGAGAAAACTAAACGTTGCTCGAAAGGGAAAACTAAACGTTTGATTTTTAGCCAATTTAAATCCACTTTTGACCAATAAATAGATGTCACGTTAGCTACTACAGCTTTGGTCAAATGGTTCATACCCGACCTGTGGTCCCACAACTTAAATAAAAGCGGTTAAAAACGAGGTTAATATATATAATGACCGGTCGGGATATGTGTCTTAACCCTATTCATTTGAGTTGTGGGACCACACAAATGATTAGTCAGCTGGGGAATCGTGTTCATAGCCAAGATGGGTAACGTAACGGCTATATATTAGACGATAGTGGATTTAAGTCGTTTAAAAGTCAAATGTTTATTTTGGATTTTTAAGCAGGACAATTGTTTATTTTGACAAATTTTCTTTTTCTTTTATCAATTATAGTCCATTTTTATTTATTTTGTTAAAACTACAACATTAGGGGATTTCTAAAGGTGTAGCAAAATAATCATTTTGTATTGTTTTATTTGGTGTGGTTAATTTTTCGTATGTATAATCATAATAGGATAGTTAGCTTATAAAGTTTACACTAACTCAGCTCTATCCATCTTGATGCGCTCATTTGGCGTTCTTGTTGCGAGTTGGACTATATGATCAAGGTTTATCGGTTTGTCATGTGTTAGATTCATGAGAGGAGTAATCTCGGCCCCACTTGTTTGGTGTTGATATGTCTATACTCACAGGGTACCACACCTAGATTCATTAGGACTCCAAAAATAAGAATGTGTGATCATTCGGCTTGTGATACTGTAATCACCCGAAAAAATCGAAATCTAAAATGTTAGCGTTGTTTTGAATGCCTTGCGCTTAAGCTATTTAAAACACAAAGTGGCGAGACTGTAGTTTGTAGAGATGTGGCATGACTCCTATGAACTTTAGCTTTATGATTTCTTTACCCATTTTTCACCTTTTATATTCATTTTTTTTAATTATATATGACGTCAATCTATTCTTAATGGTACAACCCGTAGACGTGTGTGTTGGCCCTCTGTCGTCAATTTCTTGTATGATTTGACCGTCTGTTTAGTAGCAAATGTATAAAAAATTATATTACGACACTGCTCCAAAATTTAATTTCTATTTCCCTGCATGATTAGTATTAAAATTGTGATTAGGTTAAAGCAATGATGAAAAATGGAACAGAAAACCAAACTGTCACATAGTGATATAGATTCCGATATTAAATAAAAACTTATAACTAACATATTGTAGACAAATCATATCCTCATGAAAATTTTATACCTTAATGAACCATCTGCTGTAAAATTATAGTGCAGATATATAAAAAACCTGATAACCATTGATTTTAAAGGAACAAATATACCAAGATTTATAAGTTCAGTTATCTATCAACCTGAAAAAGAGTTCTCATCCACCATGGCTGGTTTGTATGCAAGTCCAAGAAACCGAATAACTCGCATTTCATAAAGCAACTTCAAGAATGTGAATTCAGGGTGCTCTTTGTTACATTTAGTTCCTCAATATGTACAAAGAATGGTTCTTGGTTAATGACATGGGTCGTGCTTAGTATCATGCTAACGGTAGGTGTTAGAGATTCTGACAACTGTTCCTTCGCGTTGTTGGTGAACTTATTACTGAACTACCCAACTTTATGACTGCTATATCTCACAGGTTTTGGCTAGACTGGGTATTAGGCCAGGGCAGGAGGGTGGGGAGGTGGATTATGGGCTAAGAGGGGAGGCAAAGCAGGGAGATGGTTGGATTGGGTTGCACGAAGTAGAGAGAGATTGGAGAATTAGGTGATGATAGGCTGGGGTGTGATGTGGATGTGGTGGATTGAGTAAAAATAATTGGGCTTGGGTCAAGGAAGGAGTGTGTTGGTGGTGAACGTTCGGGTGAGGTATAGGGGAACTGAGATTCGTCAAAGGTGACGTGTGATGTCTTGCAAAACACATCTGTTTTCCATGCGATTTCTGTATATATTTTTAGTCTTTATTTCCCGTTTTTATTAGTTTTCGGTTTCTATTTACGCATTTGTGTATTTGCAGGTATTTGTGGGTCAAGGAGCGTAAATGGTTGATTTTTGAAGAACAAACAAGCATGCGAGCTAAGGAATGGAAGAAGCTTGGTCAAATGGAAGAATTCTGAAAATCCTTATCTTGGCGCGCCGCCAAGATGATGACAGGATCTGAGAGACGCGCCAAGATTCCCGCGTCAGAAATCGACTAGTTTGTTTTTAGCGCGTAGCGAAGATTTTGGGGGTTATTTTAGCGACGCGCTAAGATTGCTCAACCGAGAAAATTTTGCCCTAGATCACTATTTAAGGTTTTATAAGAAAACCCTAAGAGGCAGACGGCAGAAGAGGATTGAAAGAGACTTTTGAGACGATTTTGGAGCATTTGGAAGGCCAAGAACAAGATCCAAGCAAGAGAATCAAAGAACCTCGGGTGTTAATCATTCAGTTTTTAGTTTTCTTTCATTTAATCTTTCCCTATCCATGTTTCGTACTTTTGATTTCTCTTTTGTCCCTGTTTGGATGATGATTGCTAGCTAGAACAATTGAACTACCTAGGTTATGATTGATACATGATGGTTTGACTTGCTTTAATCGGTTGTATGAACTCGTATGCGGTTTGATATTCAAAGTAAAGACTTGATTTCTATGATTCAATGTGTATGCGCATTCTTGATTGGTTGAATGATTGATTATAAACTCCACATGTACCTTGTTGAATGTCGTTCAGTTATAGGTTCATGTTAGATCAATGACTTTGTGTTTTGATTAATTTATGGTTGCTAGACGTGGTATCCATAGGAGTTGTGATCAAGTAATTAATTGTTTTGGATGTTCTACCAATTTCAATAGCCATGAGGTGCGAAGTTGTCGATTTTTCTAGGTTGATAGATTGCTAGGATTAGGACCTTTGTGAAAAGATCCCCCTAGTTTCCCTGTCATCCTTGCGTATCGAAATGAATCAGAAATCATAGTTGCCTTAGACTTTCATGCTGTGAGGTAGATCGTCAATCTAGGCACCTTGTTATCATATTGGAATCCTGTGAAGGATGTCAATTAACCGGTAGTTTAACAGCTTGTTGAGTTTCCATAGGTTTCTTCTCGAGAAGGGTTGAGGGTCCTTAGGTTTCTCTTAAGTTTAGCATTTTAAGATCCCGGTCCCGCAACAGTTTCATTGCTGATGAGAAGCTGGTCACTCGTATGTAGAAATCTGACCTAGGTAGTATTCTCACCATCATTTGAACCAGTTTATATCTCTTTATTTGTTTACATTTTTAGTTAAAAAGTTATTTGATCTTTTGCTTTAGTCTGTTAGAAATTTCCCCCTTTAAATATAAAATAATTAATTCAGGTTAGTAGATAAGTTAAATCGAGTCTAGTTACGTAATTAATAGAGTCTCGTGGGTTCGATATCCGGACTTACTTAGCTATACTAGAGTCGACCGGTTCACTTGTCGGTTAGTAGTTTAGTTTTAGAAAGTCTAGAGTTTAACTTAGTGTCTGTTTTAGAGTTAGTTTTAATCATTTTAATTAAACTACTTTTTGCACATCAAGTTTTTGGCGCCGTTGCCGGGGACTTCTTTCTTGATTGCGTTAATTAGGCTTATTTGATATTACGTGCTTTTTGTACTTTGTGTCTTTAATTTGCGTGTTTTATTTTTAGTACTTGTTTTCTTTATTTCGTCAGTTTCCCTTATATTCGTGTGTTTCTGTTGCAGTTTATGCCATATCTGCGTTCTCAAGGACCGCCTCAGGATTCGGCATTACAGCTCTCGGTGCCCAGAGTAGAGGTAAGTGCTTCTTCCTTTACTTCTTTTGATTCTACACCGTACCCGACACCCCCTTCTAGCCCTTCTTATACACATTCTATACCACCACACCCAATGGCTGCTAACCAAACCGTTTACCAACAAGCCACTGAAGGCTTCACTGGCGTTAGTAACCCCATCAACATTCCCACCATTACTAATGAGAACTCTTGGCAAATCCCGTCTTATGTCATGACCGCCATAGCTAACAATTGTCAATTCCATGGTCGTGAGGATGAGGATGCACCAGCCCATATAGGTCGTTTAGAGCGTATCTGTAGGACTTTCAAGCTTCAAGGCGCCACTGAAGACGCCATTTTCCTTCAGTTTTTCCCGTTCTCCCTTACTGATCGAGCTGCTACTTAGCTCGAGTCTCATGCTGCTGGTACGTTCACTACTTGGCCGGCTCTTCACGAGCGTTTTCTGAACAAATATTTCCCGCCGGCCAAGGCTTCCCGACTTCGTGATGAGATCCATTCGTTCCGGATGGAACCTGATGAGCCGTATTATCGTGCGTGGGAGCGTTTTCAAAACTTGCTTAGCCGTTGTTCTCAACATGGTCTCTCTGAGTGGGCTCTTGTAGAGAAATTCTACAATGGGCTTACTTATGAAACTCGTGCGCGATTCGATACTTCTGCGGGGGGCATCTCATGGGTAAAAAGAATGTCACTGAGTGTAAGGATATGTTTGAGAGTTTTGCCCAGGCTGAATACGAACAGCAGTCAGGAAACAGGAAATCAAATCCTGTCACCAGTTCCTCATCTCGAGGAGTTCACCATGTCACAATGGATACTGGTGTCACTGCTGTTCTTGAGACCTTAGTGAAAGAAGTTAAGGAGTTGAAGATGAAAGTTGATAGGTGTGAGCTATGTAGGGGTGGGCATGGTACGAATGAGTGTCCTTTGATTGAGCAGGAACAGGTAGAGTACATAGGAGGTCCAAATAGGGTTCCCACAAATCCATTCAATGCCCCCTATAATTCTGGTTGGAGAAACAATTCAAATTCCACTTGGCGTTCTTCCGGTAATCCCCCTGGTTTCCATTCCAATTCAAATCAAAACCAAGGGCAGGGTCAAGTTCCTAGTGGTAGTGCAGGTGGTAGCTCGGGTGGAAGTAACATGAGTAGGATAGAGGAGTTGTTGACACAGTTAGTTGCTAAGGATGCTAGTACACAAAAAAACCCTTGCTGAACATGATATCCTTCTTAAGAATCAACAATCCGCTTTCCTAGATCTTCAGCGTTCGGTAGGTGACATTGCTAAGCGTTTAGATGAGAGGCCTCAAGGACAGTTTTTAGGAAAAACCCAACCCAATCCGAATGCTCAGCTTAAGGCAGTCACAACCCGTAGTGGTAGAGGAGGTGAAGTAGTTAGACCACCGGTAGAGGAGGATGAACCGGTGGATGAGGAGATAGAGGTAGAAGCTCCTGTGAGGGTGCAACCTAGGCTAGTCCCAGTAAGTACAACACCAAACAGTGAGTCTTCAGTAGATAGGCCGGTAGTTAGGAAGCCTGTTGAGGTTAGGCCCGATCCTGTCATAGATCATTCCCGTCTTCCATATCCCGCTCGTTTGGCCCATCAGAAGTATGCGAAGGAGTATGGGCATTTCCTTGATATCTTCAAACAATTGAAAGTTAATCTTCCGTTATCGAGGCTCTTCAGCACATGCCCAAATACGCGAAATTCTTGAAAGATCTACTCAAGCGTAAGAGTAAGTTAGGTGAGTTGTCCAATGTTCCACTGACTGGAGAGTGTTCTGCAGTGGTGATGAACAAGCTTCCAGAGAAGCTGTCTGATCCGGGAGTCTTCACCATCTCGTGTCTCTTTGGTAGCAATATTCATAACCACGCATTAGCTGATCTAGGTGCTAGCATTAATTTGATGCCTTATTCGACTTATGAGAAGCTAGGCCTAGGTGAACTTACACCGACGCGCATGACACTCTCTCTTGCTAATAGTTCTGTTAAGTATCCTTGGGGAATCATAGAGAACTTGCTTGTTAAGATTGATAGATTTGTCTTCCCCGTGGATTTCGTTGTTCTAGACATGGAGGCTGATGCGAATGTGCCTATCATTCTTGGACGTCCTTTCCTTCGTACGGCTAAGGCCAATATTGATGTCTTTAAGGGCACCATTGTACTTCACTTAGGAGATGAGGAAGTCACATTCCATGTGGCTGGCTCCATTAGGAGTCCGAGTAGTGTTAAGGAAGTTGTGAGCTCCATTAGTTCTAGTGAGAGTGAGGTAACTGAAAAGTCTAAGGAGTCTGAGTCTTGGGAGCTTGAGTTTGCTGAAGAGTTAGATGGTCTGCCTGAGTATGTTAAAGAGGGTGAGTTTGATGCTGAGAGAGACCTTGCTGAGTTAGAGGCACTGATAGCTGATATACCTCCTGAGATAGTGAACCCTACACCTATAGAAAACCTAAGTGTGGGGATGTTTCTGTGGTTAGTAAGCCTAGGTCTGATCAACCTACTCTAGAGTCTGAGTCTAGTTTAGATCAGGAGGATGCATTCATTAGAGAGACGTGTTGGGATAGGCTAGTGCCTTTGAGAGGTTCTACTGTGATTGATGGTGGGGCTGTTACATGGGATTTATTTGATCCTCCATGATTTTTGCTAGAGTTATAAATCTTTAGGAGGATCCCATGTATAGAGTATTGCATATTATTTTCTTGTTTGCTTTGTCTTATATTTTTTATTTTGTTCAGTAAGTCTTTTATTTTATTTGTTTGAGTAACTATTTTGAGTCTTTTTGTGTCAGTGTTATGCTGCTCGGGTTGTGCTTTTGTTTTGGTTATGTAGGTTTGGATACGTACCACCCGTACTCAATCTCCATTCGAGTGAATCTGGAGCTGTTGGCTGGAGTATGAAGGATGATCCGATGCATGAGGGTGCTAGCTGCGAATGGAATGCTATATAGCTAGTGGGAACGGTTGGAAGAATTGTTGCTTTGCTATCAGGTGAACACGTTCCTTTTATCCTTTTATGTTTTTTTATTTATTTGTTTTAGTGTATTTCTGTCTCTGCATTGAGGACAATGCAAGTTTTAAGTGTGGGGATGAAAATGAGTTTGTTAGTGTTAGTTTTTGAGTTTTTGAGTCATAAAGTGTCATAAAAATCCAAAAAAAAATCCAAAATTTTGAAAAATTTCAAAAAAAAATTTGAAAATGTCTTTGAAATTAGTATGCAATATATGGAAAATGATAGAAAAACTGGAGTTTTATTTTCAAACAAATGTGTATTGAATGCAAAAAAAATGAAAAATGAAAAAAAAAATTGTGTAATAAATGGGATAGTTTGTTGACTTGTGAGTTATCTGGTTAACCCAGCTTGCATTGAAGGGTCCTTTAGTGTGTAAATTAATCTAACTAACTGAACTAGGTGGTCTTGTGGGTTTTCATCTTAGAAGTAATGGGAAAATCTAGTTCTTTAGGAATTATAAATTGGCACCCCTATAGGTTGATTAACTAGCATTTTAATAGAAACTTATTCCTCACAAACATGGCACACTGCTATCTTTTTATGAAAATAAATTCGAGAGTAGGTGGCGCCTCCATCAATTTCATAAAAAAATGAGCTTGTTGTATAAAAATGCAAGGGTTGGTTCCTATGTGTTATTTACCGGGGATAGTGACTTTAGTTTGTAACACCTCTGGGGTCAGTCTAAATAAATTACAATTGAACTGTACAATGCCACCTAAATAAATTATATGTCACCTAAAAAGCTCAAAAGAATTCATTCCACCAAAAAAAATTCCATCGTGACTACAAGTTTCTATTAGGATTGCTAGTTTTTCAGGTTATAGCGGTTAAGTGAACCAAAATGGTTAACCTGTGCCTTCCATTGTGCGAATTAGTAGAGCTGGTGACCTGTAGGCTTCTGAGTGTGAGATCCTTTAGATGTACCTAGTTCTTTCATTTGAAACTTAAAAACAAAAACATGAAAATGGACCTGATTTGTAAATGTTAGGGTATATTGGAAACAATGAACTAGACCTCACTGTTAACTAAACTAAATCCTGTGTGTATTTGTGTTTATTTTTTTTATTTTGGGTGAGTTAATAAAGTTTGTTTGAAATGATTTCCTGGTTCTGATTTCATTGCATGCTTTTTCAGGGACGAAAAAAGTTTAAGTGTGCTGGGGTGTGATGTGGATGTGGTGGATTGAGTAAAAATAATTGGGCTTGGGTCAAGGAAGGAGTGCGCTGGTGGTGAACGTTCGGGTGAGGTATAGAGGAACTGAGATTCGTCAAAGGTGACGTGTATCGAGAAAATGGTCTTGCCGGTTGAAATCTCTAAGCATCGGTAACCACGAAAGGTTGCCGGATAACCGAGAAAGACAAAGGGGTGGAGCAATGGGAGAGTTTATGAGCACGAGTAGAGGATGTGTTAGGACAGCATAGTGTCACGACCCGCCAATACGCAGGTCACAACACCCTAATTTTTATCGATTAAGGCCACTTACAAAGCAAGCAAGGCTGCCCGGAAAACTCCGGAACAGCCCATATAATTCTGCAGCAACATTGCAGCCATGGAAGACTCTAGAACGTCCCAGGACGAGCTAGAAACCGAGCATAAAAGACTGCTATAAAGGAGCAACTTGTGCAACCCTAAAAGACCCCGGAACTCTCTAGAAAAGACTACAAAAATCAGCCATGGAAGCAACCTTGAAAGTCCATGATGCATCTAGAGAAATCCTTGTAAATATCTAGTGTTAGATATTATGCAAAGACATGTCTAGAAATAGAACAATCTAGAATGTATGACATTAGTATAAATAGGTTGGTGGTGCATCATTTGCACACACCTAAGCTCCTTATAACATCAAAGTCTTGTACTTGTGCTTGTAAGTAATACAAGCTTATTACTTGTGTTGTAAACATACACTACAAGCGTCTTACTTGCGCACTACAAATCTAACGTTCCCTTACAAAGACTTCCGTTGCATAAACCATCCACCCGAGATCAAGAAGGCTGACTTAGAACGAATCTAAGTGCCGCACGTGAGCTGATCAGATTCAGTCCGTGACAAGTGGTATCAGAGCCGTGTCGACTCTTTGGGATGGCATCTAATCCGGAGAAAATTGTAGTCGCAAGCGTTGCCGGAGACTAGACCCGTGGACGGGAGAAGGCTCGTAAAGGTGACAAGAGAACTCGAAGCATGTCCAAAGACTTGGTTGCAAGCATGGACAAAAGAGTTGAAAATGTCGAGGTAGCATTGTCTGAATTTAAAAATGAAATAGATGAATTCAAGGCTGAAGTCGATATCTTCAAAACACATACCTACGACTCTTTGCAACATGTTGAGTCGTTAGGCAATGACTTCAATGAAATGAGAAGCGATCTCAAACTCGCCCTCTCCTTGATAAGAAAGGAGATGGAAGAGGCATTCACAAAGGAGCTGGGTCAACTCAAAGCTAACTTCGAGAGGGAAATCAAAGACTTGCAAACCGAACTAAGTGTTTGCAAGCGCGCACTAGCAACCGGAGGTGACAACATAATCCATGCCTCTACAAAGGTGGACATCCCCAAACCATCACCATTTGTTGGTAAACGAGAGGCGAGGGCTGTGGATGACTTCCTTTGGGAGATGGAACAATACTTGAGGCCGTCGATATTGTCGATGATGCCAAGAAGATCAAGACGGTGACTCTTTACTTGAAGGAGACCGCAGCATTATGGTGGCGACGAAAGCACATGGAGATTGATAAAGGTACGTGTACCATACAAAGTTGGACTGATTTCATAAAAGAAATCAAGAAACAATTTTATCCGGAAAACACTGAACACGAAGCAAAGATTCGGCTTCGTAATCTAAAGCAAAAGGGTAGCATCAAGGACTACGTCAAAGATTTTACTACCCTTGTGCTAGAAATTCTGGACTTGTCACCAAAGGACTCTCTCATATACTTCATCGATGGCTTACAAACATGGGCAAGAACCGAACTTGAACGAAGAAATGTTCAAGACTTGTCCTCAGCCATCGTTGTTGCTGAAAGCCTGATCGACCATAATGAAAGGCGATCACAAAAACCCATCGTTATGGAGGATAACGATGAAAAGGTGGGGGAGCGAGAACCCACAATAACAACCAAAATCGAAATCAAAGAGAAGATAATCGACGACCACCAAGATATGAGAAGGAGGTACAAATGATCAAAGGATGTTTCCTTTGCGATGGACCGCACAATGAGCGGGATTGTCCGAAAAAGGCTAAACTTACAGCCTTGATCAGATCTGATGATGAACCATCAGAACCAGAAGAGGTTCATCTAGGAACAATGCAACTTCAATTACTTAATGCACTAAGTACAGTTGAAGGCAAGCCCTTGGTGATGGCAAACCAATCAAACCATACCATAACCAGAGACAACCCGAAGACTGAATCAAAAGGACTTTGGTTCGTAAACATGGAGATAAAAGGGCAACCTGTGAAAGCGTTGGTTGACACCAGAGCAACCCACAACTTCATCTCACCTAAAGAGGCTCGAAGACTTGGCTTAAGGATCACCACACAAGAAGGTTGGATCAAGGCCGCCTCTGGAGACACCAAACCCATAGAAGGAGCGGCATGGGGCGTAAAAACAAAGATTGGTACAAGGTCAGGCAAGTTGCACTTCTCAGTAGTCCCACTAGACGACTATGACATCGTGCTAGGGATGGATTTCTTTCGAAAAGCAAAAGCCTGCCTAGTAACATTCATTAACACCATGTACATCATCAAGGGAGACCAAGTGCACACCGTTACCTTGGAGCCAGATACAAGGCGTCGAGGCAAAAACGTCTCTATCTTGAAACTCATAAAGACAACTCATGAGGCATCCAGATAACACGACGAGGACGTCGTGGCATTAGGTGGGGGGAGAATGTCACGACCCACCAATACGCAGGTCACAACACCCTAATTTTTATCGATTAGGGCCACTTACAAAGCAAGCAAGGCTGCCCGGAAAACTCCGGAACAGCCCATATAATTCTGCAGCAACATTGCAGCCATGGAAGACTCTAGAACGTCCCAGGACGAGCTAGAAACCGAGCATAAAGGCTGCTATAAAGGAGCAACTTGTGCAGCCCTAAAAGACCCCAGAACTCTCTAGAAAAGACTACAAAAATCAGCCATGGAAGCAACCTTGAAAGTCCATGATGCATCTAGAGAAATCCTTGTAAATATCTAGTGTTAGATATTATGCAATGTCACACCCCGAGAACCGATTCATACCATGGATGTACACTTGGAAGGGCAATAACTGAAGTTGGAATTTTACCAACGACTATAGTCAAACGGTTATTATAAGAAACATAATTATTGTTACGAAATCCTTAAACTTATTCACAATACATACTTAAAGTTAAGACAAGTTTTCAATAAAGTCTTTTCCATCGAAAAGATCTACACTTAGATATTTAGGTCCCACGTTTCGTCATCGTCTCCCAACACCGTTTGACCTTCCCGAAATCCCTACGCATCATTCCCAATTAAGGTTTCTTACTGACCTGAAAAGCATGAGAAAATACTAGGTCAACAAAAGTTGGTGAGTATTCGGGTTTTCAGTATTTAAAGGAAAAATAGTTTATTTTCCAATTTCATTATGATGACAGAGAAATTAATATATATATATATGTATCATAGACTAGCTAGGTCCTATGATAAATTCGGCTATAAGTCCATAATCAAACCAAGAAACACGTCGTTGCTCCACAACAGTCCAAACATATATACTCCCTCACAATCCTGACCAGAGCGACTGGTCGTGAGAGCGGGCCCTTCTAACCCGATAGATCTACCCATATAAGTCTGTGGCCTCCCCGAGGTTAATGATTATGGGGGGATTTAGGGGTCCAGTAATATGTACGCATATTACTTACCCAACTTATACCATTAATTAATATATATTCATTTTCTCAATCATTCATCATATATATATAAGATAACTCATATCTTTATCATGCTTTTCCCCCAAAATATTTTAAATAAAACAGTACTTGAAAATGGGGCCGAAGTACTCACCTTGAGTATGATCAGAAAACCAATAAGCCAATATGTAATTCTTCCAATCAAACAAACCCTAAATGTATATACATGTTTTTGTCAATACGAGGTAATTCATGTTCAATGAAGTAATGTTCACCCGACTTGTTTTATATATAAAAATGTTTTGATCAATTTCTCGTAAAGCTTCATTTATTTTAGAAAAATGAATATGATTTTTAATCCGTTGGCGTATAAGCTAATCCTACTTTATCTAGTCATCCATTTTCAACTCAAGGATCTAAAGTATATTTATTTTCGACATGATTTTACCTATTTTCCTATAATTTAATAATTTTGTAAAATGGAGAATTTTATTATCATCAACAATAATCATCCCAATATTTCCTACTATTAAGTTTCTAAGAATACCATAAATCCACTAAACCTTATATTATCTTGCATGCATGCATACATGTCACATACATACATCCATGCACATACTTATAACCCTAACTCAAATCCATACATGATTTAACATTCAATATATTTTACATTGTCACTAGTCCATATTTTTATATCTTACTAACATGTTCTTATAATCTATAATCATACACTTTAGTCCTAAAACTATACCAAATTCACAAATCCAATCACTATCTTCTTATAACTTCATCATCAAAATATACCAATTTTTCATCAATATCTACTTCTAGTAGTAAAATTTCCCTTTTTAAACGTTACATTCAATCCCATTTCCATCCATAACCTTATTTTCTCAAAATCATCAAGTGGGTGAACCAAAAATCAAGATTTTAGTCTTGATCTTCCATGCATGAACATATATAGATTATTTAACCCAAAATAATTATACCTCAAGACTAAACCAAAGGTTTCTAGCGTTAGCTCACGATTCTTTAAGACCCAGTTTCACCTTTAAGTCTTAAATACAACTTTAACTCGAAAATCCTCTTGATTAGACCCGAACGAGTGAAGATAGTGTTGCAATAGGGGGGGTTTAGGGTGATGGCGACGGGTGTTGATGGTGCGGGTGATGATTGATGGTTGCGGTGGTGTACGGTGGTCGCGGTGGTGGCGTCGGACGGTGATGGTTTCGGTGGTGGTCGGCGATGGTGATGTCGGGAGGGGTGGAGGCGATGGTGGTGTTGAGTTGTTGTGTTTACCAACAGGGAAAGAGACAGTGACGAGGGAGGTGGAATCCGGCGGCCGAAGGTGGCGGTGATGCCACTGCCGTCCCTTGGCAGTGGCGGCGATGGTGTCCGGCGGGAGGGTGGTGGTCCGGTGGTAGCAGTGGTTGGTGGAAGGGAGAAGAAGAGAGAAGGGAGAAATGAGGTGAAGTTGAGAGGTTGTGTGGGTTTTCTAGGAGTTTTTTTTTTTTTAAATATTTGCATGTGTATGTTCCCAATGGATATATTTTGGCTGACAAAATCCACCATTCAATCATTACAATTCAATAATATTATTACTATAAACTTTATTTATTGATTAATTAAAATTTATTATTATTATTATTATTATTATTATTAATTTTATTATTATTAAACGTTTTATCTCAGTCGGTTTATCCGTCAATGGGTTTTGTGTTAATATTGATCAAATACTGATCATTGACTCTCGTGGGTACAATGTACTGTGTTTGTAAATTCCAATTTCAGCAAGGCATTTCTTCTTAAGAAGAACATTGGTCAATCTCTAGCGAGTCAAACTAGTCAACTAATTTAATAATTTAATGTTTAAAATTCGAAAAATAGAGTTGGCGTTGACCTGATTTTTGTCGGGTTGTTAAAGTCTCCCCCCGTTTAAGAAATTTCGTCCCGAAATTTACGCTGCCGAGTCTCTGTTAGGCTGAGTTCTTAAAAAGGTGGGGATACTTTTGTTGCATCTGATCTTCGCGTTCCCACGTAAATTCAGGTCCTCTCTTCGAATTCCATCTTACTTTGACTAGTCTGATTTGCTTTCGTCTGAGTTTCTGAACCTTCCGATCCATAATCTCAATTGGTTCTTCGATGAACTGGAGTTTGTCGTCAATGTAAACTTCTCCCGGTGGAATAATTAGTGATTCGTCTGACATGCATTTCTTAAGATTGGATACATGGAACACATTATGAACATTTCCGAGTTCACATGGTAAGTTAAGACGATATGCGACTGGTCTAATGCGTTCGATGATCTCGAACGGTCCAATAAATCGGGGATTGAGTTTTCCTCGTTTACTAAATCTTACTATGCCTTTCCATGGCGATACTTTTAAAAATACTCTATCACCAACTTGAAATTCTAACGGTTTTCTCCGATTATCCGCATAGCTCTTTTGTCTACTTCTTGCCGCTTCTAGCCTTTTTTTGATTTGCCCAATTTTGTCAGTTGTTTCTTGAATAATTTCGGGTCCGGTTAATTGTCTTTCACCAATTTCTGCCCAACAGAGGGGAGAACGACATTTTCTCCCGTATAAAGCCTCAAATGGAGCCGCTTTGATACTGGTGTGGTAGCTATTGTTATATGAAAACTCAACCAATGACAAGTGGGTGTCCCAATTCCCACCAAAGTCTGGATGGTCCTCTCGCTTTGACCGTCCGTTTGGGGGTGGTAGGCGGTACTCATGTCTAAACGAGTGCCCATGGCCTCGTGCAAGGTTTGCCAAAATCTCGAGGTAAATCGACTATCTCTGTCAGAAATAATTGATATGGGTACTCCGTGGCGAGATACCACCTCTTTGATGTACAGATTGGCCAATCTTTGCATGCCATACGTCTCTTTGATAGGCAAGAAGTGTGCCGATTTTGTTAAACGATCAATTATTACCCAAATTGCATCGTGACCGTTTAATGTTTTGGGTAATTTCGTTACAAAATCCATGGCGATACACTCCCATTTCCATGTTGGGATTGCAGGCTGTTGTAAGAGTCCAGATGGCCTTTGGTGTTCAGCCTTTACTTTGGAGCATGTCATACATTTGCTTACGTATGCAGCTATATCACCTTTCATATTGGGCCACCAATAAAATTCTTTTACATCATGGTACATATTGTCTGATCCGGGGTGGATTGAGTATCTTGATTTATGTGCTTCGTCAAGAATTACTTGGCGCAAATCCCCGTACTTTGGAATCCATACTCTTTTTGCAAACCGCATCAGGTTATCGGAGTTAGGTGTTAATTCTCTGATCAATCCTTTCAGATTCTCATTCACCAGATTGTCATCTTTCATTGCTTCCATCTGTGCATCACGTATCCGAGTTAAGAGATCAGAGTATATGGTTAACTCTAAAGCTCTTACACGCAAAGGCTTTTCTCTTTCTTTCCTGCTGAGAGCGTCTGCAACCACGTTGGCCTTGCCTGGGTGATATCTAATGTCACAGTCGTAATCATTCAATAACTCGACCCATCGTCGCTGTCTCATGTTTAGCTCTTTCTGGTCGAAAATATGCTGTAAGCTTTTATGATCTGTGTATGCTACGCACTTTGTTCCATAGAGGTAGTGTCTCCAGATTTTCAGCGCGAAAATCACTGCCCCTAATTCAAGATCATGGGTTGTGTAATTCTTTTCATGCGTTTTTAGTTGCCTTGATGCGTAAGCGATGACTTTGTCTCTTTGCATCAACACGCATCCCAGACCTAAACGTGAAGCATCGCAGTATACGACAAATCCGTCGGTTCCATCAGGGAGTGATAGAATCGGTGCACTACACAGTTTTTGCTTTAGCACTTGAAAAGCTTCTTCCTGGTCAGCGCTCCACTCGTATCTTCGATCTTTACGAGTCAGTAGGGTTAATGGTTGTGCTACCTTTGAAAAATTCTCGATGAATCTACGATAGTAGCCAGCTAACCCTAGGAATTGTCGTACTTCTGTTGGTGACTTGGGTGCTTCCCAATTCTTTATTGCTTCAACCTTTGTAGGGTCCACCTGAATACCTTCCTTGTTTATAACATGCCCAAGAAAGTGAACTTCCCGTAGCCAGAATTCGCATTTTGAAAATTTCGCATACAGTTTTTCTTTCTTTAGCA
This sequence comes from Flaveria linearis, assembly GCA_024085815.1. NCBI lineage: Eukaryota > Viridiplantae > Streptophyta > Magnoliopsida > Asterales > Asteraceae > Flaveria > Flaveria linearis. The sequence continues at coordinate 45,522,107 of CM044018.1, read as the reverse complement.
TTTCCAAAACGAGTTGTAAATGATGCTCATGATCTTTCCGGGACTTTGAGTAAACCAGGATGTCATCGATAAAAACTATTACAAACTTGTCTAAATACGGCTTACAGACTCTGTTCATGAGGTCCATGAACACTGCCGGAGCATTGGTTAAACCAAACGGCATCACCAGAAACTCATAGTGGACGTATCGTGTTCTGAAGGCTGTTTTTGGAACATCCTCTTCTGCTATCAGCAACTGATGGTAACCGGATCGTAGATCAATCTTGGAGTAGTAACTGGATCCTTGTAACTGGTCGAACAGATCATCTATTCTTGGTAATGGGTATCGATTCTTTATTGTGAGTTTATTCAATTCTCGATAATCGATACACATTCTAAACGATCCATCCTTCTTCTTGACAAATAATACCGGTGCTCCCCACGGAGAAAAGCTTGGTCGGATGAATCCTTTATCTAACAATTCTTGCAATTGTTTTGACAACTCTTGCATCTCCGAGGGCGCTAACCGGTACGGCGATCGGGCAATGGGGGCTGCTCCAGGCACCAACTCTATTCGAAATTCAATCTGTCGCTACGGAGGTAACCCTGTTAAATCCTCAGGAAACACCTCCGGGTACTCCCTCACCACTGGAATATCTTTGATTCTTCGTTCTTCCTTGTTTACGCCAGTGACCTTTACTAGGAAAGCCTGGTATCCTTTGTTTATATATTCATATGCCCTCATAGCATTAATGACTTTTGAGAAGGGCTTCCCTTTGTCGCCTTGTACTATCAGAATTTTACTGCTGCTCATCGGTAATCGAATAAGTTTCTCGGAGCAAACGATTTCAGCATGGTTTCGAGAAAGCCAGTTCATTCCTACCACTACATCAAAGCTTCCCAATGTGACAGGTAGCAAATCGATGCTAAATGGGTGGTCGTTAAGTTGAATGGTACAGTTCTTGATCACATAATCAGATTCTATTTTCTTCCCATTGGCTAATTCGATTATATATTTCTTATCTAACCTGTAAGGCTTTCTTCCTAGTAATGGTTCAAATTCTTTTGACACAAAACTTAAATCAGCACCGGTGTCAAATAGTACAGATGCATAATGGTTATTAATGAGGAACATACCATTAACAACTGACGGCTCCTGACGTGCCTCCTTTACATTCATCTCAAATGCTCGTCCCCTTGCCTTGGTTTCGCCTAGATTAGGACAATCTCTCTTGAAATGTCCCGTATGCCTACATCCGAAACAAACCGGACTGTTCTTTTGTGTCTTCTCGATGGGTTTGGTTCTGCAATTCTGACTTAGGTGGCCAAACTTCTTGCAGCGCGAGCAAATTCGACATTCACCATTATGTGAGTACCCACACTTGTTACATCTTCCTGGTGGTCCTCGCTTTCCCTTGGAGTCGCTTGAAGTAGCAGTATACGCCCTCCCAGGTCCTGGCTTAAAGCTCTTTTTGTTGTTCCTCCAATCATTGGGATTTCCATTCCATTTCCTCTTACCGTCCGATATCCTCCTTTCCAATTCCACAATTCTCTTTTCCACTTCTCCCGCCTTTTTACCCAACGTTCCACTACGTACTGCATCATCGGTTAGAGTATGAGCAATGGTTATGGCACTTTGTATGGTAGTAGGGTTGGATGCTGTAACACTGCTTCGGATTTGTGGCGATAATCCCCAAATATATCTTTCAATCCGGACGTACTCTGGTGTTACCATTCGAGGTACCAATCTAGCAAGATCGTTGAACCTAGACGTGTAGGTTCGTATGTCAGCACCCTCCATTGTGTGATTCCAGAATTCCGTCTCGATTTTCTGCAGTTCATTTCGCGGGCAGTACTCACGAAGTAGCATCTCCTTTAACTGTTCCCAGGAGAGTTCATAAGCATTTGCGTCTCCCAAAATCTGTCGTTGAGAATTCCACCAGGATAGCGCCGCATCTTGAAACGAACAAGTTGCATACTTCACTTTTTGATTGTCCGCACAGTTACTTATAGCTATGACCGTTTCCATCCTTTCAATCCACCGAATAATGTCCAGCGGTCCTTCTGCGCCGGTAAAAACTCTTGGGTTGCACCCTTGGAATGTCTTATATGAACACCCCGCTATCTGACCATTCATCAAATTTCCAGGATGCCCATCCGATCCAGAACCATTATTACCCCCTATTCCAACACCACTGCCAGATCCGATGTTTGATCCATTTCCCGTTCCGTTCCCTTGGTTGCTATTCGCTCCTCCACGTGTTCTACCCGAGCCTATGGTTGCATTGGCTTCATGTTGCTCCAGAGCCGTTTGAACATGTTGCGCTATTAGCTGAGCTAACTCTTCCGCGGTCGTAGGTAGGTTGGCGTTTCCACCTGATGATGTATTCCGTGTTCTAGGTGGCATATCTTATTACTGTCATGCAAAACAGATAAAGGCCTTAAAGATGACTTGACTTTCATGTATCGATATAATTTCTAGTAACTCAAAAGTATCTACAACATTTCTTTTATAGTATAACAATATATATCTAGCATCATAATAATAATAATTAATCAAAACCATAATCATCGGAATTTTAAAGGAAACCCAATTTCATACATTAAACATATCCATTCACACGATCAAGTTTCGTGGCAAAAATCATAGTTCAAAATACTTAAACATCCGGTTCCTAACAACATCATAATCACTGGAATGGAGCTGAACTGCCAATATGCATCAGACATGACACCATCATTAGACAAAACGTAGCCACTTGCATAGTAGCTTCACCTCTTTCTTCCATTGTCACCACTTGCTGTTGAGTCATAACTGCAGCTGCTTCTGCTACCTCTACCTTCTGTTCAGCCATAGTTAGTCGGTTCCTAGTTTCCAGCAAACTAGCTTCCAAATCAGCCACTCGAAAATGCACTTGATGAAGTGCATTGTCTCCTAACATCAACTCTTCCTCCACAGTCATCAACTTCCCATCCAGAGCTTGATTGATTTCCTCTTGCACCTTCAGTTTCTCCTTCATGTAAGACAATTCTTTCTCATAATGTAGACAACGGTTAGTCAGAATCATCATCATCTGCCCTATCGACTCGCTATCGGTGCACATGCCATGAGGGGCTGTGGAAGACTCTCCTATCTCAAAGGTGGAAGGAACTCCATCCATAAGTGCCCACTTTCTCATGATGCTCCTAGTCCAATCCCAACTCTCAGTATTTGCTTGCTTCCTTTTGGGTTCAGGTGTCTCTTGCATATTGCTACTACCTTGCATAACCTCCTTTGCCTTTCTTTTCTTTCGCCTCTCGTACACCAACCGAATCTTCGGTGGTTGTTGCATAAGTGGGATGGGTGCAATGGGAGTAGTGTCTGTCATCAATGTATCTGCTCGTGCTACATGGTTATCCTCAGACTCCTCAGTAGTCGGAATGACCCTAGTCGATCTCCTGAGCTTACTATCCGTTTGAGCTCCCGGGTTGGCTCCAACATAGCTCCGACTCGGTTAGGGCCTTCGACACTATCCTCAGATATCCATCCATTCCCTGAGTTCCCCATGCCTGGTTGCATCCCGGTGGCAAAATGTGGTCGGATGCGCTGGTACCAGGACTTAGGTGGTCCTTGTTGAGGAGAATCCTCGGTGTCACTGCTGATGTCCAGAATGTCGTTTCCATCGATCTGACCGGCCATCTACATAAAATTTAAGTATATATATGTTCTATTAATCTACTCATAATACTAACGTCTCAAACCAGTTAATCTTAAGTAATTCTAAGTAGCATCCTCTAATCGTGTTTGGGAATGACGGGATTGTTTCGGGGACCCATTATTTCCGGTTATAGTCTAGTTTTTCTTTTTGAGAAATTTTCTAGTTTTCCTATAACCATTGGCTCTGATACCAACTTCTGTCACACCCCGAGAACCGATTCATACCACGGATGTACACGTGGAAGGGCAATAACTGAAGTTGGAATTTTACCAACGACTATAGTCAAACGGTTATTATAAGAAACATAATTATTGTTACGAAATCCTTAAACTTATTCACAATACATACTTAAAGTTAAGACAAGTTTTCAATAAAGTCTTTTCCATCTAAAAGATCTACACTTAGATATTTAGGTCCCACGTTTCGTCATCGTCTCCCAACACCGTTTGACCTTCCCGAAATCCCTACGCATCATTCCCAATTAAGGTTTCTTACTGACCTGAAAAGCATGAGAAAATACTAGGTCAACAAAAGTTGGTGAGTATTCGGGTTTTCAGTATTTAAAGGAAAAATAGTTTATTTTCCAATTTCATTATGATGACAGAGAAATTAATATATATATATATATATATGTATCATAGACTAGCTAGGTCCTATGATAAATTCGGCTATAAGTCCATAATCAACCAAGAAACACGTCGTTGCCCCACAACAGTCCAAACATATATACTCCCTCACAATCCTGACCAGAGCGACTGGTCGTGAGAGCGGGCCCTTCTAACCCGATAGATCTACCCATATAAGTCTGTGGCCTCCCCGAGGTTAACGATTATGGGGGATTTAGGGGTCCAGTAATATGTACGCATATTACTTACCCAACTTATACCATTAATTAATATATATTCATTTTCTCAATCATTCATCATATATATATATAAGATAACTCATATCTTTATCATGCTTTTCCCCCAAAATATTTTAAATAAAACAGTACTTGAAAATGGGGCCGAAGTACTCACCTTGAGTATGATCAGAAAACCAATAAGTCAATATGTAATTCTTCCGATCAAACAAACCCTAAATGTATATACATGTTTTTGTCAATACGAGGTAATTCATGTTCAATGAAGTAATGTTCACCCGACTTGTTTTATATATAAAATGTTTTGATCAATTTCTCGTAAAGCTTCATTTATTTTAGAAAAATGAATATGATTTTTAATCCGTTGGCGTATAAGCTAATCCTACTTTATCTAGTCATCCATTTTCAACTCACGGATCTAAAGTATATTTATTTTCGACATGATTTTACCTATTTTCCTATAATTTAATAATTTTGTAAAATGGAGAATTTTATTATCATCAACAATAATCATCCCAATATTTCCTACTATTAAGTTTCTAAGAATACCATAAATCCACTAAACCTTATATTATCTTGCATGCATGCATACATGTCACATACATACATCCATGCACATACTTATAACCCTAACTCAAATCCATACATGATTTAACATTCAATATATTTTACATTGTCACTAGTCCATATTTTTATATCTTACTAACATGTTCTTATAATCTATAATCATACACTTTAGTCCTAAAACTATACCAAATTCACAAATCCAATCACTATCTTCTTATAACTTCATCATCAAAATATACCAATTTTTCATCAATATCTACTTCTAGTAGTAAAATTTCCCTTTTTAAACGTTACATTCAATCCCATTTCCATCCATAACCTTATTTTCTCAAAATCATCAAGTGGGTGAACCAAAAATCAAGATTTTAGTCTTGATCTTCCATGCATGAACATATATAGATTATTTAACCCAAAATAATTATACCTCAAGACTAAACCAAAGGTTTCAAGCGTTAGCTCGCGATTCTTTAAGACCCAGTTTCACCTTCAAGTCTTAAATACAACTTTAACTCGAAAATCCTCTTGATTAGACCCGAACGAGTGAAGATAGTGTTGCAATGGGGGGGTTTAGGGTGATGGCGACGGGTGTTGATGGTGCGGGTGATGATTGATAGTTGCGGTGGTGTACGGTGGTCGCGGTGGTGGCGTCGGACGGTGATGGTTTCGGTGGTGGTCGGCGATGGTGATGTCGGGAGGGGTGGAGGCGATGGTGGTGTTGAGTTGTTGTGTTTACCGAGAGGGAAAGAGACAGTGACGAGGGAGGTGGAATCCGGCGGCCGAAGGTGGTGGTGATGCCACTACCGTCCCTTGGCAGTGGCGGCGATGGTGTCCGGCGGGAGGGTGGTGGTCCGGTGGTAGCAGTGGTTGGTGGAAGGGAGAAGAAGAGAGAAGGGAGAAGAAGAGAGAAGGGAGAAATGAGGTGAAGTTGAGAGGTTGTGTGGGTTTTCTAGGAGTTTTTTTTTTTAAATATTTGCATGTGTATGTTCCCAATGGATATATTTTGGCTGACAAAATCCACCATTCAATCATTACAATTCAATAATATTATTACTATAAACTTTATTTATTGATTAATTAAAATTTATTATTATTATTATTATTATTATTATTAATTTTATTATTATTAAACGTTTTATCTCAGTCGGTTTATCCGTCAACGGGTTTTGTGTTAATATTGATCAAATACTGATCATTGACTCTCGTGGGTACAATGTACTGTGTTTGTAAATTCCAATTTCAGCAAGGCATTTCTTCTTAAGAAGAACATTGGTCAATCTCTAGCGAGTCAAACTAGTCAACTAATTTAATAATTTAATGTTTAAAATTCGAAAAATAGAGTTGGCGTTGACCTGATTTTTGTCGGGTTGTTAAATGCAAAGACATGTCTAGAAATAGAACAATCTAGAATGTATGTCACTAGTATAAATAGGTTGGTGGTGCATCATTTGCACATACCTAAGCTCCTTGTAACATCAAAGTCTTGTACTTGTGCTTGTAAGTAATACAAGCTTATTACTTGTGTTGTAAACATACACTACAAGCGTCTTACTTGCGCACTACAAATCTAACGTTCTCTTACAAAGACTTCCGCTGCATAAACCATCCACCCGAGATCAAGAAGGTTGACTTAGAACGAATCTAAGTGCCGCACGTGAGCTGATCAGATTCAGTCCGTGACAATAGGCAACCAAACACACGAAGGTGATCGTATGAAGGTGTACGACCGTAAAGAAGAGATGTGGGGGTGAGGTTTTGATGGAGTTTGGTAGGGAGAATGTTGTGAAGATATGAAGCAGTGTGAAGTGCCTTAACCCAAAGGAGGATGGGAGAGAAGCATGAGTGAGTAATGTGAACATCATGTCGTTCAAACGACGAATCATATGTTCGGATTTCCCATTTTGTTGTGACGTATGTGGACAAGAAAATCGAAGATGGATGCCATTGGAGGTTACAAATTGTTTTAGACTTGTGTTGTCAAACCAACAACAATAAGAACGGTCCCCAGTCTAGCCGTCTCAAAGTCTTGGCCTATTCATCAATTAGACGTTTCTAACGCTGTTCTTCATGGTCAGTTGAAGGAGACGGTATATATGTTTCAGCCACCCGGGTTTGTCTCTGCCACCCAACCCAAGCACGTTTGCAAACTTAATCGTTCTCTCTATGGTTTAAAGCAGGCTCCACGGGTTTGGTATCATCGGTTTGCCACATACCTTTCCAAATGTGGCTTTTAAAGTAGCAAATATGACACCTCGTTATTTATATATCATCAAGAGGATCATCTGGCCTACTTACTTCTATATGTGGATGATATTATCATCACTGCATCTAATGCTACATTACTCAAACGAATCATTCAATCACTCTCAGCAAATTCAAAATTAAAGATCTGAGGGCCTTACATCATTTTCTAGGTATCAAAGTTCAAAAACAAAACGACGGTTTGTTCTTATCTCAGTCCAACTATACAACACTTACATCATTTTCTGGGTATCAAAGTTCAAAAACAGAACGATGGTTTGTTCTTATCTCAGTCCAAATATACAGCAAACGTCATCTCACGGGCTGGCATGACAAATTGTAAGCCTGTTAGCACTCCTGTCAACGTGGGTTCGAAACTTAGTACAACTGCTAGCCAACCTTTTCCCGACGCTTCTCTCTACAGAAGCCTCGCCGGTGCCCTTCAGTACCTTACTATCATCAGACCGGACATCTCATATGTTGTTCAACAGATTTGTCTTTTCATGTATGCTCCTCGAGAACCGCATTTTCAGTTGGTCAAACGAATCCTTCGATATGTTAAAGGGACTTTATCACAAGGTCTGTTTATTTCTCCCTCCTCATCCATGAAGCTTACGGCATATTCCGATGCGGATTGGGGCGGGTGTCCGGACTCTCGCAGGTCTACCTCTGGATACTGTATTTTTATGGGTGGAAATCTAATCTCTTGGTCCTCAAGACGTCAGCCTACAGTCTCTCGATCTAGTGCCGAGGCCAAATACAGAGGCGTGGCCAATGCCACTGCGGAAGTCTGTTGGCTTCGTAACCTTCTTCTCGAACTGTGTGTCCCTGTTACTCATGCATCTATCATTTACTGTGACAATGTCTCTGCGGCATATCTATCTCAGAATCCTGTGCAACATCAGCGTACTAAACACGTCAAGCTCGACATTCGTTTCGTTCGAGACAAGGTCCGGCTTGGCACCATTAACGTCCTACATGTGCCTGCCGACTATCAATATGCAGATATCTTCACCAAGGGTCTACCCAAACAACTCTTCCAACGGTTCTGTTCCAGTTTATGCCTTCGATCGACTACGGCTCAAACTACGGGGAGTGTTAACCGATAATTAGCATTGGTATTATCGGTAATATTTTGTATATATATTTGTTTGTTAGAGATTGCTCCTGTAATCACTCGTAGCCTTGTATTATTTATACTCTTGTATATTTCACTAGCTTTAGTAAACCCGTGTATTACACGATTTAATAAATAATATATTAATATAATAAAATTTATTATTTATAAATGATATTATAAGATACGATATGACTGACTATAACTAATAAAACAGTGATATCAACATTTTAAAATTTTAATTTTAATTTTTTTCCAAAAAAATAAACATTTTATTCTAAAACAAACCGTATAAAAATGTCATTTTTAAAATTTTTTTTATCATAACTCCCAAATGTAATTATTTTTTATTTTAAAAAATTGAATTTTTAAAAATACCAATTTTAAAATATTTAATATTTTTAAAAAAGTTATATGCTTTAGAAAAATTAATTATTTTATAAAAATTTTGTTTATTTAGAAATAATATTAATAAATAGATCTCTTTTTTTAATTTATTAAATGTAGAAGAATGTTAAATAATATTATTAGTAATTAAGGTAATTATTTAAGAGGAGAGATGGGCGGGAAAATTTTGGTGATGATGATTGTGGTGCTGTCACGTGGTATCTCGATGATTATGGTGCTGCCACGTGGCATCTCAAGTTACTCTTTTATTAGAGTAAGAGGCTGTTTGGCAGCCTCTTAATCAGCCTCTTAATGGTTCAGATGCTGAATGGTTCAGCACTTAATGGTTTAGACTGTTTGTTTCACGAGCACATGTCTGAATGGTTAAGACATTTGCCTCTGAATGGTTAAACATTATACAAATGTTGAATGGTTAAGAGGTCTAATGCTGAATGGTTAAGAGGTTTAATGCTGAATGGTTAAGATCTCTTATTTGAATTGGTCAGACATTTGCCTTTGAATAATTAAGTGATATACCAGTTCTTAATGGTTCAGACCTCTTAATGGTTCAACACTTAATGGTTCAGACCTCTTATTGATTCAGCACTTAATCATTCAGATACTACCAAACAGCCCATATTGCTTAATCAAGGAGAATTATATTCTTTCAGAGAGAAGTAATTGTTTTCGCCAGAGATTAAGCAGTGAACTTTGCGTACTTGTTGGCGCTTGAATCTTGTCCAACAAGTGGCTGGTAATTCTGCATATGGCATATTGTAAACAGGACAATTGCTTGAATAATAAGTTGCAATGTTTTCTCCCTTAAATCTTTATCCATAAGAACCCGATTGGAGGGCTGTTTGTAAATGTTGTCAAATGCTCCGTTGTAATCTTTCAGCCTTTTTTTCACAATGTCGCGTGCAGTGGCACGCTCTCCAGAGAACAAAATCAAGCCTTCCCGGCTTAAGTAAGGAGTTGAGGTTGGAATAATGTTCTCTGTTCTTGGTGGCTTTTTAGCCATTGATCGCCTAATAAAGCGCCTATCTTTATGTCTTTTAATGCTTTGTAAAGATGCCAATGATTGTTCATCAAGAAAACACACGAAAGGAGGGTATTGTAATAAGCTTTAAACCATGAGTCAAGATTCAATTAGGTTGAATCAAACTAAGAAACTAGTCATGAAGATTTTCTTTAAACTTTTCATGTTTCAAACTTCTTTCATTGGCTAAAACTTGGTTCGACATTTGGCTTATAATCAATTCCTACGAACCTATTAGAGTACTCGGTGATGAAACTTGCAAGTCTTGGAACACTGCCATTGGGTGGCAGTTGACTTGCTCGATCTGCGATCACCCTGTCTGACCCGACCCGTCCATTTTGCTGAGGCTTAACATTGATAATTATTTTAGGAGGAAGATGGTATAAAAAAATTTTATAAGAACATAGTTTTTTGTTTAGTTGTGTATCAATTATCATCACCAAATCACCATAGATCAGAAAATGTTCATATCAAATAGAATTAGAGATATTGGAAATCAATTACTGATAATTAGAATGTTAGATGGTACATTATACCGAAACATATTCTGCTTTTGTAAAGAATATGTTTTTTACCATAAACAGATGAAAGATTTTCATCATGTCATTAATAAACTGCAAAACATAATCAAAACAAGATGAATATTTCACTCTATCATCGTTATATACAGTATACCATACAACGTACACAAATCATAACATCCGTTTACGCAGTCGGTTTTCGCCTTTGGAAAACAAACACCGAGCCTCGAGAGCCCTTCCCTAACCTTAACTTCTCGTCAATATATGTAATCTCGAGCTGCACCTCACTCTCGCCACCGAACTGAAACTCTACTGATCCTAGCTTAAGTTGTGGTGGCTCAAACTCCACCTTAATCCACTTTTCATCTAGAACTATCAATTTTCCTACACATAGGAAAAGAAGAGGAAAACTAGACGTGAATATGTCAAATAATTTAAAAATCAAACTCCAACATTGAAACTTAAGATACAGTGTTCAGTTAACTTAGGCTCAAGCTAGTGATTATATTCCTACGGAAGTAGTTTAAGCCTGGCAAGCGTGCGGGTCAGGGTAGGTAACAGGTCGAATCAGGTTTTGATCATAATGGAATCTGGTCGTTTTAAGAAAAAAGAAAAACGATTTCTAAAAAGGTTGGCTCACTGTGTTTGTTTTTATGTCAGGTAGCAGCAGTGAAGATGACCCATTTGAGGACTTGTTTTAAGTTATTAAGTTAGCTAGTGTCATATACGAGTGACCCATTTTGACCCATTGAAATATCCCTTATGACCCAAACTAACCCAATTGGTTATGCTAATTGCCCAAATTGGGTGTATGGGTTTGTTTTGCCAGGTGTAAAATAGTTTTATGATAATTCTTTTATTTTGAAGATGGGGACATACCCTTCAAGGAGACCTGACCATCAAGGAAACCAAGAGCAGAGAAAGACACTTTGTTTCTCACAATATCAGGAGCTTCAACAACCTGAATCATTTCATTTGTTTTGAAAATAAGACGTCCGAATCCACTCCTGAAACCACCTCCAGGTGATGTAGGATTTGAACAATACACCACATCCCATTCTGTACACAAATTCATGAACCGGTGAGATTTCAGAAGAATCATAAACCACTAAGAACAAAAGCTGTTGTTACTAGTTACAAAGTAAGAATGCTACACCCATGGCCATAATCCTGTATTCTTGGTAGTTGATTACTCGATTAAACAGAAATTGAATACAACAATAACAGTGTACCTCCAAAGATCAAAGGGCATGTTACAGGAGAATCTATACAATATTTACTCAATTCGCTGGTTAATTCAGCTACTTGCAGGTGTTGTTCCTTTGTCAGAGTAACTCCACGATCTGTTTGCACGACCTAGTTTAGATATGCATACAACAAAGTTCATCATGTCATCATAAGACAACTAAAGAATATAAACCACATCAATGATCTAGGGTTCCAAATGTGTCATTATTTTGAAGAAAAAAACATTTAGCAACTCGAATAATTGCAAAAATGCGAATGTAAGCACCTAAAATATGTTGATCCTAGTACAATGTTTACTCTATTCAGATTTGTGAACTCGAATCTGACTCGTGGCAACAAAAACTCCAATCAAATTAAGTTTTGAGCAAATTGAACAAATTCATTGAGTTTTATCATAAGTTTCAATTCAATTCAGCTTAAAAATGGCAAAAAAAAAACTAACTAGAACTCCGATCAAGTCAAGTTTCGAGCAAATTGAACAATTTCATCGAGTTTTATCATAAGTTTCAGATTCAATTCAGCTTGAAAATCGCAAAAAGTGAAAAACTAAGTATAACTCCGATCAATTCAAGTTTTGAGCAAATTGAACAATTTCATCGACCTTTATCATAAGTTTCAGATTCAATTCGGCTAAAAAAAAACTAGAACTCCGATCAAGTCAAGTTTCGCGCAAATTGAACAAACTCTTCGAGTTTTATCATAAGTTTCAGATTCAATTCAGCTCGAAAATCACAAAAAAGCTAACTAGAACTCCGATCAAGTCAAGTTTCGAGTAAATTCAACAATTCTTCGAGTTTTATCATAAGTTTCAGATTCAATTCAGCTCGAAAATCGCAAAAAACTAACTAGAACTCCGATCAAGTCGATTTTCAACAAACTGAACAAACTCATCGAGTTTTTTCATCAGGTTCAGATTCAATTCAGCTCAAAAACCAGAACAAACTCACTATTCAATCACAATCACCTAAAAAACATACCTATAATGTATAATCGCTGAAATGCTAAGATATAACTGAATTCACAATGAGAACGAGATTAAACCTTGGAGAAAATGGAAGCCGCAAGTTCATCCGGCCGACGCTGCGACGGAGACGACGACGACGACACCTCCTGCGCCGGAAATGAGATCGAAGCACCAATAACATTTCTTCTAGCTCTGCAATTGCGACGTTGAAGACGACAAACACTGTGATATTGTCGTCTAGGGTTTAGTTGTAGTGAATTTGGTCGAGTAACAACAGGTAGTTCAGTGTTGACAGATGAGAAGGTTACCACTGAGAATGCAGAAGAAGCCATTGATGATGCAGAAAGAGATTGTGGTGTGAAGATGTGGTGATGAATGATGATGGTGGTGGTGGTGGTGAGCTAATGGTTGATTATCAGATATTAGCCAATTAGAGGCTACAATGCTGCCATGTCATAGGTTGATGGAAAATTTTTATTTGGACCCACATGTTAAACAAACACACATCCCTACAGGCGTTTATGATCGGTTTTCGTGGTTTTTAGGTCAAACCGTTAGTAACGATTTTTCAAGACTAAAAAACAAAACCGAACTGAACTGTTATTACCGGTTTGGTCTCACGGCTTGGACAAACATACACAATACTCTTAATGAAACACCTGGTTTGATTCTATGTACATACGTGTATAATACTAAAAAAATGGCTAAGATTTTATACTGATGGCATACTTAAAATTTGTTCTTCAATAAAATGGTATCACTCATTGTCGGATATATGATACCACTTTAGATAAGTATGGCCTAACAGTATAACACTAAAGATTTTATCAAAATCCACGTTAAGTAAACGTCTATCCCCTGGCAAAAAGAAAAAAAACAATACTTTAGCATGATGTGATGTGTTTGATACAAAAAGCTTCACTTTGATAAAAAGAAATTTATGTATTTTTATATATGTTTTTAATAATAAAAAAATATAGGATGTATCTGAGTTGTGTTCTATATAAGCGTGTTGTTCTTAAGATAGAAATAAAATTTATCTCCATTTCGTCCTTTCTGGAGTCTTTGAATAAGTTGGGATTTTGTTGAGTTTGTAATCATCACTTCTATGGAATGTTGTTGAGACCGGATCGAGCTGGCCGGTCCGACCGGGAATCGGACATGTGGCCGAACCGGTTCGACGTCGGATCTGACCGAGAATGGACATGTGGCCGAACCGGATAGAGGTCCGATCCGGTTATGAAAACATTGCTTCTAAGTTGAATTTTGCAGGGTTCAAAGGCCTGAAAATTGAAGAGTCTACAAGTATAATCTACATGTCAAGGGCTGATGAGTTTCACTGCAACATTTATTCCCAATTCAAATTCATTAAAAATCAAAGAAACTACATGATGGAAGTTACATAATCTTACAAATTACAACTCTTCTTAACAATAATCTACTAATCTACACACAATCAGATGGATTAGTTCAAACACAAACACATAAACCTTAGCCTAAAACCAGCAAACTAGACTACAAACAACACAACAATGTAAACCCTAGAGTGTGTAGTCTCATTAATTTTCAGTAAACCCTAAAAGTCATCATTTGCCCCGGCCCCTACCTCGTCTAGTGTTGTATCTTCTGCTTCTTGTCACTGGTCGTTTTACAGACGGCCTAACGCCCGCTCTAGTAGAAGCGGGTTTGGTAGATGTCGGGTCACTGGTGTTGGAGCTGCCCTGAGAAATATCAATGACATCAGCTACTTCTGCATATTCAGTGGTTGTTAGATCATGATTTCCTTCTGCAGGATTGGCTTCGTCTTCCGTTTTGTCATCTTTAGCATCTTTTTCCTCTGCAGCCTGAAAAAGCGCAATAAAGATGAAAGGTTTTTAGTGATCACTAAATCATCCTTTAATTGTAACCAATGTTTGTTTTGGGATATTATCATGTAAGTTGAAATAGTCGCCCAGATGAGGGAAATATTGTGTTATATAAATGTGAAAAATGAGACAGTTGGGTACTTGGGTGACGGGTCACAATGGATAATTTTGAATACCACTCACCTACCTGCCAACATTTTCGATCTGTTTTTTTTTTTTTTGTATTTTGTAAATAACTAATGTTTTATAAACTAAGAACTAAAACAATATATAATTTTTTGTTGATAACTCGATTTAAGGGTTGAAAACATTTGAATAACACTTTGGGTGACTTTCAACCTAGAGAAGAAATATAACCCAAATCATCCTATTTTCAAGTAAGATGCCAGAATTGACATATTGAAAATCTATGTGAAATTGTTTTTCATATTAAAGAACTAGCAACATTGGTTACCTGATTTTGCTCCTCGATTGTTGGAAGAGATGACAAGGTTTGAGTTGGTGCATCATCTGGAGTGTTCTTCATATCTGAAGATCAAATAACAAAGAATAGACAATCAAGAATACTGAAAAGCAAAACTATATATACATAAATACATACATACATATGTATTAAAAAAAGGACATTATACATACATATGTATTAAAAAAGGACATTATACATACATATGTATTAAAAAAGGACATTCATTATAGAAACAATCTAAGTAGAAAACTACGAGGGCGACTACGTAACCGCATGACCACCCATCTTTCTCTCTCCCGCTACATCTAATCAACATTGCGTACAAGTGCTTATTGTGCTTCTCACGCTTCTCTACTTATAATTGGTTCGATATTAAACTTGTCACATATCTCTCTACCCTTCATCCAAAACAACCACAACTTCTCTTTTATTGACAAAGTTTTCATTAAAAGTTGCAACTCTACCTATAATTTATAATTACAAGTTGCACCTCTACCTACACATTATAATTCCTTTACCAAGATGTTTTACATTTACTAACGAAAAAAGATTTAGTGAGCTATGCATGCTTTTATACATTGCTTTATTTCGGACAAAAGCAGTAGAGAAAATAGAATCATCAAGAAACATAAGGCAAAATACCAACCATTTGGAGCCAAGTTGACAGTTTCATCCCCGGGCTTCAGTGCTGCTAAAGAGATTGACTCGTTTGGTTTCATAAGCTCCATGGCCTTGGAATGCAACCGTTGCATTTCTTTCTCAATCTTCCATGATCCACCAGAATAATCCCTCTGTGGCATCAAAGTGTACTCAAAAGATGGATAAAAAATTCAGAGCAAATTACTAAAATATACAAACTCAAATCAAACACATAATAGTTAGATTAGTATAATCTCAAATCAGATAAAGAGAAGATGTAACGTAATACTTACATTCTCAGTCATAAGAGATTTGGAACCACGAATGCTATTGTCCAAGTCCGACTTTGAACTTGTACCAGCCATGTTTTCTGATATCACTTTTCTTGCTTCCATGATGGCTTTGTTGCTAATATCTAGATTGTCTGTGTTTAATTAACAGAATACAGCATCACTACACATTTTTGAGAAACAAAGACATGGTCAAATTAGAGATGTTCCTGCTAAAAATCTTACTTGGCGCAGCGTCTATTCCCTCTCCCATGGTATAATCTACAACCCGTGAATTGATAATCTCTATTAGTCTATCACCCTCTTCCCTGTTAAAATTGTAAAGCATATATATAACTATATAAGTACAGCTGGAAAGCGTGTGTGTTAGTGTGTCAAGATGCATCTATCTAATAATACGGGGTATCGAAAGATGACCAAAGAGAACTAAATTTGGTGAAAATAAATGACAAAAACTGAAACTAAATTTAGCATGAACCACAAAATGTTATAGATAAAGAATGTTACCTTGAAAAGCGTTCCAGCATAATTAGTTGTTCAATTAGATACATAATCTCACTTTTCCCAGATGAACTGCCTTTATTCTGGTGAAATAAAAATACATATTACTTGAGATGATTGCATTCAAATATCGAATGCTAAAACAAAGAACTAATGCATTATATAGCATCATGTATTAAAAATAGTGCGCGAATGCAAGTAATGATCATAAAGGTATAATTATGTTGCATGTATCCCAGGAGTTTAACTATTAAGTAGCGGCATAAAGCTAGTGTTCCATGCTTCCTACCGGTTTAAATTGATTATTAGGAATAGAAAAAGGGATAATGTATGTGGAGTCCACAAAAGCAATCAAGTTCTCTTTATCAAGTCAGCCATATATTAAAACTGCGTTACAGGCTGCACAAGTATGTGTCATTCATAACTTCATACCAATTTTAGCCAAAAACAAGCCGTTATGATGAAAATGCCCTTAAAATCTAGAGAAGACAAAAAAAGATCTTTGATGAGATGTCAACATATTATAGGTTAAAATTGTTAGTATAAACGAAACAAGATACCAACTTGCTTGACCTATGAAGGTTTATAATATACAAGTGACTTAATTAAAAACGTCTAATACTTGGGTGGCCTCCACATACAATATCCCAAAAAATACAAACACATAAGGTTAGCCAATGATTATAATGAAAAAAAAGTCTAATACTTCGGTGGCCTCCACATATATACAATATATAGAAAAATAAAAGGTTAGCAAATGATTATGATCATAACCATGCATCAAATTAGATATAAAATCTAAGAAACTACGAAATTACCTGATTCAGCTCAGCACCACTATCAAGAAGGTTTTCGTCACGTACATAATCGTCTTCTACACCAACTTCTGTGAAATCAAAACCAAAATTTTCATAACCAAGTCAATAAACAAGAAACCTTGAAAAACAAAACCACAAGCAACCAACCAACACTAATTAAAGTTTTTATATTACAAACAACAATCTGAAACAGTTGTCTTTTACCATGTATACTTTTGGAGTTTTGGGTCCAATCCAATAATTTCTTCAACAAATAGTCAAACATTTGACTTAAATGTGTACCAAGTCAACAATCAATTTTAAATCATTTTTCTTGTATCAACAGTAATCCAACTCCAAAAATGCATAACCCACACTCAAAATTAAACCCATAATTACAGAAAAATTCACAAGGACCCTTTTTCCACTTTCATATCCACAATTCAATTTCTCCATTTCCTCTCCAAAACATGTAATTTTAAATTCCTTAACAAACCCTAATCCCCAAATCCCCCTTTCCACAAAATCAAAATCCAAAATACACAAACATCAAAACTTTAACCCACATATCACTAATTCCATCCAATCTCAATCAACATACGAAGTTTTTCACATCAAGCAACCCTTAATTTAAACAAATCACAAAACCTGAATCAGAATCACTATCCGAAGAAGACGAACGCGACCCCCAACTTTTGGGTTTCCAAATCGACGAAAGAAGTTTAGTGGCGCCACCAGCGACGAATTTAGCAGGGTAAAGAAGCCCATTACGCCAATTGGAGTTTTCATGTTGCATAGGGGTAGTGGGTCGGTCGTATGGAGTTTTTCTTGAGGCAATTGTTCTCCGTTTCAAGATTTTGCCTCCGGATCTGCCGTCTCCGCCGTCTGCGGCGGCCGGAGAAGTGGAATCCATGGTGGTTGGTGGGTTTTTTGGGCGGAGGAGGGCGGAGACTGTGGCGGAAGTGTGGGGAAATCGAAGGGGAGAATCGGTGCGTTGGTGGTTATCGGGAGTTGATAGAAAATGGTTTTATTTGTTAAGTAGGTTTTAGAACATATGATATGGGGTTAATTAAAGTACATGGATTGTGTGTGATGTGTATATCTAAGTTATTATTATTTTTTCTAAAGGCGTTTAGAATTATTATTATTAGAGTAAATTTCGATTTTAGTCCCTGTTGTTTAACCATTTTAATCATTTCAGTTTAAAACGGAATCTCTGATCATATCATGCCCTGTGATTTTATTTTTGTAACGGTTTTAGTTCTGACACTAACTCTGTTAGTTTTTTGGGTTAAATCTAAGGGTATTGTGGTCCTTTTACACTTAAAGCTTCTATCTTCTTCATCTTCTACTCTCATCTCCGACCACAAGCTTAATATCCCTCCGACTACTTCTCCCTCCGTCGTCTCCGTCGTGAAACGCCACCAACCACCGCTTAAACACCTCCGCACAAGACCCAGAACGCTGTCGTTCACCCTCCATCTCCTCCCCTTTCTCCGCCACCGTCTTCTCCACCTTCTGCCCCTCCACAGGAGAAAAACATGACGATCGACAAGGGAACAAACATCTAAACTCCGATCCAAATGCCCGTAAAGCTTCACAAATCGTCAACGGCAGATGAACCCACATCTGATTATTCCTCTGCTCCGCTAATTGTTCATGATTACTACCAAAACTACCACCACCATGGTGATAACTCGACCCAATACTCTGTATCTAGCAAATTTTCATGATTACTACTATCAGAGGTCTTTTTCCTCCCTCTACGAGCCTTTTTCACTTGATTATCATGGTTTTCAGAATCAGAGTCAATAGTGTGGGACTGAGCTTGTATAACCTATTAAACCTAGTTGTAGCTTCATGATAATCCAAATCTAATGAGCAATAAGGAGCTTCAGCAGTTGATAAAGCATGTACTCTTTCTCAAGGCTTTTTATTCCGTCTAAGTCTCTTTGGGTTTTCTTTTGATGTGTCGACAGATAAATTTGCAGATTCTATTTTGAATGCTAATATTGTTACCCTCTTGGGTGGAGATGGATATGTTGAAAATCTTGCACGTAATCCAAATGGGGTCTTGATTCTCGAACCCACGCCCCTTTTCTTGATTCTCGAACCCACCGCCCCTTTTCTTCCTAGTGGCCGGAAACATCGCCGGAGACGTAGCCCCTTTGATGCTCCGGTTGGTTCTCAGCCTCCGACTGAGGGATGTAGTCAACGAGAACGGTGGGTTTCGACCACTGGCTCTACAGGGGCTCAAGATCGACTTCCATGAGATCTTCATAGAGATATGATGGTGGCGGTGCAGATGTGATGATAGAAGTAGGATGAAGAAGGAAGAAGATAACGTGGTTAGGTTTGATTTAGGGTTTTTATTTTATTATAATTTATTTTATTTTATTAATTTGATTTTACGGGTAAAAGGACCAAAATACCCTTAGATTTAACCAAGAAAACTAACAGAGTTAGTGTAAGGGACCAAAACCGTTTCAAAAATAAAACCACAGGGCATGATATGATCAAAGATTACTTTTTGGACTGAAATGGTTAAAATGGTTAAAGCACAGGGACCAAAACCGAAATTTACTCTTATTATTATTACTTTATTACAATATCCAAATGAGATTTTTTTAAGGAGTGCTAACTTTATAAAATAATAATGAAGTTTTAAAAAAATTCAATTAGGTAACTCAAGTTCTAAAATTGTTTCAATTAAGGCACTCAGTTTTATATTTTATATAAATTAAAAGTCTTAACATGTTTTCAGCATGTTATATTTTTTGTTTCAATTAGAAAATATTTTTTTCTATCTTTTTATGCTGATATAGAACGTTGACATAGAATTTTAGGTACTTTTTTATTTTTTTCATAATTAATATATCTTTTTATTTTTAATATAATTTTATATATTAAAAAATCTAACCCTCACGTCTTCTATACCGTTACTTACTTGACATAAAAAATTTAATGATAACTCAATTTTATCATGTGGTAGTTCAATTTAAGAAAAATATGCATGAGTGACTAAATTTGAACACTTTTGAATATTGGTTACCATCCTCTGATATTTTTCCTTTTTAGGAAGATGTTAACAACCTATATATATATTTTAATATTTTAAGGCAGACTCGCTCATAAAGTATCAACGATGAAATCGATCACTGTTAGAAAACCACCTTAAATTCGTTTTTGGATGTAAGATCTTAAAACTTCCAAACAAAAACTATAAACCGATGTTCATTCAAGTTTAATAATAATTTAAATGGTTGTTACGTGTTAGTGGTGGTTTATCTTGTTTTGTTGTGTGTTGATTTTCAACGTTACCAATAGAGACGGGAGAAAATGTGAAGTGAAATAAAAGATGTAAATTATCTTGAAAAATTTTAAAACAAATAAAAAAATATAAAAAACCTTTATTAACTAAAAATAAAAAAAGGAAAAACTTATAAAAAGTGGTAACTATTTCAAGTGATGTAGTTTTTTTAAACTAAAATGACAAATATGTTCATATCACATGGACTAAAATAATAATATACTTAAATGTAATAGATTAAATCAGGTTTAAAAAAAAGAAAAACAAAACATATATATCAAATGACCAATATAGCCCTCATCTAAAAAAGAATTTTGGATTGAGTTAACGCACTGAATGAATATAATAAGTTTGTAAACGACAGGGACCCAGATGCAAGAAAACAAACTATTAAATGAAAGTGTCAATTTTTACCAAACCATAGTAATGAAAATGACAATTTACTTTATTGATTAAATTAGAGCAGCACCACCGTAATAGAGGAGGCAACGCTCAAACCCAAGTTGGCAAGACCCAATCTGTACTCGAAATACCAAAAATAGAGGAGACTGAGGCTAATCGGACGTAACAATCGAGGGCCGCCTCACCGGAAAGAGGGCAGCAAAAAGGTGAATGCCCGAATGGGCAACCCCTAAAATCCATCATAACCAACACCGTCTTAAGGGAGAATGAACGGAGGAGGACCGAATGGGCATCAAAAGCAACAGGCCGATTTTCGACCGAATCAACCATCATCTCCACACCCACAAACCACCCATCTCAACGATCGGCTCAACCTCCATCGCCACACGCTATATACCAGCAGAGACGGACACCGCCTCATAAAGCAAAAACAGAGGTGCAACACAGCAACAGTGGTTCGAGAAAGTAAAAACGAAGATGTTGTGGTTTAGTAAAGTAAAAATGGGAACGAAGGGACACGTTAGGTAATATGTGGAGGAAAGCAGAAGACCTAGAAGGTGAACTGTTGTTGGAGAAGAAAGATGAAAAGGAGAAGAACACGTAGAAGCATCAAGTCAAACCACAAAATCACCAATGAAATTACAAGACCACCCCTTATTACTGTTCATTGCCTTGCATTATTAATATATAGGTTAATTTCAAAATATGGATGAGGAAATAAAATTGAACTCAAGCCACGATGCATTCCTACCTTTTATTTACCATAACGTCTAAATATGCTAATTTTATTAGTAACGTGTAATATATTACACTTGTAAGTATACTTATAGTTATTAGTCAGAAAAATGCTACAATGCTACTTTTCAAGAGAAAATTTGTGTGATCAATTAATGAATCAGATAATGTGTTCAATGAGGACTTAACACGAGTGTCCAAATTCGACGAATCTTCACATATATGGATGACATTCGTGCACATAATGCTTCATGTAAACTTCGAAAACAATTACACAAAAAAGTAGATATTTATGTGTTCTATAGATATTTTTATACATAGATATCCATACGAAAACACAAATTAAACACCTGAATTGCTTAGGCGTACATTATCCTCAATAAATTCAAAACATTTCAAAGTCGTTGAGTTTCACTTATGCGTTTTCAGAAACATACCCATTAACCTAGTGATCTTATAAGGAATAACGTAACAATTCATTCTTATTTATACTTCAACCACAATGGTTTTAGAAGTTTGATCTAGTCTGATCAGTTAGAATAGTTAAACTAAAACCAAAATCTTTTGTGGTTTGTATATATTTATTAAAGTGCTTGAAAATTAAAAAGTTATTGTTACAACACACGTAATTGGCAATCTAGGTAATAGTTAAATAAAAGAACTTTTATCAATTGTTGTCAAGGGAAGCAAGGACATATTAGGACAAGAGTAACGACTGTTGAATCTGAATCTAGGTAAGATAAACAATGACAACACCAGGTTAAAAACAATGACAACATCTGAATCTAAAAGATGAGGAGACATTTACATGTGGAAAAAGATAGAAAAGAAAAGGGAGATGATATAGTGTAAGGAAGCTTGCAATTTATGTTTGTTTTCTTACACCATTTTTTCCGTTTAGTTAGCAATAAACTTTAGTTCATATAATGCTTATTTGATTATTTCATCATATTTTTCTTACTTGATTTCAAGCTTGAAGTAAAGAGAATGATACTAGGTTTTAGAAATATTAATTTATTATTTAGTTTAGTTATATTTTAATGGTTCTTAAAACTTGTTAAAGTAACGAGTTTATATGACATACACGTTGCAGCAGAGGCACGACTCGATGTAAAAATTGACGTTGAAGCGTTAGAACAAACCTGCACGTTAAAGGGAGCGTTGATAATATATATGAATGTATATATATGTGTGTATATATATGTGTGTGTGTGTGTGTGTGTATATGTATATAGGAAGGATCCTAAAAACACCATATAGTTTTAAGAAAACTAAGAAAACCAAATCTAACCAATCACATAATTTTCTTTATTTTGTGATTTTATTAAATTAGAAGAGGGTACATTAGTAAAATAATATATATTTAATTATGGTAGTTTATTATTGTCTAATCAAATTCCCATGTTTTTAAGTTGACTAAATCAAAATATCAACAAATTTAAAATCTTTTACAAACATACAAACGTGAATCCGCAACCCCATTTTTTTCTTCTTCATTTCTTTCATCTTCTTGAAATCAACTTCAAATTTATATTCCTGGATTATCATTTTCCTCTCTTGACATCAATTAACACCATATATCTTCATTATTATCATATAATCAACAGATCCATGTCTTCGTTCGATTCATAACCATAAACCAAAATACATCTGTCACTGCAACTTTTAATTGCATTCAAATCATATGTTCATCCTTTTCTCTTAGCTTCTAGTTTCTTTGTTCTGTAAACAAATTAAAGAAAGGCTAAAACTTGATATAAATAATATTGATTGAAGGTTCTTGGCGCGTCATAAGGTCAACCTGGATCTAGTCAAAGGTTTGAGATGTTAACGACGAGATGAGGTTCGAAAAATTTGTTATGAATTGGAAGATTAATTGTTAAGAACATCATACTCTTCTTTTACTTTTTCTAGATTTGGTGTTTTGTATCTGGACTTACGTATATGTAATTTAGTCTAAGTTATGTATATGTAACTAGGTCATCTAGTTGGTCTTGATTTGGATTTGTAAGTATAGTAACTTAAATTTAACTTGATTGTAACTTGGGTTACATATATGTAATAATGAGTTGTGTGTATTGTAAATGACGTTGCTCTTCTTTTTGTTTGTTAAGTTCAAGGTTACGTATATGTAAATTATATATCTACGGGAACAAGCCATGGTCAACATAAAAAAAGACTGTTGGTTTACATGCGTGCTTTCATATTTGGAATCAAGTTACCTACGTGTTTACATATACATAAGCGGGATTACATACATGTTTTCATATTTGGAATCAAGTTACCTACGTGTTTACATATACATAAGCAAGTTACTTACGTGCTTTCATGTTAGTTTAAATGCGTGCTTTCAACAGTTTAACATGCGTGCTTACATATACGTAAGCAGGTTTACATACATGCTTTCATATTTGGAATCAAGTTACCTACGTGTTTACATATACGTATGCAAATTTACATATGGTTGCACCGATTCACTGTTGGCTTATATTAAATAATAATAATGCAAATGAAGGTAGTTGTTGATAAATATAAAGATGATGAAGATTAGGTCAACTAATGATTTTTCTAAATGTAATATATGAAAGAGGAGAGAGAAGAGTGAATGTAGAGATTTTAATGGTGATTTTCAAATTTAACATTTTTTTGTTCCATATTTGTCCTTATATCATTAAAATGATCTACTTCGATTTTAAAATATTTACTAGAATACCATTGTATATATCAACCGTTGATCAAATAAATCAATGGTTTAGATTTGGTTTTTTTAGTTTTCCAGTTAATCATG
Source organism: Flaveria linearis (assembly GCA_024085815.1). Taxonomy (NCBI): domain Eukaryota; kingdom Viridiplantae; phylum Streptophyta; class Magnoliopsida; order Asterales; family Asteraceae; genus Flaveria; species Flaveria linearis. The sequence goes on along the minus strand of CM044018.1, from coordinate 45,497,694 downwards.
GTTTTCTTAGAAACCCTCCCCTATATATATATATATATATATATATATATATATATATATATATATATATATATATATATATATATATATGTGTTACTAAACTTTAAATTAATAAAGTTAAACATGATGTTTTCTTATAGATTAGTATTAAGAATCCGTGCGTCACGATGCTTCAAATCATGAAAAAGAATCAATGTTCTTAAAAAATAAGATTTTTTTACCTAAAATCACTCGTTGAGGTGCAATCAACGGTGAACAAAAGACATTTTCGATGTTTTATATTGAAAAACAAAATCTATATGTAAACTTACATGCCGTACGAAAGCGTTAAAGAATAACGTCAAAACGTTGAAATATAAAAACTTTTAAGCGATTGACCTGTCAAAATTTGTTATTCGCATTGCGGTGATGGCATTAGTGTGATTAAGTACATAGAAGAAACGTATGAAGTTACGGCGGCACGGTTTTGAAGTCCAAAACATAATTACAAACCGGTATTATGTCTCACACTTAACGATTTAAGAATCAAAAAGGTAATTTAAAGTGAAAAGAAGTTAAAAGAAAAAAATCAAAACACCAAAAGAAATATGAATTGTAGATAGCAGAATCGAACATACATACTATACCACCACCATTTTTGTTCAACTATACCAGCACCAACTACACCGCCAACTACACCACCATGATCTTTGTTTATAGAGATTGAAAGAAACATAATAATTGGTGGCTAATGGGAGATTGAAAGAAACATATTAATCGATGGCTTTTCATTAGCTACCGACATTGGTAAATAAGTTATATAGAATAATGGTTTTTAGGTTGGACCAATAAACCCAAAATAATGATAACTACAACATGATGTAAGTTTGATTTTATACAAATGCAGGTTGCTTAAGTGATATTTAGTAGTCAAAATTGTAAAAAAAAATTAAACTAATAACTTTGACATAATTTAATTACAAAAGTATTCACTTAAATGGTATAGTACTAAAAGGTAGTGTTATACTAAAAATTATATTTAATAACTTTGAGATAATTTAATTACAAAAGTATCCACTTAAATGGTGTTAATGGCTAAAACTATGGTAAGAAGTAACCTTATTTTGATAAGAACAACTTCATAAGACCATCAAATTGCCTTAACATTGGTTCGATCCCCGTAGAATTTAGTATCTCAAATAACCCATTCTTTGATCCAGACATGCTATTAATGAATGACTTTTAATCTATAACACCAGTCACCGATTACCACTTAGTCTAGCTAAATTATATTTTACATCCATAACTTGAAATAATAAAAGAGTTAAATACATGATTGATCCCGTTGGTTTAACCTTATTGAAGGATTGAACCCAATTTTTAAAAAATTACATCATTGGTCTCAAATGTTTATCAAATCGTAAAACAATTGGTCCCTGAAATGGATAACCATTACTTTTTGTTGTTGGATTTTTTAAAATGATTATTTTACCCCGAGATATTAATTATCAATATTGTTATTATTAATTCATTTAACATCATCATCATCATCATCATCATCATCATCATCATCATCATCATCATCATCATCATGTAACACCATCACCATCGTAAAATCGGCCTTCGTCACTATACAACGTGTCACCACCACCATGTTGCCGAAACCACTGCGTGACCTAGCATTACCTTTCACAATAACCACTGCCCCACCTAGCATCACTACCGTTCCCCATCACCAACCACCATAGCTATCATCGACAGCCAGCCACTATCACCATCAAACCCAAATCTAACCACCACCGTCACCATACGACCCTAACTATCGGTGACCACCTATTTAATAATTAAATAGGGTGCGATGGACCCAGTCAATTTAACAATTAAAAAGTATTAATGTTTTAAATATAAAAGAGTATTTTAGTAATTTTACATATACTTAACTAGAAAAACTAGCGACCATCCATTCTATGAACTAATCGTATTAAGGTTTGATAAATAATTAGAACTAATAATGTAAATTTTTAAAAATTAAAACCAATTCTATAATATAAACAAACAACGAACACCAATCATACAATTAACCCTGAATAAATTCAAAACATAGTCACACACCCACACTCATATAATCATATTTTTTTTAAACAACAAACGAATACTATAAAGCTGATCATCCGAGTATATCCAACGAATACACGTATAGTCATACATCATTCCAAAAATACCTTTTAAGACCCCCAATTGGTTCACCAAAGTCATCATCCATCATTCCATCCATACACCATACATCATCATACATGCATCATATACTTTCATGAATGGCATATGGAAAATACTTCTATAAATAGTCCTCTTTCCTACATTCATCACCCCTACCATCTGGCGAAAACTAGAAAGAGGTGTCATCCATCATCAACCTCCTCTTTCACCGTCGCCGGACCGGCGAGTGAATCCACCGGAACCCTAGTCTCCGACCACCTTCTGTTTCATCTGACGATCGATCTCATTTCTCTCAATCTCAAACCTCGTCAGATTTGATCTAGAGGCGTGCACATTACACTTCGCTCTTTGATTCGTGTAAGCAATCAGTTAATCGTGCTTTTTGTTTGGATTTGTTGTGGTGTGTGTGTGTGTGTGGGTATTATGGAGTAATGTTTATGTATTTGTGGATGAGGACAAAAGGAAAGTGTTGTTAATGGATTGGAATGGATTTGTTAGATCTGATTTGTACTTGAGGTGTTTTGGATTATGTGTTGAATGATTGAAGTTGATCATGAAAGTTTCAGCCTTTTAGGCATATGTGTGGTCTTTTTCGATGAAAATGTTAGAACAATTAAGAGATTACTAGTGGAAATGATTTGTGGTATAAAGGGGCTTTTTGGGATAAACCCTAATGGGAGTAGTACCATCTAATTCTTTTGGGAAGCTTTAATTTTTGGTACTTCTGTTTTTCTGTATTTCACCTGAAATGGTATGCTTTCTGATGCTTTTGGTATAACAATGAAATTATTAAATTGGGTTTATTGTTATTAGTTAACAAATCTGTGTCAATCATGTATCTGGAAAGTAATATTGTTTGACATATAAAGCCAAATGCTAGATTTTGACTAAAGTTCAATGAGTTTATTGATATTTTATTGATGCCTGTTCATATGAAAGTGGCTTATAAAGTGGTACACATGAACCTTTAAAAGTCAAAATAATCTTATAATATAAATGAGTAGCTTTTGGTGCCTAAAATGCCCAAATTAACTCCTTTTTAATTTCCTGATGTGTGTCAGTGTGTGTGATTAACAAAACAAATCATCACTTTCTTGATGATAGGTTATGGTTTGTTTTCACCCCTTGATGGGAGTAGGAGAAGTTTAGGGGTGGGTTGTGCAGTTGTATACTCTATTTTGATAAACTGAATCGATTGTTAGCTTACATTACTCAACAGTTTGATACTCCTTGGTGCCTAATGTTTTAAGTTTCAACTGTCAACGGCTTGTAGTTTGTGCAGAGTTGCAAATCATGGTTTTCTGGGTGTTTGGGTATGGCTCATTGGTTTGGAACCCTGGGTTTGAGTATGATGAGAAAATGATAGGGTACATCAAGAATTACCGCCGTGTGTTTGATCTTGGTAAGCAGTTGCCCGGGCCTTTTTCTTTTTGTTCCTTTCTTAATGCATCTCTTTGTCAATCTGATATTCGTAATCATATTATTATGTCACAGCATGTATTGATCATAGAGGTACGCCTGAGGAGCCTGCAAGGACGTGCACACTTGAATACAAGGAAGGAGCCATCTGTGTATGTATCGCAAACTTTCAACTCCTGTCATTTTTTGGTTTATATTAAATATTTTTTGTGTTGTTTTCTATCGGATTGATAACAAAGTAGTATAATGTTTGTTTTCTTGAGATCACCACTTTTGCTTGCTAATTCTTAGCTTGATTTTTCTTTAAGTGGGGTGCTGTGTATTGTGTACGAGGAGGTGAAGAGAGGGAAAAATTGGCAATGGCGGTACGTATCATGATGATTTTGATTTTTATTGGTGTGCAAGTCCTTTAAAGATAATACAGTTAAAAGTTTTTGGACTGGAGTTGTCAAACTAGTGGGTTGATTGGGATTGACTAATGGTTGGCTGCAGCTTGGTTGATTTGCATGCCATATTAGTACTTTAAATAATGGTGCATTGTGTTATTAGTTTATTACAAGAACTTACATAAAGTTATTCCTCATTTATTCCAGTACTTAGAGAACAGAGAATGTGAGTACGATCAGAAGGCAACTGTAGACTTTTCAAGGTAAATGATTATTAATTTTCTCCCTTGTGCATATCAACACGTTTAGTCGCAAACTGATGTCTGATTTTTGTTGACTCTTGATTCAGGACGGGGAGACTGACGAGCCTACTCTATCAGGAGTTATAGTGTAAGCCTTTGTACTATATACCCTTTTCCTCTGCACTTCATTTTGCGGATCTCATCTACTTGTTGTAAGTAAATGTGACCCGCAATTTGATATAAGGTGCATAGAATGAAAATGTTAAAATAATCAGAAATTTTTACCTGTTACAGATTCACATCAACTCCGGACAAGGAATCAAATAAGTACTACCTCGGGCCTGCACCTTTGGATGATATGGCAAGGTATAACATACTTACCATTATGTATTTTGTCCATCTTATTTAAACCATTTTAAATGTTTATCGAGCAGTTTCTCATTAATTTACATGTTCAGACAAATAGCTACTGCTTTTGGCCCCTGTGGAAACAACCGAGACTATGTATTCTCGCTGGAGAAGGCAATGTTTGATATTGGTGCGTTATAACTACTTCACTATTTCGTTCATCATTTAACCATATTACACTTGCACTACGGTCATTTCAAGCATCTTGATAACGTGGATGTCTTTTTTTTGGGACCTATTTCTATTTTGAAATTACTTGCCCCGCAAGGTTCCTAATCCACGTTCCATGAAAAATGCGTTGTTTCATGATAGAGACGTCGTTCTTTGGGCATATTTCTCATATGGAATTACTTAACTAGCCTTTGTTGTCTTTTTTTGTGCCCCCATAAAATTTCTGTTATAATATCATCTTTGATGGGCATCTTTTGACTAAACAAAAAAAAAAGATTCCTTCACCATCTATTTTACTATAATAATGATCACTTCAAACATTTTAAACTTTTTGTTCTATCTTTACAGGTCATGAAGATGACATGGTGATAGAGTTGGCAAATGAAGTCAGAAAAGTACTCGGAATCACGGGTCTAGGAATTCCGAAAGAGAACAGCAGCAGCAGCAGCAGCAGATTAACCGGGCCGTCGCTTAAGCCCAAGTCCCCCATGTCGCCTCGTAAACTGCTTCACCTTCCGGAAGCAATTTCCATGGACCTAAGACCACAAGAACACAATCAAGACTTGGTTGCTTAACTCTACTGAACCCGCTGGCAATAACATGACACGTTGAGCTCAAGTACTTCCCTTTTTAGTCTGTTAACGCGAGCCTTTGAACGGGTTCATTGCCTATGTTAGTCTTAATGCTTTCTTTTATCGTAGGCTGTAGAGTCGGATGATTATATTTCAAGTATAAAGTTATAATGAGCACACTGCACTTCAGTTTAAGTTTAAATTTGAGTATTTGCTAGTTTTAAAAACGTGATCTTTTTATTTGATATTTGATTTGTGTGAAACTGATGGGTGAACTATGGACCACATCATTGCTACAGACACACCATAGGCCCCAAGTTCTTATAACTTATATGCTTTAACCTGGACTGTAGAGGACCACCTCATTGCTGTGGTGGTCTCACGCGCTCTGAGCTGTTTGTGGACTGTTGCAGACCACCTAGGCCCTAGCTGTCAAGCCATCGTAGGCTCCAAGATGTTTGTGGACCGCCTTGCTGTAATCTGACCCACTTAACAACTCACCAATCCAAAACCAGACAGTTGCACCTTCTAACAGCCCAACATGAGCCTTGCAGAGTCGGGTCAATCTTGAGACGTAGAGCTTGAAGAGCTGGAGTTGATTCAAAACTTGATAAAACGTTTACGTAAACTCTAGCTTCGCTAGTAAAAGATCTGAGCTTGATTTGAGCATTTGAATATCATGAAGTGGTTTATCATGGGAAGATCATGTAACTGTTCAACCCAATAATAAAAATGACAAACTAAAAAAATTACTCCCAAGACCATGTCCAATGCCGCAAATGAAAGGCAGGCGCCTTTCTCCATGTTGGAAAGCTTCACCGGCCACACTTCCTTCTCCCTTCCTACATTCATCGTCTTAGTTTAAAAAGGCGCAAGGTGCGTCAAGGCATTAGAGTTTGAGCAGAGGTGCAAAGCGTAATAGCACACTGTTTGATGTGCAATTTATTTATATAATTTATTTATAATCCTTATAGATTTTTAACATCATCTATCCAAAATTTTGCCTCATATAAGTTCTATATAGGATTTAATATATAAATTTAGACTGCACCTCATGTGGCTTTCCATGTGCCTTAATTGTGTTTTTTGTACAAAGTCCGCCTCACCTAGTCAAAAGCAAGAGAGTATGTGCCTTGGTGAGGCGTGACATGCTTTTTAGAACCAAGTTCCTCGCACGACCCAGTCTGTGGAGAAGGATTTTTCATTACCTTTATCCTCGCCATGTCCTCATGTTCGCCTCTTTTCATCGGCCACAGATATAATGACGAAATGTGTTGAAGATGGTCTAATATTAGTCATTTCAACAACTTTCTAAGTGAATTTGCATAGGGTACTACAATGCACTTGATGTATGTTCTGGTTTTCTAACAACCACCAACTTATAAACTCTCAAGCGACATCTTTTCTCTATTGCTTCCTTTCTCTAGTTGCCACTCCCTAACGTCGACTGCTCGCCTCCTTCCCCAATCTCATGAAAAACATTGTTTGTGGCAACGACCACCAACTCAACCTTCTGTTTTGACATCAAGAATGACATTAGTGGTCTGTCCATAAGGTTCAAACCATTGGTATTCCACTGGGTTCTGATCACCTGTTTAATCTATAACATTCAAAAGTATTGTCTATAAGATTTAAGTCATCTCCATCATCCATTAGGTTAGAATCATCCATAAATTTGGAACATTAATATCATCCGCAAGGATCGCTTTTAGCCTCCTATAAGTAAATAGTTACAATATCATTGTAGAAAATAAAGTTGCATCGCCCTGACAAAACCTAAGTAAATATTGTTCATGCCATCACTCATGTCGTCTTTAGCAGTGAGCCACAACCTAGATTGACGATACTAGTTATGATGACAAACATGTATAGATTAATTCCTAGCATTAAACACACTCAATAATCACACCTAGCAAGTGATATCCTAATGATTCTCAGTTGGATGGGCACCGAAATGCTTTGAGACTAACGGTGACTCGTGTGTATATGTCAAAATATACATATCACGAGAACAAATGAGCAGATGCACACTTCATGATCCATTCAACATATAAAAACAAGACACTGTAGAAAAGCTTAAAAGCTCAAAACCACATCGTTTCTTTTTCAGACCCCGATATGTCATTTCCTAATTGGTTGAACCGCGATACCATTTTATTATTTCGAGGCCGAAATGATGCAAATAAACTTCTTTAAGCCAAAACACGAACATTCATTATATGCATAGGGGGTGTCAGTGAAACCTACATTTTCAAAAATCATTTCATCATTCAATTTATGATTTGCATATTCATGCGTACTTCACATTGATTTTTGGCATTTTGTTAAAATTGATGTTATTTCATGTTCTCCGGTAATCTTCTCAATTGGATCAGATCAGATCGACAGACGTGAAGCTTCTGCTGTATAGTGTCCATCATGGTGAGAACTCGTAGATTTGTCATTTTGATGATTAGATATTGTTAAAAAGGTATTTCCTTTTCAAATCAAAGGTTTCTTATTTCTGGGTTAAGTTTGTGCAGGTTTATATGTTCGTGAGTCTTTGCTGTCTTCTGGAGATTATGGAGGGCTGCTATGTCATTTCAACAAAGTTTTTGTCTTTAAATTAGAAGCTCCATTTTAGGGTTCTCAAGATCGACAGCTCTGATTCACAGCCGCTCTCATCTTCTTCATTCTTCTTGTTCATTTGTTTACAAGGCTGATGGTTTTACAAAAGGTTTATATGTTCGTGGGTCTTTGCTGTCTTCTGGAGATTATGGAGGGCTGCTATGTCATTTCAACAAAGTTTTTGTCTTTAAATTAGAAGCTCCATTTTAGGGTTCTCAAGATCGACAGGTCTGATTCACAGCCGCTCTCATCTTCTTCATTCTTCTTGTTCATTTGTTTACATATCAGTAATCTCCATATTACTGCTTCGAGTACTCAGATTAGTAAACTTGATGTGTGTGATCCATTGTATCTTCATGCTAATGATATTAATACACTCACCATTGTTACAATGAAACTAAAAGGAACTGAAAATTACACTGTATGGGCTAGTTCAATAAAATTGGCTTTACAAGTTAAAAACAAACTTGGATTCATTGATGGTAAATGTGAAAAATCTAAAACTGACCCTATACTTGCAAATCAATGGGATAGATGTAATTCTGTGGTTCTGTCATGGATATTGAACTCTATATCGGAGGAGTTGTATGTTGGCCAAGTGTTCTCAAAACTTGCATCAGAGGTCTGGACTGATTTAAAGGAAACGTACGATAAAATTGATGGATCAGTCGTTTATAACTTGTATCAAAAGATAAACTCTGTGTCTCAAAATGGCTCATCTGTCTCTGAATACTATCACAAACTAAACACTATGTGGAAACAATTTGATGCCATCATACAACTACCCTCTTGTTCTTGCAATGCATCTAAAGAGTTCAATGATTTTAATCATCTCATCAAACTTATGCAATTTCTTATGGGTCTTGATGATGTATACCAACCTGTTAGATCTAGTCTATTAACAAGAGATCCTCTTCCAACAATTAAAACTGCTTTCTCAATTGTTTCCAGAGAAGAATCTCACCGAAATGGTGGATCCTCCTCTGGACCAAAAAGTCAAAATCTTGGCTTCTTTTCTAAACCAAACCAGACCTTTGACAATAAAAAAAGGGTTGGAAGAGGACCGAATCCGAATCTAAAATGCACTCATTGTAATTTGTTGGGTCACACTGTTGATAGATGTTATGAGATTGTTGGATATCCTCCAAATTACAAGAAAAAAATCAATAATCAGACCAATAAACCTGGGAATTTCAATGGTGCCTCCTCATCCAATGCTAAAACTGCTGCTGTATCTTCGTCTCCCTTGACCTTGTCACAGGAGCAAATCGCTAAACTTATTGGTCTGATTAATGATAAATCTGGTGACACTCCTGGTACAGGAGGTAAGTTATCAGATCAATCACGTCTAGTTCAGTCATCCTTAGGTGTCTTTGGATGTTCATCTTTGTCCAATTCTAGATTTGAAAATGGTTGGGTGGTTGATTCAGGAGCAAATCAACACATGATAAAATCTGACAAAAACATGATTAATTGTGTTGACGTATCTGGATACAATATGACTGTTAGCCACCCTAATGGCACATGTGCTAAAATTACAAAAATTGGGAATCTAAAATTAACAAATAGTATTATGCTGACTGATGTATTTGTTGTTCCTGAATTCTATGTCAACCTTCTATCTGTTTTTAAACTAACTAGGGATAACAATCTTGAAATTATATTTAATGAAAATTCCTGCTACATTCAGGATTTGAAATCAAAGAAAGTCCAGGCGACTGGTAGTCAATTTGATGGTCTCTATTTTTTTAACAAAGATCAAAACTCTGTTCCTGTCTGTTTCAGCAACTTGTCTAAGGTGAATATGTGGCATAATAGGTTAGGTCACCCTGCTGATCATGTCTTATCTGTTCTAAAAGATTCTCTTCAAATTAATGATAAAATTGCTCCCTCTCCTTGTGAAATATGCCATAGAGCCAAGCAACATCGTGCTCCCTTTCCACTTAGTAATCACTGTTCTAAAGAAATTGGTGAACTTGTTCACCTTGATTTATGGGGTCCATATAAAGTCACTAGTAAAGAAGGTTTCAAATATTTCTTAACAATTGTTGATGATTTTTCAAGGTCTGTATGGGTTTATCTTATAAAACAAAAGATGAGGTCTATGAATGTATAACAAAATTTTTCTCATTATTAAAACTCAGTTTGACAAATCCATTAAGACTATCAGAAGTGACAACGGATCTGAATTTGTAAATAAACAAGTAACATCTTTCCTTGAATCAAAAGGGATAATTCATCAAACGTCTTGCACTCATACCCCTCAACAAAATGGCATAGTGGAAAGGAAGCATAGACACCTTCTCAATGTTGCTAGGTCCTTGATGTTTCAAGGAGGTGTTCCCTTAAATTTTGGTCTGAATGTGTACTAACGGCTGCATATTTAATAAACAGGACCCCTTCATCTGTCTTATTAGGTAAGAGTCCCTATGAGGTTATGTTTGGCTTTAGTCCCTCTCTAAATCACTTGAGAAGTTTTGGTTGTCTTTGTTTTTGTACTGTACTTCATAACCATGACAAATTTTCAAGTCGTTCTGAAAAATGTGTTTTAATTGGATATTCTAATGTAAAAAAAGGGTATAAACTTTGGAGTCTAGATAATAAAATCAGCTTATTTTCTCGAGATGTTAAATTCTATGAAGAAGTTTTTCCTTTTAAACAAAATCCAAATGATAAATCTTACTTTAGAACTATTAATGAAAACTTAAATAACCTTAATTTTTTTGACAATATCGACATCCAAAACATCTCAAGTACAAATGTTCCCGATGATGAGGAGAGGGTGATGTCTCAAAGTTTTGCTAACTCTCAGCAGCCTGCTGAAATGGAAGGTGTGAATGGCGAAGCTGAGTTATCAAACCAGCAACCCTCCACCCCATCCAGTTCAGATAGTGGCTTGGCTGGTGATTTTGGTATTACTAATGAAGAGATTAACTCTTCTGAGGGTCCCAATTCTGTCCCTGTTGAGCCAAGGAGATCCTCTAGGCAATCTACTCTTCCTAAAAAGATGCAAGACTACATAATTGAAGGGAAAGTTAAATATGGGTTAGAAAAAGTAGTTAATTACTCTCATTTATCTAAGGAAAATTTATGCTTTATTTCCAACCTGAATAAGTCTGTTGAACCTTCCTGTTTTAATGAAGCTGTTAAAGATATAAATTGGGTGCATGCAATGAATCTTGAAATGGAAGCTCTTCACAAAAATAAAACTTGGGAACTTGTTGACTTACCTGCTGGTAGAAAACCTATAGGATGCAAATGGATTTATAAAATTAAATATAAATCTAATGGTGAAATAGAGAGATATAAAGCCAGGTTAGTAGCCAAAGGCTACAGTCAAAGAGAAGGCTTAGACTTTGATGAAACATTTTCTCCGGTTATCAAAATGGTAACCATAAGAACTGTTATCACTTTGGCTGTTAACAATGGCTGGTCTCTATTTCAACTTGATATAAACAATGCCTTCTTATATGGTAGTATAACCGAGGATGTCTATATGACACCTCCCGAAGGTTATTATTCTAAATCTGAAACCCGTGTGTGTAAGTTAATAAAGTCTCTATATGGGCTCAAACAAGCCCCTCGCAAATGGTATGAAAAGTTGACTGGTGTTTTATGCAATCATGGATATGTGCAAAGTCAATGTGATCATTCTTTGTTTATTAAATCTAATGCATCCACTTTTGTTGTTATTCTTGTTTATGTTGATGACATGATTATAACTGGAAATGATTTAAATGAAATTGACAAAATAAAAGCTTTTCTGAATCAGGACTTCAAAATAAAAGACTTAGGTGTCCTTAAGTACTTTCTGGGCATAGAAGTTTTGTATTCTGAACATGGAATTAATTTAAATCAAAGAAAATATTGTCTTGAATTGTTAAATGAGTTTGGATATTCTGGGTGTAAACCAGTTAATACTCCTATTGAACAAAGTTTTGTTATATCCTCAAAAACCAAGTCTACAGATCTTGTTCTAGAAAATATTTCTGGGTATCAAAAACTTGTTGGAAAGTTAATTTACCTTTCCTTGACTCGTCCCGATATTAGTTATGCTGTTCAATATCTAAGTCAATTTATGCATGCCCCAACTAATGCCCACCTTCAGATTGCTTTAAGATTATTGCGATACTTAAAACTATCCCCTGGTAGTGGTATTTTGATTAAGAAAAATGATGAGTTATCATTGGTCGCATATGTTGATTCTGACTGGGGCAAGTGTCCTATCTCCCGTAGATCTGTGACGGGTTTTTGTGTTTATTTGGGAGACTCTCTTATTTCTTGGAAAAGCAAGAAACAAGCTATTGTTTCTCGCTCCTCGGCTGAATCTGAATACAGAGCTTTATGCTCTGTGGTTTGTGAAGTTATGTGGTTACAAAATCTTTTATCTGAGTTACAACTTCAAATCACATTACCTGTAAAAGTTTTTTGTGACAATGAGGCTGCTATTGCTATAGCAGCCAACCCTGTTTTTCATGAAAGAACAAAACACTTTGAGTTAGATTTACACTTTCTTAGAGAAAAGGTTGCTAAAGGAATTATTAAAGTTTTAAGCATAAAATCTGCCTTTCAAAAGGCTGATGGTTTTACAAAAGGTTTGGATATTAGTCAACACAAGTTTTTTTGTAAAGAACTTGGTATGATTGACATGTTTACCATTTGATTTGAAGGGGGGTGTTAAAAAGGTATTTCCTTTTTCAAATCAAAGGTTTCTTATTTCTGGGTTAAGTTTGTGCAGGTTTATATGTTCGTGGGTCTTTGCTGTCTTCTGGAGATTATGGAGGGCTGCTATGTCATTTCAACAAAGTTTTTGTCTTTAAATTAGAAGCTCCATTTTAGGGTTCTCAAGATCGACAGCTCTGATTCACAGCCGCTCTCATCTTCTTCATTCTTCTTGTTTATTTGTTTACAAGGCTGATGGTTTTACAAAAGGTTTATATGTTCGTGGGTCTTTGCTGTCTTCTGGAGATTATGGAGGGCTGCTATGTTATTTCAACAAAGTTTTTGTCTTTAAATTAGAAGCTCCATTTTAGGGTTCTCGAGATCGACAGCTCTGATTCACAGCCGCTCTCATCTTCTTCATTCTTCTTGTTCATTTGTTTACAGATATGGCAAAGACTTATTGTGGAATCAGGATCTGTATGATCATTTTCGTATGCCTAGGGATTTATTAGAAAGTATGCCCGTCGATGTGATTGTAGCTTGAGGACATTTTATTTTTGTGTGTTGTGTGTTTTTTTTTTTTTGTGCTGAACTTTTAATTTGATAGCAATCTGTATTCTTTGTTGGAAAGTAGGTTTTTTTTTGTGGAATTGAGGAAACAGTAATACAGTATAATGATTGTAATAAAGCTTATTAGTTAGGAGGTCTGATTTATGATTTTCGCTCTGGTTAGAAAGAAGGGTCTCACCTGAAAGTTGTCGATGATTTTTGATCCCTCATTGCTCTTATTTCCTTGTTTTAATCTGCCTACTATGAACAACTGAGCACTCCTAATTTAGTTCATTTGTGTATCAAATAACATCTACATTGTCATCATGCTAGCTTGCATGGGTACATAAATTCATCATCGATCTATTAAGAATTTGTCCAAACGCGTGTGTGTGTGGCATTATAACTTATTATTGGTCATAGTTGTAGCTTGACTACTGAGAGCAGTCGAGCACCCATCTCGAAGTAGACCTTAACAGAATGCCTTGTTTGTGGTCACATAGAGTGAGCCTAAGCTTTGAAGGATGAATCATTCATGCCAACAGAACAGCTAATTAAACCAAAAGAAACCGTCTATGAAAAAAATGCACAAATGTTGTCTTTGATGACATAGAAGCTCTAGGCGCATCACCATGTTTCACGTAGGATGCTCTAATGTGATCACCTTGCACATATCTATTGGATGCTTAATAGTAAAGTTGGCAGTTTGCAACCATGTGTACTTCAGCAGCGCTCAATGGCTTAGGTTAAGTGTTAAATCATACAGTTAGTAGAGAAAACGATGTTTTCTTATTTGCATGTTTGTTATTAGTAGACAAATGAGAAACTTAATTTGGTGAGATACTTTCCTGTTGCAGACTCACTTTATTCTCTTAATAAGCCGGCAAGGGAAGGTTAGACTGACAAAGTGGTATTCACCTTATTCCCAGAAGGAAAGAAGTAAGGTATGCAGCTATAACAAACAACATCATACTAGTTACACACATAAAATCTTGATTATTAAGTTAAATGATATGATAAGCATTTTGTTGATCTATGAGTGTATTTATAAAAAGGTGGTACGAGAGCTCAGTGGGATGATTCTCACACGGGGCTGCAAGCTTTGCAACTTTGTCGAATGGAGGGGGTTTAAAGTTGTTTATAAACGGTATAGCAGCATGAACTAAAAGTTCTTTAACTTTGCTTCATGTTTTCATTTTCTAATGATCCTTTTTGTGTTGACTGTTGTTTGTGACTGGTTTTAGCTCAATGTGTTTTACTTGTCAGATATGCCAGCCTCTACTTTTGTATGTGCATTAATCAGGAAGACAATGAACTCGAGATCCTTGAAATCATTCATCACTATGTTGAGATTCTTGATCGTTACTTTGGAAGTGTAAGCCATCTAAAACTAATCAAAAATTGATAATCTTAGCTGAAAATCTTGTTAACATCCGGAAAATTTCATCGTTTTGATACTACTGTTTGCTAGGTCTGTGAGCTGGACTTGATCTTCAATTTTCAGAAGGTATATTATTTTTTCTTACCCCACTCGTTTTTTTTCGTCTCCCTCCATCCACTTGATATAGTTTCATTTCTGTAAAGTTTCAAGTAACGTTACATAATTCAATGCCATTAAACTAACAGAATCCGCTTCACATGTCCCTTTGTTACTTTATTGAAAGGTATTTTAATTTACTTGCCAAATCAAATGTTGCAATTTCTTGTAGATTGTTATCTGTGTAACACTTTTTCTGTTGTTGTATTATGTGTTGCAGGCTTACTACATGCTGGATGAGATTTTAATAGCAGGCGAACTTCAGGAATCGAGCAAGAAGACAGTTGCTCTTTTAGTTTCTGCACAGGTAAAAACTCCAACTCTATAGCACTACAAGTGGCAAAACGGACGTTGGGCAGGTTGGGTAGTGGATATATTTTTGTACTGGGTCGGGTTGACCTGAAACACTGGATGACCTGTTGGGGACCCATCTGGTTTCATTTTACTCTATTTGACCCGTTAAAGATCATAAGCCTTTGCAACAAAGTCTCAAGTTTGGGTTCACCTTTTGCAGGATTCATTAGTGGAGGCTGCGAAAGAAGAAGCGAATTCAATACGCAATATAATTGCACAGGCAACCAAGTAAACTCTACTTTTGCCGAGTGTTCCTAAACATGTTTGCACTGCTTCTTTGGCGAACGAAGCAATTTACATTTTTCTTTTGATGTTCACTCACATGTTATAGAAAGAGTTTGGGGTTTTGTACATGTACATACAGATACACAATTTTGAAACAAGTGGCCGTTGATTCATTTTCCACAGATATAAATCAAAATGTATATTTTTCTCTCTCATAGATTTCTAGCATCATTTACCTAAAACTTTTAGACATAAATAAGCTTTATATGATTTAATATCTAAATAGCCACCAAAGAGCTGGTAGTCTAGTGGTATCATGATGTATATAAAGGTATTTCTTTTTAAGTGATTGAAGGTTTTAGTTTTATGATAGACATTAATGTAAATTTAAACTTTAAAAGTGCATGAGTTAGCCGTTGTATAAAAATAATAGCAAAGAAAGAAAAAAATATATATGTTGTACATCATTTTGGTGCACAATCCATCCCCTGCACAAAAAGCACGCCTCATGCCTTCTTTTCATGTGAAAAACGCGCTTCATCTGTGTCTTTTATAAAACATTTGCCTCACCTAGTCTAAAGTAAAACCCTTGCTTGTGCCCCGGTGCACTTTAAAAATCAAGGTACTTATATCTTCTTAATTTTGTGATGGTTTCATCATGATGCATACAAATGAATACCAACGTAGGAGAACATGTGAATAAACACCAACGTAGGAGAATATGTGAATAAACACCAACGTAGGAGATCATGATGAAGAGAGCAAAGGTCATTGTAGATAACTATTTTCTAGCGATGTAACAGTGTTTTCTACGTTACTTTGCTTCTTCGTATCCTCTTTCATAATTTGAAAAAGCAAGAATAGAGATTGTTACTCCGGCAAACCCCAACCCCCTTTAATCCTTGTTTT
The DNA here is from genome assembly GCA_024085815.1 of Flaveria linearis. Taxonomy (NCBI): domain Eukaryota; kingdom Viridiplantae; phylum Streptophyta; class Magnoliopsida; order Asterales; family Asteraceae; genus Flaveria; species Flaveria linearis. The sequence continues at coordinate 45,481,457 of CM044018.1, read as the reverse complement.
ACCAAATTTGGTTAGCTATTTTTTTTTTTTGATGAATGATGAGAAACAATCGCTTTAGTTCCCATGTCAGAAATTTTGGTAACCTTCTTTAACAACAATTATTTTTTTCTTTTAAATTCCATCTAGTCCTACACTTGTAAGAATTTAAACTCACATCACATTCAATAACTTACGTCGCCTTTTTCCAATATGTCCAAGTTTGTCTTGCTTTGACGATTTTATTCATTTGAATATATTAAACGATTATTTCTTATTAAACTAGGCCCTTGTGAACATCTTGATTAGCAACTCCCTTCAACCTTTTTAACATTTTAAGAAAAATACAAAGAAAATTCCATAAACCAAACCCCATCATCTCCACCCCATAGTAACTATTAGATTACCCCAAAGAGGCCTTTAATATCCATGGTCACAGACTGACCAATGACCCATGTTTAACAAGAGCAAAAGAATCAACTATCCTCTCTCATGTAAGAGTCAATTACATGAATAGATCATATTTTCTTTTATAGAAATTTTATTACCAAGAAAATATCATTCACCAAACTTGCACACCACAGGATTTAAACCTATAACTATGACTCGAAAAAAACTATACCCCCAAGTTATAACTTTTCAAAAGAAACAAATTTATAGTTATTAATTTGTAACATGTTTGGAGACCAACAGTCCAATACTAAGGTGTTTGTTTTTTATACAGCAAAATATCTACAGTCTGCGGACCATATCTACAGACATCTTCAGAAGAAATGTGGACCAAACCTCTACAGTCTGCAACAATAAGAGCGTCTATTTTTTAACATCTGCAAATTGCTAAAATCAACTGGTGATAATATACGGATATGCTAGACGGTGGTGGTGATGGTAGATGGTGGGTGGTGGTGGCGGCAGACGGTGGGCAGACATGAGCGGTGGTGGCGGACATGAGCGGTGGTGGCGGACATGAGCGGTGGTGGCGGACATGAGCGGTGGTGGCGGACATGGGTGGTGATAGGTGATGGTATTTAATCCTCTGCAGATTTTAAAAGACTTTAGAAATGGTTATGGTAAGTCTGCACCATGCAGACCTCGCGCAAACCTTTTTAATGAAAAATTTTCCAAAAAAAACACTCTACAAACTTCAACGTTTGCATATGGTCTGCGCGGCACAGACAAAAGAGGTCAGGAAGAGCATTTTTGAAAAAACAAACACCCCCTAACATTACTTAAATATCTGCTAGACTTATATAGAATCATTGTTTTTACCCTTCACAGACCATAGGGATAACACTTCATTTCCCTGAATTTTTAATATCCAAATCCTCCAAACACCATAAAACCAAGCTCACCAGAATTTTAAACTCAGCAAAGAGTACAAAGTAGATCTTCCGGTAGAGCTGGAACCAAACCACCGGTCTTTTTACATTGGGTCCGGTTAATTCAGTTCATTCAATAAATGGTTCAGTTTTTATGCACACCTAACACTAAGGACGTTCGTTATACGTTTCTAAGTCATGTTACACAAATATAAAGTTAAAATGAAGACTCATACAAAAGTAAAACGACCAAAGACAACATTATAAGGACGAAAACTTCTCAATGTCGATTAAAACAAGAAACATATGATACAAAAATGTCATCAACAATATAAAGTGGCATAGAACAAGTTAAAACTAGCATCAATTTACATCTGGGGGTGTCAGGACGAAAAGGTGCAACAAGAACGACCCGTTTTTTTCCAATGTGACAAAGCAAGAAAAATATAATCACAGTGGCGAGAAAATCAATAGTAAATACTGCAAAAGAAAACGATTTGTAGAAGATGATGCTTCTAAATTTTGAAGAGATTGTGCAAGGATACAAAAGGCGAGACTTTTTAGTTCTTACGGTCGATCTGCTCAAAGAATATAATGGAAATCAAGCTGAATAACAAACTGGCAGACCGCTTAAAACCTCTTAACTCCGTTCTTGCTAAGATTCTCCATTATGCAACAAGTGGTGTAGTGGGTGGAATAATATTAATCCTAAGCCCGTGTTGCTTGTGGTGAAACTTGAAAGTCATACCTAATCGGAACTGGAATCATAAAAGTCACTTGGGCATGGAGTCATAACCTCTGATTCAAGGGTTTGAACCACCCGGTGCATGGTGGGTCGATCTTCTGGGGTTGATGACACACATTGAATTGCGAGCGAAAGCACAGCGTCCAGGGTTTCTGACTCGACGCCCTCACAGTTTGCATCAATGATCTCACGTTGCCTATCCTCCGTTATCAAATAATTTAACTGAAAAGGAACACAATTAAATAGTTAGAATTGTACAGTCAATCTGGATTTAAGAAAATAATTACATCTAAATAATCATCCGTTACACGAGGAAAGAACTTTTAAGAGTGTGATAAACATGAAAGACAAACTAATGGTTTTCATGTAATAAAGTTGAAACTATAGTTAGTGGCGGATCCTGGAAAATTTTTCATTGAAAGCAAAAAGTGGGGGCGATTGCATAAATCTTATTAGGGTTGCTCGGGATTTTCATATACATAAACACTAAAAAAAAGTTTTTTTCCTTCTACTTGGGTCCGCCAATGGCTATAGTACAAAAAACATAAGACCAAAAAGTCAAAGATACAAAGTTCTAAAGGCATAGAGGTGAAAATTCAACCCGATTAATTATGAGTTGATTTGGGTTAGAGTTTTATCTCTAATGGGTCAAACATGTAAAATAAAAATATGTTAAAGAGAAAAGGGCCAAAAGTCGCAAAAGTCCAAAGTGTGTTTTTATGCATAAAATTCCCTTGTCTTTTTAATAAAAAACTTAGATTAATGTTTTAACAAGATAAATATTTGACACTATTTATTTACAAAAAAACCTATTCGTGAAAAAATTACACATTTAAACCCATGGTTGCAAAAGTTCAAGTTCGTAACTTTTAAGAAAAAGAGACATACCCAGCCGACAATATTAAGGCCTTTCTCGATAAATGATGCATCAGTGGGCCTCTTCCCACTTATAACTTCAAGCACAAGTACTCCAAAACTATAAATGTCTGTCTTCTCTGTTGCTCTACCACTCTGCATATACTCTGCAACAAATGTGATGAGGAAAATAAGTAATTAAGTACCATACAAAACTTAAAATAATGTTTTCTGAACGATAATCCATTGCCCAAGTGAGTATTCTGAACAAAATATGTTATATGCAACCGAAATTTATGATCCTACCAGGCGCTAGGTACCCAAAAGTTCCAGCAACAATGGTTGTAATGTGGGATTCTTCATCTTCTAACAACTTTGCAAGTCCAAAGTCAGAAACTCGAGCCTCAAAATTTCCATCAAGCAAAATATTACTTGATTTTATATCTCGGTGTATGATTCGAGGGGAACAATCATGATGCAAATATGCCAATCCTTTTGCAGCTCCCATTATTATGTTAAGCCGAGCATCCCAATCTAAAAGATCGGCTTTTTCTGCAAATGACGTCATAATTAAGTGGTTATTATAATACCTTGTACTTGCATAACTGCTTTATCAAACAATAAACCAAAAAAAGTGCACAATGATTGACACAGATATGATCTAGTCAAAAACTAGATAGATGGTATCAAAGCCAATCACACACGCTACTATTTAATAATCTAATACTTAAATGATAAATGTTTACTATATGTCAACTGCACATCCAATAAGTTCAACTTTACTTGGCATACATGTTTGAGGACTTTAGTACATCAATTATACAGGGAAAATCTGTCTAAAATTAATGTTACCACCAAACTCGCACAATTCCTACATGTAGAGAGAGCATGTGATGCAATACACATTATATATGTTTTTAACTCCATAAATATAGAAGAAATGCTGGTGTGTAAATATAATGGTTGCCATTGGAGTATACATCATCTGCGTTTCTAGTTTCTACAAATTAAATGTTACCATTTGAAGCTAAATTTAAATCTAGGAGGTGTTTGGCTAATACAGAGAAATAATAATGCAACTTTATGATTTTTCATTCACCCAGTTTAGACAAGAATGACCCATTACTAGAAGTGGCCAATTCAATCCATTTATATAAAATGGGTCAATTACTTTCAATTAATAAAGGGTCAAACGAACATGTCGAAATGGGCCACAAGACCTCTATTCAAATGCAGAAATGCTTACAATCTCCAGAATTGCTTTATATTGAAATATCAAGACTATTATTTGAATAGTACAGTTCTTGTAATCAATTTACTAATACGTTAACTATTTATAAAACTAAACAGGAGACAAAAAAATGTTGGTCAACACGTTTTGACCCACATTAAAAAAGGTGTCCTTTTTATCATTTTTATCCATCATCCTACCAGTCTGTCTTGCCACTATTCTACCCATTACCCGTAACTCGCTAGCGGCTCATTCCAAAATATCCAACCAACATTATTGATTCTTCTTCCAATTCCTTAAACCGCATAACCGTTAAAGTTCAGGAAGAATTTCTAAGGAATCAACCAATGAGTTCATAGACATTATTTTTCATAACACTATCCTATACTTATTGTGGAACAAATGAAATTACAAAATGCTAAAGAGTTAAGTGAAGTATATATACATGCACACACTGACACACACACACACGAAATACAGGTATTGACAAAGTTTGAAAAGCAAACATTAATTCGGAGATAGTTAGAGATAACAAGCCTATGCACTTGTGATCATAGCTACACAATATTTTCATACACATGATGCATTGGTAGGGAATGATTATATTACCATGAAGAGCTTCATCAAGACTGCCACCTGATAAATAATCATAGATTAACAACTTTGATGTTGGAGAGTTGCAATATCCTCTTAAATTCACTAAATATCTGTGCTTAATGCTTCCAAGAATTTCAAGCTCCCTCTCAAAGAACCGATCAAATCCCTCATTGAGTTTCATTATTCTTTTCAAAGCGAATACATTCCCATCATCCATTGCCAATTTGTAAACTGTTCCAAACCCTCCAGCACCAATCACATGCTCCTCGTTCAAAGTTTCCAACTTTTTAATAATATCTTTTGAAGAATATGGCAAGTCTCCATGAAACATCACAATTGATGCACCTAAACCGGTAACAATTCATTACAACATTAAAATACAATTGACCTCATTCACAAATATACATTATGATATACCAAAATAAGTATTGTAAGCTCACCTCCACTGACATCCACTGCAAGACCTTTGACATCATTTTTACCAAATTTCTTGTAAAGAAAGCAACCCCAGAAACACATAAGCGCGACTAGGAGCAGAGCACCCACGGTAGCAGAAGCACTGATAAGTAACCGACCAGAATTCTTCTTCACACTCTGGCTTCCTGTAACAAAATATAGTGAAAAACATAAGAATATTATGCGAATTAATAATTGATTATTAGAAAGCAATTAGAGTGCAATATCATCAAAACAGTTGTAGCATACCTGTAGGGTGCGAACCTGTTGAACCTCCATCATTTTTGCACAACTGACTGATATGGGTCCCACACAAGCCACGGTTTCCAAGAAAACTGTTAGTCAACCAAAAATTACAACAAATTTTAATAATCCATGTCAAAATTACATTAAATTATTGTTTTAAAAGGTTACAAAATATTCAAAATTCAATAGTTAATGTTTTATTTACAAGTGAACACTAAATGCTACATGACAACAACTAGTTCTGCAATGAAATACAGAATCTTCACCATTTAAAGTACAATCCCATTTATACAGCTATTATATAAGCAAGGAATGAGAAATCAGAACTCACGAGGCGGTTCCAAATTGATCAAGCGCACCATTAGATGGGATTGGCCCGGCCAGGAAATTGTTGGAGACATTGCTTCAGAAGTACAAAGAACAAAAGTCAACAAAATACTCAATAACAAAACCAGAAAATATTAATATGATGCTCACAAAATTGAAAGGTTCCTCAAATATACAAGTGATGTGGGAATACTTCCACTAAGAGAGTTGCTAGAGACATCCCTGAAACGTACAGAAACAAAACCTCAATTAGTTTTGGGATTAAAGTATCCATTAAATTTTGTTTAGTAGATAGTAGCATATTTATTGTTGTAACTAATTAGTTTCTTGAACAAAAGATCAATAAAAGTGCTTAGAAGCTAAGATTGTTGATCCGATGATTATGCCAAGATATGGAAAATACTCACGTGATCGCCAATTCTAATTAGAAAATTAGCATAAAAAATACAGATAGCATTATTGAGTATATTAAGAGAATGCTCTTGAACAAATTACAGAAGATAGTTACGAAACAACTTACAATGTTTGTAGCTTTGAAAGATTTCCTAATTCAGTGGGAATAATTCCACTGAAGTAATTATTCTGCAAAAATCTGCCAAAAAAGTATGTTATTACTACAGATATAAGAGATCGTACATCTCAAAGAACTAAACGAACAGACATTAAACAGAACATCAGAAAAAAATGTAGAACTTTAATATTATAAGTGGATATGTAAAACTACTGTACTTACAATCCTTGCAGCTCTGTACAGTTTCCTAACTCTGGAGGAATGGCCCCATAAAAGTTGTTGTAATGAAGATCTCTACATAGACGTTAGCGTCATTAGTGACTTGCACAGTGTATTTGTATATATCATGCACAAAAAGAATATTAGAAAATAGCATGATAAGAGCCTCAAAATCACGTACAAAAATCTTAAACGATCTAGCTTTCCAATATCTGGTGATACAGGCCCGCTCAGTTTGTGATTTGAAAGATTCCTGAAAAGTTATGCAAAAAGACTGAAGACATTATACTTGCGACAACAAAGCCATGACAAAAGGAAAGGTTATCAAAAAGCAGTCAATGCATTCAAGACAAGGTTTAAAGTTCTAATATCTTACAGATATACAACTCTTTTGGTTTTGAAATCACATGTTACCCCTTTCCATCCACACGGATCAGGATCCTCAGGCCTCCACTGACGAAGCAGGCCATCCGAACTAATAATGTTTGTTCGGAAATTAACAAGAGCTTCACCTAAAAAATATAAAAACAAATAATATCATATTCAAGAGAAGAATTCATCTAGACAATATTTATAGTTTCCCATATGCATAAATTGACATACCATCACTAGTAAGACCTTGGAGTTTGTTCACCAGACAGCAAAGCAATAAACAATAGACTAGCAATGGCCCTTGGAAAGTTGTAAGGAAGATGCCCATTGCTATGCTGATCAAGCATCCTACGACTCATGATAATGACTGACAGCTTTGAGCCTGTGAGATTCACAAGTTCATCAAAGAAAATGATGCAAATTTTAACAGATACGACAAATAAAAATTAATAGAATTCGAACAAGATACTGAGAAAGTAAATGAAGATAAACAATATCATAGCTGGCACTTACATGCTTGTAGAAACACGGCTACTGAAGCATAACAAAAGAAATAAAACAGCTTTCCAGAAGCTACAAAAAGAACTGGTGAATACTGAAGATAAGCTCTTCAAGTAGCTTTGGACAAGCGCTGATGGAACTAACTCACTAAGCACCTGCAAAACATAAAGTAAACCATGAATTTACAATTTACTATATATATAGTTGGAACTGTTGGATATTATGTATAAACATACAGGTATTATGTATAAACATACAGGCAGTTAGAGATATCTATACATTGGACAAATTGACTTGAATTTTCTTTTGGTGCATTCAATTTACATTGTGTGAGTAGGGATTAAGGTTTGATCGAGTGTCCCATTTACTTAATATTAAGAAAAATGAAGACAAGTCACAAGAGATGCAATCGTACAAAGTGTAACACCGCCATTCACACTTAAAAATATGCAACACATATAGCATTGAACACTGTAACTGCATACACCCTCTAGAATACCAACTGTGCCATTTCCTAAGCACACCAAAATGCAAATAATAACAACACCAACTAATTCCTTTCATGTCATTATAAGTACAAACAGTTCTTCACTATAATCTTTAACCCAAGAATCTATCTTCCACACCACTACAAATCCACGATTTAGCACCAATAGTACCTCCATGTATATTCCACACAAGCAGGTTGCATGCCTCATTAGTGAACACATGTTCTTGACATGAACACCATTTGTTTTCAGTCACTTACAATAAGCTACACTGTTCAGTAAACTACCCAATTTCCAGTCAAACCGTGATATTTCACATCCCAAAATACCTCCTCCCCCAAATCCCCAATTCCATTAACAAGTGCAATCATATAACCATATAACACCCTTTGGTTTATACCAATACAAAACCTAAACACTCATCCACACTACAACAAGCTGAAAATGACATAAAGATTCACAACACCCTGATACTGATAAGTCTACAACAAAACAAAAACGTAAAATTGATCATATTTAAGTAATCGAAATCAAAATGTAAGCAAGAAAACCACAAGTGGGACTAATCTTACTTGATTCTGGTGAAATCACACCAACCCCAGTTCAAATTAGATCAAAAAAACGCAAATTGACAATAAAACTACAAGTGGGACTAATCTTGCTCTATTCAGGAGGAACTACAGCAAACCCAGTTCAAATTAGATCGGAAAAACGGGAAATTGACATAATGGGAAGTGATACCTTGGTTTGGATCTGTGATTGAGCAAGTAGAAATTGGAAGATTGAGGTGTAAAGTAGGGGTGAGAAGAAGCTAGATTTGTGCGATTGAAGAAAGAGAGAATGTGTGATGATGAAAGATGGGGTAGGGATTGAAAAGGGGTGTGAAGAGAAGAGGTTTGGGTGTACTTGTGACCGACGCTTGGGTTGTGTTCTTACTTCTTAATGCTTCTAGCTTACACTCGACTACTTAGAGATATCATAAATTGATTTATCCAATCTTTATTGTATATATTATATTAAAAACTTGTGTATTGCATTGTAAGATTATTAGTTTTTATAAATGTTTTGTATTACATGTTGTATTAGAAACTATAAAATTATATTTTAAGATAAGGTATAATGTAAATTATATAGTTTAGTATGTTTTAATAAATTATTAGAATAAAAAGATTTATAATTTGAATATTTGATTGTTAGTTTACACGTTTAAAATTATTATCATTTAATAAGAGAGATATAAGAAACATGAATTGAGAGTTAATAAAAAGTCGTCGCATGTCATCTCTAATCTTTATTTTATTATATACATGCATTGACAAAACTTTAGCGAGTGTATCTAATTCTGTCGGTATCTACACCTGTCTCATTTAACATAGTCTTTTCTTTTCTTTTCTTTTCTTTTTGAACGGCAAATGCACGGTTTAATTTCGAATGATAGATATTATCTTAATCGGTTTTATTTATTCGTTTTCCATTCGGGACCGCACCCCCAACTCTTTAGGAGGACACCCACAAATGAGAAAACTCCATGGCTCGTCCCTAAGCATTTTTTGCTTAAAGTAATATTTGAACTCATACTTCACATTTTTAATTCTATTGCCTACATCACCTATAAAAACTGTCACCTCACATACCTTTTGGAAGATGCATCGTCTTCAAATCATAGGTAGTCATTAGACCCATTATAATTTGTTCTAGAACGCATGCATTTATATGCATTGGTATTAAAGCAATTTGCTATGATGTTAATGTTAATGATTTAAAAGAATTTGTTCAAATGAAGCGGATTTAATCCTCTAGCTAGTCAAGGTTGAAATTCTCTAGTAGCGTATTCAATCAAACAGGTAATTTTCTCTCTGACTACGGATCTCATACTATCCCCTATAAACTGAAAATCCATAACTTGCAAAACACTTTTAAGTTCTTAGTGGTGGTCGAGCAACTATATTGATGTAAGATATACTCACTAGGCACATGCTTGCGGGTGAAGGTAGCGGGCGAGATAGTGATTCTAGGGATTTTACATGTGGTGACATGATGCCTTTACCGAGTCATGCGCTCTGTTGGAGGATTATTAGAAAGCTGGAACGATATATTCATAAAAAAAACTTACACTTCTTGACACCTCACTGTCGAGATAGGAACCACTCTCCTAATAAGGACTCAAAGTAGTCAAAGTAGGACAAAAACATGTGAACCTCAATCATGAGACATAATCATGAGACAATGATTGAACTTTATTGACTCAGAGGAACTTGAGATTTTGAGGAATGAAACAATGGATAGACATGGTAGTATTGAGTAATGCATTATGTAGTAGATCATATGCTCTCTTTAAGTTTATAAAAGTAGCCATAGGTATTATACACAGTTCAATACCCATAAAGCGAACTAAATCCGTGACAATAAAATTCTTCTTTAGATCGTCTAAATTTTGAAATATTAAACAAATTACTAGTGATTGTAACATCATCAACATACACCTAAACTATGTTAACTCTGTGATACTTAAAAATATAGTAATCTTGTTTTAGTTTGCATGAATCGTACACCAATAATGAACTTAGACAATATCACACTACGTAGATGTTTGTTTTAAGCTTTTAAAAGACCTTTTAATTTGCATACTTGTTTGATAAACATTTGTGTAAGTCGACATATGAAGGGATGGATAACTTTTTTATGGCCGACTCATATAAAACTAATGAAATTATTTGTTAGTTTATAAATAAATAAAGCCTGAGAAAAAAAACGACACATGTATAATGGCTGAATAAAATTCAACTCACTCACTATACTTTCACTTCTCATACTTTATAAACTAAATTGTTTTACGTTCACTTCCCATACTTTCTAAGAGCTCTTTATTATCTTCAACAATACCCAACATTCGTTTTTGTAAGATTGTAACAAAGATAATATTTATTGTCTAGTAAATGAAGTAAGTGTGTTACAAAAAATGTGCTTCACGCTAAGATATGGATGTGATTGTCATTTCAACAACCTCTTGAAAATGTTACTATGTTAGGGTGGTGGGGGCGTAAGGCACGACGAGTCGGCGCCGCCCGACACCACCACCGTCGCCGCCCTTCACACCACAAATTTTCGATTTCGCGACATAATCGTTTTGTGTTGTTCTTTGTGTGTGTGGAGGGTATAGTACGTGGTGTAGTGTGGCATCACCACCATCAAATTTGAGTATGTGGTGTAGTGTGGTGTAGTATGACGTGATAGAAATTGATTGGTGGGTTTATGATGTAGTGTGGTGTGTGTGATAGGAGTGCCCCTCCACCCTTATACATATATACTACATTTAGTAACTTGTCTATTACACGATTTGAATAAATAAAAAATTAAATAGAAAAAAACACATTAAGTAGAGAAAGATATTGTAAGATAAGATATTATTGAAATTAATTACGAGTGAGAACTATAAATAATAAATAATGATATTAACTTTTAAACATATGTTTTTGAACTTTTTTGTTTAGAAAAATATTTCGTTTCAAAACAAACTATTTTAAAAAACTATCATTTTTAAAAATTTTCATGACTACCAGTTTTACTTGTTTTTTGTTTATAACAATTTTACTTTTTGGAAACACCAATGTTAAAATATTTTATTTGTTTTAAAAGTTTGATATTTTAGAAAATTTCTTATTATGTAAAACTATGTTTCCTTAGAAATAACAGTAATAAATAGATTTTTTTTCATAATTTATTAAAAAACTATTGGTAATTTAAAAAAGATTAAATAATATTATTAGTAATTAATATAATTATTCAATAGAAAAAGAAGTAAAAAAATTTTAATGGAGAGAAAAATATGATGTTGGTACGTGTTCTCTTAACTACTCTTCTGTTAGAATAATAAGATTTTTTTAATAATAAGAGAGAGTAAAAGTTATATGAGTTTTAAGCTGTTAGTTAGTGAAAACAACAACACAATTATTAGAGGTTGCATAATATTATCTACTTTTTACGACATTTGGTTGTCTTGATTCATTTGTTTCTTCATACTTTATAAAGATGCTCTTGTAGAAAGTCATTTTCAACATTTTAATTCACTTCACAATAAAAATGCCCAAGCTCCAATTCGTAATTACAGTGTTTCAATTTTATGTAACTTTATATATCAAAAATAAAAATACCGGATAAATTCATCTTCCTATTTGTGAACACGTGACAATACTACATTTCTTTACATCCATAAAATTTTCTTGCTTCTGTCTCATATCAAATAAATAATTATATTAATTAGTTACTAATAGTATTATTTAATTCTTTTTAGATTAAAAATAGCTTTTAATAAATTCAAAAAAGACCTTTTATTAATGTTAGTTCTAAGGAAATATATTTATATAAAATAAGAAATTTTTCTAAGTCATCAAACTTTTTTAATAAAACGAATATTTAAAAATGGGTGTTATTAAAAAGTAAAATTTATATAAACCATAAATAATTAAAATTTGGAATTATAATAAGATTTTTTTTAAAATGACATTTTTCCTAAACCGGTTTGTTTTGAAACAAAATGTTTAATTTTTTTAAAATAATAGAAAAAGTTTAAGAAGTTGGTATCATTGTTTTATTACTTATAGCCTTATATTTATAATAGTATCAGTCATATATTATTTTAAAATATTATTTTGTAATTATAAAAATTTATTCTATTTAATATTTTATTTATCAAAACCTTGTATTATACATATTACTAAAGCTAGTAAATATAAAAGACAAGATTATCAATCATCAAAGAATGTTTTTTTCAAACCACGTGTCATTATTCTAGCACATCTAATGACACGTGTTATCATTCTAGCATATAAAAAAATTATTTTCTGCCTCTCTCTCATAATAAATATGGATATTATACAACAATCAATTTGACTTTCCTTTATTACTAACTAAGTTAGAGCCTATGTATTACATGGGTGGAAAAAATAAAACATGTCAAAAACATTAGTTTTATGAAGATCTTATTTTCTAGATGTGAAAAAATAAATATCATTTTATAATTTATAAAATTTCGTTACTAAACATTTAATATTTTATTTATTCAATTTGTGTAATACATGGGGTACTAACCTAGTACCATACTATGATAAAATAACTAAATGCTATATATTTGCTTTTATATGCCGGAACCCTAGCCACTTCAATACTTATATCCAATAATTAAAAAACGTTGAAGAGAAAATAGGTCCCTTCTTTTCGTAATGTTCTAGTGTTGATTTATAAAATCATTTATCATCTTAAAACACATACAACATATGTCTATTACTATATATGAGTTTAAACTTATCAAATACACTAGTTCATGTTAAAAACAATACATACAGTAGTTCAAACTTATCGAATACACTACTATATAACATTAACATACACTTGTTTCATTGACTGTTATCAAAAGGATACCTTCAATTCTTTGTTACTGCAGTTGGCTATATCATCATCATAACAACCAGAGACCTTAACTAAATCAGAACCTATAATAATTAGTTCATTATCGGCATTACAACAGTTAAGGTTATAGATCACATACAACTTATATCTCTAGCACAAGAAGAAGAGGTGAACAAAAATTCACAAGGAATAATCATGCTAAAAACCATATAGATGGGAGAATGAAGATCAATAATGTTAACTTTATTGTTATGTTTATGCCCATGTATGTTCGTCAAATCCTAAGTCAAATAATATGTATTTGGGTCAATGTTATGTGTCAAATGGTGGTTAATTATCAGCCATATAATCGTCAAATGACAGTTAATCAACTGTCAAAACAAAAGGGTATAAGTCCCTCCATTGTACCCACCACAATGTAATGAATTAAGTGTGTATTTTCCCGTGTTTGTGTTGTACACATACTGTATGCATATTGCATATAATTAAACCGGTTTGTTTAATCTCTCCTCTATACAAATAACAACAACATTAACGACAATATATAACAAATGCAGAATGTGGTTTCTCGTGGTCCTAATCAATGCACTAATGTGACATTACAAACATAAGCGCAAAACATTCACTTGTTTCATCGAGACATCGACTATCATAAATCGACGCCTTCTTTATTATGGAGGTTAATTGGTTACATCATCATCATAACAACTAGCTAGTGACACTACAAAATAAGAACCTCTAATATTTACTTTATTATTTGAGAAAGATTTTGGAACTAAACTCTTGAAGTTGTAGATCATTGATAGTTTATATCTCAGGCACAAGAAGAAAACACTAATTAAAAATTCATAACAAACAAACATTGTTAGGCGTTGCCAACAACAAGCTTACTTTTAGTCACCACTAAGGATTAGTGGTCACAAAACATATGCGAGAAAGATAACGAAAATCTTTGGGCCCTATGCGAGTAGAAAAACTGAGACCCCATCAATCGATATCTCTGACCTTTGGTGTTCCTATCGTTCTTTTACTACGCCACCCCAAATTGCAAGTTATTTTGTTTGAGTTTTAAAATTGGTTTAAATTCTAGTATAGGTAAATGGTAATGGGCTAAAATATATAATTTTAATGGGCTCTAATGTTTGTTTGGTTTAAAATAATTAAAATGTTAATAAATTTGTTAATGATCTAATGAGTTAAGTGTTTAACAAAGCATATGGGAGCTTTTTTAAATATATATAATATAATTTTTTTAAAAAAAATTTGGTCCCCTAGGAGATTAGGCTCTGAGCGGTCGCCCACACCACCCCTCCTCAGGGCCGGCCCTAAGTCTACATCTAAATCAGTCAGAGTTATAATATGTATGGTTCATTTAAACGTCATCTCTTAATAGTTCATTGAGTCTTTTAATGGGTAAGTTTCATAAATATACCGAATGATTCAGAGCCTCATAGGGTACTTCTTATTTAGTCAACCCTCGATCCCTTAATGTTGCTAATTTTTACTGTGTCAAAATGGGTTTATATAAACATATACGCTATCGTTCCTTCACGATAACTACTCAGGTTATATCTTCTTTAACCGTCGGGTGTCATAGGGCTTCCCCATAGCCGTCGGACTTAGGGTTTGATTTCCCCATCGTCGGCACTTGCGTTGCAACATTGAAATGGGTGTAGGAGAAGGATGATCAATTAAAGGAAAAGCATATATATAATTGCCTCTAAGCTTAAATCAGTGTTTATAGGCAATTTTATGAAAAAGCATGTATATAATTGCCTCTAAGCTTACACTGTTACATTATGTTATTTTATAATCAGGTTGGGTCTTTCATGAGTGTTGTATATAAATCATAAATTGATCTATTTCCGCAACAGGTCTTCCCCAAATTAATAAAGCTATGATGTAACAACAATTTCACAAAGTGGTTTCAAAGAGTGAATATTGCTTGATGAAAGTTTACTAAAAGTGTGACTCCTAAACTATCTATTCATGGCAACGAAATGTTTTCGTCCAAAGTGACTAATAGATACTTTCGTCTTTAGATCTTCTTATCAGATTCTTGGTGATTATGTTGGTTCATAATAAATATGGGTGTATAAAAGCAAGACAACACTTGGACTTGACTATGATTTGGATAATATTGTTTCAAGCTTTGCATCTAATCCCCAAACGTGAATTTCAATGACATTGTGATTGGTTAAACTTATTTTCTTAATTGCTCCAACATGCAAGAACTATACCAAAAGGCACATCTTCTTTTGGTGATTTATGCATGGTGAAAAATTAGATCTTTTAGAGTATGATGCCTACTTTAACTTGGTTCAAAAGCATGATTATAGGATTCTTTAAGAACTTACTATAATTGCAAGAACTCATTATTCTTCTCTCTATGATTTCATTAAAAAAGTAAACAAATGATAATTAAAAATTCTTTTTTATAATACAAAAGGGTAGTATAGTTATTTAACCATCCTTTACTTTTTAAATTTAACATCGTGGGGACATGTGTCACCACTTACTTTTTATTTTTCTTAAATACAAGTTTACTTTTCTAGTTTTTTAAACCTTTATAAAAAAAATTACATTGTTATTATTTTATTTACACCATTAAAATTGTCACGCTTTTTTCTTTAATTTCATTATAGCCTTGGAAAGAAATCAAAGTTCTTTTCTTACACTAGTGTAATAAGGAGTTACAGTGGTGTATCCTTCATATTTACATTAATAAACATGTTAACCCAGTGTTATATCAGTGTAACCATCATATTTACATAGGTTACCCCATGTTTCATGTGTAATACCCATATTTACATCATATTAACTCATGTTACATTAGCTTAATTTTACATTGATGTAAAACACTTTTTTGAAATTGTTACATTCTTACATCGTTTAATCCCATTCAATATTCCTACAATTCACTTCTGTCTAGGAGCTTCGAAACAACTAATAAACTTTTAACAACTCAAAAACAATTAATAATTGTCAATAAAAAAGTAAAAAAAAACCAATAAATAACAATTTTTTAACAATTGAGATTTACTCAGCCACCATCATTTTCAATTTAGGTTTACTTGCCCATTGAGTCAATCGATGATCACAATAGCTGTGGACTGTGGAAGATAACTGCTCTTCTCACCAAGAAGGCTATGTGCCTATGTCGATCTTTTTTTTTGTTGTTGTTTAGGGAAATTATTGGGTTTGGACTTTGGTTATGGTTATGAATGTTTAAGAAAATTATAAGTTAATTCATGGTTAGTTCGATAAATGTTAATAGATTTGAGTATTAAGAGTTGATGTTTAGATAAGCTGTGTAAGGTCATAATGAGTTAATGAGCTAAATTGTTAAAATTAGATGGTTTAAGGGCAAAATTGACATTTAACTTAGTTTTTAAAATACTGACTAGGGCATTTTAGGTAGTTAATAATTTTTATATTTATGACTAAATTTTGTGATTTAATGACATATAATTTAATATGCTTCAAATATTAAATATAAGCATTAATTAAATATAAGCATTAATAAAGTATCAAATGAAAACAAGTTCTAATAAATACATTAAAATAAGTTATAAAAATATAAGAACACATTTCATAAAATAAAAATATTACAACGTTAAAAGAAATGTACAGTACAACTAAAGAAGGGGGAACATTAAAAAAAAAGTAAATTACCATTTGCATCCCTAACGTTTTCTCATTTTAATCATTTGCATCCCTGTTGTTTCAAAATCGTCATCTGACCCCTAACTTTTTAATTTATCTCCATTTGAGTATCCGTCATTTCATTTTTATCTCCATTTGAGTATCCGTCATTTCATTTTTATCTTCATTTGAGTTTAACTGATTAACACTGTTAGTTTTTCTGTTAAAGTTATTAATAAAAAGACTAAACTACCCCTAATAAATATAAAAAAATAAATTGAACCAATCTAACAACATCATCTTCTTCATTCACCAACACACTCTCTCACTCTTCTCCCCCTCTCCCTCTCCACCACCGTCTGCACATCACTACATCTTCTTCTTCATTCACCACCACCAACCAACCACCACCGCTCCTCCAACCACCACACCACCACCCGTCGCCACCCCTCCTCCCGTCACTTCACCACCACCATCCACTCCTTTCCCCGTCGCACTTACAGAGGTTTGGTTCGTCGGAGATGAGGTTTGGCCGGAATGTTCCCGGCGGCACTTACAGATCTAGTTCCCAGCGGTTGAAGGGCAGTGGGAAGGCGTCGGAGAAGAAGCTCCGGTGGCCGGAGGTGAAGCTCCGGCACTTACAGATCTGGTTCCCCGTCCCACTTACATGGATTGTTGGACAAAAGGGTGTTGGGTTGAGGGCCACGTGGAGGAGCAAGTGTCGGACCACCACCACCACCGCAGCCCCCGCAGCCCCCCATCACCACCACCACCACCGCAAATCACCATAACATCAGCAACCCCCATCACCACCACCGCAGCCCCCCATCACCACCACCAACGTAGGCCCCCCTAACCACCACCACCAACGCAGCCCCCCAACCACCACCACCAACGCATCCCCCTACCACCACCACCACCGTAGCCCCCCCCCCACACCACCACCGCCGCAAACATCACCACCACCGCCGTCCCTCCATCACGACGCTGCCCGTACCATACAAACCCACTTCAGAGCCTTCCTCATACGGATCTAGGGTTTGAAATTTGGTTGATTGTGGGTTGAATTGGGGATTCAGTGGGTTGAATTGGGGATTCAGTGGGTTGAATTTGGGTTTGAAGATGTGGAAGATGTGGTTTTTATTTTTATATTTAATTCTTAGGGGCATTTTAGTCTTTTTATAGAAGAATTAACGGAAAAACTAACGATGTTAGAGTTTTGGATACAAATGGATATAAAAATGAAACGTTAGGGGGCTGATGGTAATTTTGAAGCCGCAGGGATGCAAGTAGTTAAAATAAACAAATATCAGGGATGCAAATGGTAATTTACTCTAAAATAAATTTATATGTCGCATCCCTTACCCCCCCCCCCCCCGGCAGGACTATTAACAATTTGAAGCTAATGATTATAAACCCTCAACCTGTAACATCCTGTATTTTTACGTTAATTAAAGGCGTTTAATCTTATAAGGACCATTGTGGTCATTTATGAAACTCATGGGAGATTTGCGTGTTAATGCCTTTAATTATTTAGTCAAGCTTAAAAATGTTAAATAACCAATAATAATATAATAATAATAATAATAATAATAATAATAATAATAATAATAATAATAAGAGTAATAATAATAATAATAATAACAATAATAATAATAATAATAATAATAATAATAATAACAATAATAATATAATATAATAATAATAATAATAATAAAATAATAACCTAGAGTTAAAGTGTTGGCGTTTTTTGTCATTTTGAAAACTTTAAATGAAAGTTTAAAACATAAAATAACAAAATTTGAAAGAACAGGGACCATTTGTGTCATTTAATCAAACCAAACCCCCACCCCCCTTTTCCACCCCGCTTTTCCGGTGGCATTCGACCGGAGCTCCGGCCGAGCTCCGGCGAGGTTTCAACCCCCATTTTAAAAGCAATCTGACCGATTTAAACCCCCCCAACCCTCTCGGCCATGCAATTCGAACCCAAGCCACAATTTAATTTCGTTTTCCCGCGTGTTGGCCTTCCTAATCGAGCCGAGGATTAACCGTATGAAATTTCGAATCGAATCTTGACCAAATTCACAAATTAAACCAAGTCAATCACACCTAAACTTAACACGCGGCTTAATCAATCAATTATTCAATCAAACATTGCAATTAACAGCTTAGAATCTCTTGATTTTGGTAAACAAGAACGCGGTTTCAAAATCAAACGGGTTATGCTCAAACCATGAAATCAAGCTTATAAAATGGGGGCTTCTGAATCATTTTGAAGTTCCTGAACTCACTGAACTCCCAATTTCACCAGAAACCCTCTCGAATCAAAAAGCCCCAAATTCAAGAACACCCGAACCTAATCGAACCCGAAACCCTTTCAATACCTCATCAATCAGGTAATTAAGACCTGATTTCTACTCGTTTTCGTGCAAGGATCAAAGCCCTATGATGATTTAGGTGATTAACACCGAATCGAGGGTCGATTTTGATTCAAACGAAACTAGGGTTCATCTTAAATTGGGGAAACCGGGGCGATTTGGTTTAAATTCCCAACAAACCAAAGTGAACCAAGGCCACGACCCTGGTTCACTGGTTCCTGCGTCCCATGTATAATGGGAGGTCCCGGTTCGACCCCGGGCAGCCCCCTCCCCTTTTTCTTTTTTGATTTTTTTTCTTTTCTTTTCTTTTCTCCATTTCTTTTTATTTATGTAACCTTTTTAAATTCTGAAAATTTCTAAAATTAATTTTATAAAATGCAGATTAATTTTTTTACTTTTGTTTAATTAATTTATGACTAAATTAATTTCTATAAAATACTTTTGTATTTATAAATACATTATTGTATTTCTAAAAATACAAAAGAAATGTGTGAACATAATACTTGTATATCTATATATATATATTCAAACAATTAAATTGTTTAGTTACTTATATCTATATATATATATATTTATATATAATTCTTTTAATAGCTAAATCACTTATTATGATTATATACAATATTATAATTGTTTAGTATATATATTTATATATATTCAAACAATTAAATTGTTTAGTTATTTATACCTATATATATATATATATATTTTTATATAGCTTTTTATAATAGCTAATCACTTATTATAATTATTATATACAATATTATAAATCAATTAAACGTACAATTAAATCAAGTTTTACTTATTCTTTCTCACACGCGCAAATAATTAATTATTTCAAAGTATAAAAATCCATTCGTTCCATTTATCCGATCGCATTAATAACATGTAATAAATACGAATAATTATTAAATCCTATTAGACCTACAATTAATCATCAAACAAATTATAACGCGCTACTTTATTTCATTTAGGTGCGTTGTGACGTTGTGTTGGAAATCTTATTCGTGATTACTCTTATTTAATCTACGAGTCTTCTATTATTTAAACAAGTGAGTTCTTATGCCCCGCTTTATGATTATTTCACATCTTTTGGGGTGAAACATGTTGCTTATACAAACTTACACATACACGCTTTGATACTTATTACACACGTGCAATTCTTTACATAGTCGTGGTTGTTTGAATATGTTAAGTATTATATGAGATGTGACATACGTGTGCAATCATTAACTATTGCTAGCCTAGCGAAGTCTTAGATCTTTGGGCCTGACAAGCCTATTTGGTGCTAAAGCCGAGGGATAGCCGGCTCCTAGGAGCCGTATACTTGTGCACTAGGGAACCAAATACACTTAGCTAATCATGCTTATTCATATTATTCAGTCGAGGCTTGATTGTAACTATGCATGTTCTATGTACTTGCTATCTTGTGACCATTGACTAGAATTGCCATATTTTTGTATACTTATTGTATTTAAAACCATGAGAACTCACCAACTAGTTAGTTGACTTTATTTTCAACATGTTTCAGGTAATGTGCAAGCTTAGCGATGATTGAAGAAGTGCTTAAACCTAGAACATGGACCTAAGCTTAATAAGAACAAATTGGATTTCTTGTTTTCGTTGGATTTATTTTGAGACTTTGATGTATGTGGTGTTTGAAACAATTGATTAATGGCATTTTCATTTTAACATAGCGTTATGTGGCTGTGAACAATCTTAACCCTCACACCTCGACGTTTCCGCCGTCAAGGTTGGGGTGTGACAGATTGGTATCAGAGCCCATAACTATAGGGATCTAGGTTATTGGAAATGGTGACCTAGACTATAGTTTATGCATGATCCTTATAAAATGGTATTCTTATGAATACATACATATTGTTTGCATGCTGCCTAACGCTATGCCTTCTTATGTGCAATGTGATGCCTTAGCATAGGTGCCTTTCTTCAGGATTACATATCGTTACCCGTCTGTGACAACCCGAATTTTTTTTTCCACGATTTATTAAAATGTTTATGTGAATTTACAATTTATATTTAATGATAATATTAACAATAATAAAAATAATGATAATAATAATAATAATATTATTATTAAAAATAATAATGATAATAATGATAATAATAATAATAATGATAATAATGATAATAAATAATAATAATAATGATAATAATGATAATAAATAATAATAATAAAGTCTAAGGGGGTAGTTTTGTAATTTTTAAAACTTGTTTTAAGAGTTTTTACATAAAATGATAACTTATGGAAATTGCAGGGGGCCATTGTGTAAATAGTAAAATTTAAACTGCTTTCTCTCTCCCCTCTCGTGATTTCCGGCGGCCTTCCGGCCGACCGCCGGCGGCCCTCCGGCGACCCCAAAACCCATTCAAAACTCGATGATAAAATATGAGACCGGTCCCAAAAGATTCGTAGACAAAAATCGAACCTGTTCCACCACTTTGATTTGAATATTACAATCGATTAGGTGCGAATTATCTACCTAACACACTCGGCCGAAAGCTTAACCATTATCGAGCACTTAACACTTTAATAATCAAAAGAAATCGCATATTCATAATCCTTTGGACGTTTCTAATCTTCCACCGAAACCAAATCAGTATAAAACGAACCCCATCATAGAATTCGATCACCACCTTCACCATCGACCTGCAACTTGGTCGAACTCCATATTCTGTGCATCATTAATCGAAATTGAATGAGGGCTTTCACTTGTTATTGTCACACGAAGCTGTCCACAAGTTTAATTTGAATTGCATCAAGTTTTGATCAACCATCGATCACCACCTCTGCCGCGGCTTGTTTCTAACTCGTTCAAATCGATCTAAGTTTCAAAACAGGTAATTAATCATACACACATACTCGATTTTGGTTGGGGAACAAAAGCCCCAACATCAATTCGATTAACAACATCAATTTGGTGCTCAATTTGGCTCAAATTCGAATTAGGGTTCATCGGATTTGGGGGAAACAAGGTTAAAATGTTTAAAAGATTTTGAAATCAGATCATAACGCGGCTTAGAGCCTTGGTTCACTGGTTCGGTGTGTGTGTGGGCAGGGAGAGGACCCGGGTTCGACCCCGGGCAGCCTCTTTTTATTTGTTTTATTTTTTTAAGCTTTTTAAAATACTTTAAAAATATGGAAAAATTCCTAAAAATTATAAAAATAAGTTTTATAAGTTTCCCTTATTTTAAATCTTACAAAACAGTTTCCTGTAAATTTATTTTATTTAAAAACTTTAATAAAATTTTATAAAATATTATTTAAAAGTATTACAAATACTTATTTTTGTAAAATAAATTTTAAATCGTGTATAACTATGCAATAATCATAAAAATCATAGAAATTATACATAAATTATTTATAAATATTATAAACAGTTATTTCTATAAAATAAACATGATATTTAAATATAGATTAATATATTTTATAAATTCACAAATTATTTACAAATGAAATTGTGGGTTATTTCTTGTAAAATATTAATACCGTATTATTAATCAAATACTATAAATGTGATTATCCTTATTTGTAAATATTCTTGGATAATTATAAATTATATAATTAAACCATATCATTTTTATATTTAATTCTAAAAATATTTAAATACATATATGAAACCCTTTTAGTGAAATCAAAATGTAAATAATTATTTGGTAAAACTTAATGCTTATTGATAATTATTTATTAAAATCTATAAAAATATTGTAACATATATATACATCTAATTGTGTGTGTGCCACGTGTTAAATCAAATCAACCCAAACCTTACCAAATATTCGTATTATATTAAAGACTCCATTACAAACAATAATAGGTATTGAACGTGTTTGATCGTGCATTGCCCAATTCTTTGAAGTTCTTGTTCATATACATTACATCGATCCAATGTGAGTTTACAGCCCCACTTTTACTTTATACTATTTTTGGGGGAGAGAAACATGCTGTTTTTCATAAACGTTACATTACATTGGATTGTTGTGATATTGCATATACATGATACTATGTTCGTATACTTTGACTTCGGTCCGTTACTACGCAAGTAGAAACGTGGGAAACAAATTCATTTTCATTGATCAGTATTATCGTAATATCACCTGTTTACTAGTGTGATACCACTAAAGTCCTCACTCTCGAACCGTTAATGTATGTAGTATAGCGAGGCAATTCTGAGTAGATCTACTGGGTTTGACAAACCCCACCCGGGCTAGTCGCGCTAGCACAACGTTCGTCAAACGGGTGTTTAATTGACCTAAGTTCTGTTGCTGTGACCTGGTATTCACAGCCGAGGCGTTCAGTTTCGATTGTCAGCTTCGGTTCGAACTTCATACACTGAGTAACTGGTTTAGTAAACTAGCTACCTACTGATATTACTTTGTTTACTGTATCGGTTTACTTTATGTTCTGTTTATCAAAACCTGTGAACTCACCAACCTTGTGTTGACACTTTAGCATGTTTCTTTCAGGTTCACAAGACGCGCACGATTAGGAGCATTCACTCATGCATTTATTATCTCACGTGGCTTATCTAATATTTTTCAGTAACTTTCATTTATTCGGTTTGCGCGTGTTGTGCCATTTAAACAATTAAGATTTACTATGCTTCCGCAACTTTTGTTATGTTTACTTTAAAAAAACTTGGCCTTTGGTAATATTAAACTTCAAAAATGAATTATGCTTTACAATTAAAGTGTCGTTTGGTGTAACTAGTGGCTGAGATCCTGGAAGTCACACGCCTAACGGTAATACCCCGTTTGTGGAAATTTGAGGGTGTGACAGATTGGTATCAGAGCCACTCCTGTGCCGTTCGGGGTGTGGGACATACCTCACCAAGGATGGTGACTTCTCGGGCTCATCGAGGACGATGAGTCCAAACAGGGGTGCTTGTGACACCCTACACATATCCCACATCGGCCGTGGACAGGAGAGATTCCTGGTTCATAAGGAATATCTGGCCTCTAATATCAACAACGCGTTTTGGGCGTATTGGCTGTGGATGAGAGGAGAACTCCACAGTTAAGCGTGCTCAGGTGGGAGCAATCCAAGGATGGGTGACCTCCCTGGAAAGTTTTCACCCGGGTAACCAAAAGCAAATCCGTGAGCTCCTCGTGGGCAAAGCGGACAATATTGTTGGTGTGAGAGGCCGGGTGTGACACCGTCTCCCCTAGACTTATCTTAAACATTGATTCACCCCGACAGTTACTACTTCTTAAACTTATTCTCGTCGCCGAATAGAATCCATTGATAGGAATTCCTTAGACTTTATGTCTAATCTTATAATTATCCCATCAAGATTTTTTATTTCATGAACCAAAGAACTAGTGTGATACATAGACACCTGTATTCTGGTTTTCCTGGCAAAAGGCCCTCGGGCTAAGGTAAGCATTTCGTATAAATCCTACGGGACCAGTCATGCTTACCTGGGGATTTCCGGGATGAGTGATAAACTATGACCAACATACACAAGTTTCTAAGGCGAATGGGTCAATTCATCTTGACGTGTCAACGTTTTCAAATGATGATGCGTCACCAAATGGAATCATTCTGTATAATTCATGATTCTTACCTTAACTGCCCATCCTTATTATCCTTTTAACCGATCCTAACCCAATTTGTATTTTTCCAGCATGTCTCGTTACCACGGAAACCGAGGAAGATCCGGCCGTAAGCTTGCCGCTATGATTGCCCGGCAAATGGCCGCGGTCATTCCGACTATGGTGGCTGAACTCAGCAGCACTATGATCGTAAACGTCACGAAGAATAACAACGGCCAAGGGGAAAATGGTGCAAACCAAGGCCGTAACAACCAGTCTTGCACCTTCAAGCACTTCAGTTCATGCAAGCCTCCTAGTTTCAGTGGCAAGGAAGGTGCTACCGGTCTCTTGGAATGGTTTGAAGGGATGGAGAACACCTTCGTCAACTGTGAGTGCCCCGAAGCACTCAAGGTGAGGTATGCCACCAGTATGCTGCAGCAAAGGGCCTTAACATGGTGGAACAGTGAAAAGAGAAACCGAGGCCCCGACGTGATCTTGTCCTTAACTTGGGAGGAATTCAAAAACATAGCCATCGCCAAGTTTTGTCCGAGAAGCGAAATCCAGAAACTGGAGGAGGAATTCTGGAACCTGAAACAAGATGGCAGGAACCATCTGGCATATTCTACCCGTCATCACGAACTGAGCATACTGCTGCCACACATGGTGGATACTGTTTCCCGTAATGTGGAAAAATTTATTAAGGGTGTGCCGCCTCAGATTCAGGATGCCGTTGTGGGTAGCCGACCCGCAACTCTGGAAGAAGCCATCACCATCACTGCCCAATTGACGGAGAATCACATCCGAGCGGGCACTATGTCTGCAAAGGGTGCCAAGAAAACTGAGAAGACGACCCCCGAGGAGGTCAAGGAGGTCAAACCTGATAACAAGAAAAGAAAGTTTGTACCGGCACGGAACTACGCCGTGGCTGCTCCTAAGCCGCCCCAAAGACAGTGTACTCCCTGGGCTACACCGGCAACACAAGTGCCCGTGGCAAGGTCTTATGCGGGCCCTCTACCTATGTGTAACATGTGTAGGTATCATCACCCGGGCAACCTTCCGTGTCGTATCTGCACGCTATGTGGCAAGTACGGGCACCTCGTGGCAACTTGCTGCCGAGCAATGGGGAACGCAGTGACAGAACCAAATCGGGTCTGCTACAATTGTGGAGAACCAGGTCACTACCGCCCCCAATGCCCTCGTCTTGTGGGCAATGTTCCGCAAGCTCGTGGACGTGCCTTCAACATCAACGCGAACCAAGCTCAAACGAACAATGAGGTGGTGAACGGTACGCAAAAAAAATTTCAACTCTATCTCCATAGAATTTCTCATAAAATCCTTGCTTATGTCCTTAAGTGCCTTTAAAACCTATACAAGTATGTTTCTTATTAATGACACCTATGCATACATATTATTTGATTCGGGCGCCGATAGAAGTTTCGTTTCCTTAGAATTCGAGCCGACACTTTCTAAACCTCGCTCAAAGCTAGAGAGACCTCTCACCGTCGAAGTTGCTGATGGTGAACCCATCACCGTCGACGTGGTTATCCGGGATTGTCTATTGTGCCTCGACAACCATAAGTTTCTTATCGACCTTATCCCTATGAAGCTCGGGAGTTTCGACGTCATTATTGGCATGGATTGGTTATCGAAGAACCATGCTGAGATCGTTTGCTTCGAGAAGTGCATTCGCATGCCCTTACCATCCGGGGACACGCTAAAGGTATTCGGTGAACGGTCTCCCAAAGGACTCAAGCTTATGTCATGCACTCAAGCACGAAAATGCTTAAGTAAGAGTTATCCGGCATTCTTGGCTTACGTAGTCAACACCAAAGTCAAAGGGAAGGAACTCAAGGATGTTCCAATTGTACGAGAATTCCCTGAAGTCTTTCCCGATGATCTTAGCGGGTTGCCTCCTGTACGTGAAGTTGAATTCAAAATCGACTTGATTCTGGGAGCAGGCCCCGCGGCTAAATCACCCTACCGACTCGCACCATCTGAAATGCAAGAACTCTCTAGCCAACTCCAGGAATTATCCGAGAAGGGTTTATCCGCCCTAGTTCTTCCCCTTGGGGTGCACCTGTCTTATTTGTGAAGAAGAAAGATGGGTCATTCCGCATGTGTATTGATTACGGGAGCTCAACAAGTTGACCATCAAGAACCGGTATCCTCTTCCTCGCATCGACGACCTCTTCGATCAACTTCAAGGAGCTGCAATCTTTTCAAAAATCGACTTGCGTTTGGGTTATCACCAACTGCGAGTCCACGATGACGATATCCCAAAGACTGCATTCCGCACTCGGTATGGGCATTACGAGTTCATGGTTATGCCTTTCGGCTTAACCAATGCTCCAGCGGTCTTCATGGATCTTATGAATCGGGTGTGCAAGCCATACCTAGATAAGTTTGTCATCGTTTTCATTGACGACATTCTTATTTATTCCAAGTCTCGCTCCGATCATGAACTTCATCTCCGTCAAATCCTCGAGCTGTTGAAGAAGGAACAACTGTACGCGAAATTCTCAAAATGTGAGTTTTGGCTTGAAGAAGTACAATTCTTAGGGCACGTTGTGAATAGTCAAGGAATTCACGTCGACCCTGCGAAGGTTGAAGCCGTAAAGAATTGGAGTGCTCCCACAACTCCGACGGAAGTTCGATCGTTTCTTGGTCTAGCCGGGTATTACCGGCGATTTATTGCCAACTTCTCGAAATCGCAAAGCCACTCACGTCCTTGACTCAGAAGAACAAGCCCTTGTAAGGCCCACCTTTCTCAGGGGAAACTCACAGTTGGCCATTCACAGCATAACATTTGTTAAGACAATTATTTACTCATATAGGTATAAAATATATGTTGCAGCGGAAAATACTGTCATTTCAATTCATTACAAGTAAAATATATTCATTGTCTTTAATCCTTAAAACTATTTAGGGGTTCTTGTTTAGCTTTTTTTCATTCGGGATGCCAGTCTTCTAGTGCCAAGAAGCTTCAGTCCCATGCCTCTATTCCGTAGCTCTAACTCTTACCTGTCAACTGATATGCATACAAAAGTCAGCTTCGCTGAGTGAATTCTAGGTTTACTTTGCTAAATAACTTTCGTAAGAGATATTAGCTTTATCAGTTGTAAATTTGTTCTCATCTATCAAGCATCCATACATACAGGCTATCACTTTATCGATACTTTATCATTGCTTTTCATTTCTCGTTATTTATTACTCTTCTTTATCCGTCAATTCTCTGTCACTATCGGTGCCTAGGCTCGCCTAGGACTTTACCGACACGCCAATTAAGGGCTTACAGTCGTACTCGATCGGGCCATTATTGTCATGCCAATTCAGGGCTTACAGACCTGCCTGTTCGAGCATTACTTTATCCGGTGAGGGCACAACAAATGCAACCCTCCTTTAGCCATTGCTTGCAAGTCTTTACTTTATCCCTTGCCTGCAGGACTTTACTTGCAAGACTTTACTTTATCCAGGTACACGTTATGGGCCCAATAACTTTTCTTTACGTTTCACTTTCATGTTTAAGTTATACATAATATAACACATCACATTACAAGGCAATTATTACTACTAGATCATATCACAATGAGGGAAACACACTATCAATTCATTATAACACCCCATTTCTCATATAAGATAGTATGTAAAACTTGCTTTAAAAGAACTGATCATAAAAAGTATGTATCTTAGTATGCATACCGCCCCAAAACATTTAAAGCATGTATAAAATAGGGGATCTAGAACTCACCTGAACTTGTCCCAGTAGCTTAAATTCTAAGTCACTTAAGCTATAGCCTGAATACTCTAGCTGCACAAAAGTTAATACGCAAAAACGTCATTTTCTTCATAATTTCGCTGCCAGTTTCGCTGGTAGTTTCGCTGCCAGTTTCGCTGCCAGTTTCGCTGGCAGTTTCGCTACCAGTTTCGCTGGGCAGCACTTCTGCTAGTTTCGCTAGACAGATTCGCTGCCTTGAGCGCCCAACTTTCGTTGGAATTTCCTAGTTTGCTATGTCTATAGGTCAGCCTAAGTACTTAGCGAAGTTATCAGCGAAACTGTAGTTTCGCAGTAGCGAAACTGTAGTTTCGCTAGGATTCTCCTAGTTTCGCTGGATAAATGCACAGTTTCGCTGGATGAATACTTAAATTAGCTGGATCGGGGCCCAGTTTCGCTAGATGAACTGAAACTCAGATCCAGCCCGTTTTTAACCCAAAACCTTAACTTTTTACGTCTAAATCCTTAGTTTACCTTCCATGAAACCAAATCTAAGTTTTTTACACGTTTTCATACGTAAAAATTCGACCTTTATGTGTTTCTTTAAACTTTTCAAAACCCCAAAACCCTAGAATCCGGGTTTGATCTACAGAGGGCCTTAGAGGTCGATTCTTACCTTGTTTTGTTGCTCTTTCCTTGTGTTTTGATGCTCCAATCCACCAGAACTTCAATCCTTCCAACCTTCAAGCTCTAAATCTTGAATTTCTTCACTTTCTCTCTCTACTTTCTCTCTCTACGAATTTGGTGGCTAGGGTTGTAATGTGATGGAATGGGACTGATTATGCATGTTTAAGGGCTGATTAGGGCCCTTAAACCCTCGAAGTCTAGCCCATTAAGGCTAATTTGATCCA
Source organism: Flaveria linearis (assembly GCA_024085815.1). Classification (NCBI taxonomy): domain Eukaryota; kingdom Viridiplantae; phylum Streptophyta; class Magnoliopsida; order Asterales; family Asteraceae; genus Flaveria; species Flaveria linearis. Next base: position 45,452,009 of record CM044018.1, on the reverse strand, counting down.
TAGCCCACTAATTTAGCCCTTTATTTCTTAAATTAACCCTTAAAAGCCTGTTATTATTAAATGACTTGTTTCGGGAAATTTCGAGGCGTTACAAGTCTCCCCCCTTATTTAGGTTTCGTCCTCGAAACCTGACTCGTCACTAAACAGATCGGGGTATTGGCGTCTCATTTCCTCCTCGGATTCCCAGGTGGCATCCGACCCTTTTTGGTGTTTCCATTGCACCTTGACTTGCTTGACTACTTTATTTCTCAATTGTTTCTCCTTCCGATCCAGTATAGCCACTGGTTGTTCTACATAGTTCAGCTTCTCGTCCACCTCGATGTCATCTAGAGGTACGACTGCCTCATTTGGTGCTAAACATTTTCTTAAGTGCGACACATGAAAGGTAGGATGAATCCCACTTAATTCTTCTGGAAGGTCTAGCCTGTAAGCTACGTCCCCAACTCGTGCTAGTACCTCGAATGGTCCGATGAACCTGGGACTCAGTTTCCCCCTCTTCCTAAATCGGATGATTCCCTTCCATGGTGACACTTTTAGCATTACCCTGTCACCCACGCTGAACTCTATTGGTCTCCTTCTTTTGTCGGTGTATGACTTTTGTCTATCCTTGGCAGCCTTCATATACGTCTTGATTTTCTCCAACTTTTCCGTTGTGGCTTCCACAACTTCTAAGCTTCCTAGCTCCTTCTGTCCGACATCACCCCAACAAATAGGAGTTTTGCACCGTCGACCGTACAATAACTCATATGGGGGCATCTTAATACTGGCGTGGTAGCTGTTGTTATAGGAGAACTCTGCTAGTGGCAGATGATCATCCCAATTACCGCCAAATTCGATAACGCATGCCCGAAGCATATCCTCCAGTGTCTGGATCGTTCTTTCCGATTGCCCATCGGTCTGTGGGTGGTATGCGGTACTAACATGCAACCTCGCACCTATCTCTTCATTGAACTTTTTCCAAAACTTTGAGGTGAACCGCGTATCCCTATCTGAAACAATCGATACGGGCATACCATGTCGCGCCACGATTTCTCGGATAAATAGTTCAGCAAGCTTTTCTGAACTAATTGCTTCCTTGATTGGCAGGAAATGCGCACTTTTAGTCAGTCTATCAACAAACACCCATATCGCGTCACGGCCTTTTGTCGTGCGGGGTAGTTTGGTGATGAAGTCCATGGTAACATGTTCCCACTTCCACTCTGGTACTTCTAATGGCTGAACATAACCATAAGGTCTTTGGTGCTCAGCCTTCACCTGTAGGCACGTGAGACATTTATTTACATATGCAATCACATCTCTCTTCATCCCGGGCCACCAATAATCTTTCTTCAAATCGTGGTACATCTTATTTGCGCCTGGATGTATTGAGTAGCGGGTCTTGTGCGCTTCATCCATAATCTTTTCCCGCAAGTCACCATGCTTCGGAACCCTTGTCCTGCCATGGAAGGTCTTAACACCCAAGGTGTTCTCTACCAATTCATCCACCTTTCCCACCATCCTTTCCTTATTGATTTGCTGCTCTTTTAAAGCGTCTATTTGAGCTTTGCTTATCATCCTCATAACATCTGGGGTCACTACTAGTTGGCACGCCTTCACCCGGATCGGTTCATATCCTTCCTTTGGCTCAGGGCATCGGCTACCACGTTCGCCTTACCCGGGTGATAATGGATTTCACAGTCGTAATCCTTTATCAACTCCTACCACCTCCTTTGTCTCATATTTAGGTCCTTCTTCTCAAAGAAATATTCCAGACTTTTGTGGTCGGTAAATATGGCGCACTTAGTTCCATACAAATAGTATCTCCAGATCTTCAATGTGAACACTACTGCGGCAAGTTCCAAATCGTGAACCGGGTAATTAACCTCCGTGTCCTTTAGCTGTCTGGATGCGTAAGCTATAACCTTCCTCTTTGCATCAACACACAGCCTAGCCCGCAGTAAGAAGCATCGGAGTATACCGTTAGGTCTTCATCTCCCTCCGGTAGGGTTAGTATAGGAGCTTTGGTTAATCTATCCTTCAATTCCTGGAACGCATCTTCCTGTTCCTTTCCCCAGTCGAACACCACGTTCTTCCTCGTTAACCTTGTTAATGGGGAAGCTATCTTCGAGAAATCTTTGATGAACCTTCTATAATAACCAGCCAATCCCAAGAAGCTACGGATTTCGGATGGCGTCCTCGGGGAATTCCATTACGTAACTGCTTCAACTTTCGCTGGATCAACCATTACTCCCTCGGAATTTATAACGTGCCCTAAAAACTGTACCTCCCGTAGCCAGAAGGCACATTTAGAGAACTTCGCATACAGTTTCTCCCTTCGTAAAGTTTCTAACACCTCCTTGATATGACAAGCGTGATCCCCTTCGTTCTTTGAGTATATCAGGATATCGTCAATGAATACTATCACCGATCTGTCCAGCATCGGCGGCACACGCGATTCATCAAGTCCATGAATGCCGCAGGAGCATTGGTTAGCCCGAAAGACATAACCAGAAACTCGTAGTGGCCATAGCGCGTTCGGAAGGCCGTCTTTGGGATATCTTGCTCCCTTACCTTCAGTTGGTGATATCCGGATCGGAGATCTATTCGGGAGAACCAACTTGCCCCTTGCAACTGATCAAACAGATCATCTATCCGGGGTAGAGGGTACCGATTCTTCACGGTCAGCTTATTCAACTCCCTGTAATCTATACACATCCTCATGCTGCTCCTTCTTCTTCACAAACAGCACGGGAGCGCCCCATGGAGAAATGCTGGGCCTAATGAACCCTTTGTCCAGGAGTTCTTGCAGTTGTGACATGAGTTCCTTCATCTCGGAGGGAGCTAGGCGGTAGGGTGCTTTGGGAATGGGTTGGGCTCCTGACAGCAAGTCAATCTGAAACTCTATCTCTCTATCCAGTGGTATTCCGGACAGATCCTCCGGGAATACGTCAGGAAAGTCCCGCACCACTGGTACATCGGACAACTCTTTCGCTTTATCTTTAACATCCTTGACACACGCTAGATAAGCTCCACACCCTCGCCTCATACATTTCTCCGCCTTGATCACGGAAATGATCCTTGGAACCTTGCAATCGTTATCACCGTAGATCGTAATCGGACTACCATCTGGGGCCGTTAATCGGATCATCTTTTGCTAGCATACTATGTTAGCATCGTGGGCAGCCAACCAATCCATCCCTAGTACGACGTCAAAACCTCCTAAGGGCATGGCAAACAATTGTGCGGGAAAGTAATGACCTCCTAGTTTAATGTGGCAATCCTCTATCACTCGGGCTATTCTAATGGACTTACCATCGGCCGTTTCTACTTCGAAAGCGTCATCTATTTTCTTAGTTTGAGCATCTAGTGTAGCACAGAAGGATACAGATACAAAACTCTTACTGGCACCACTATCAAATAATATGGAGGCGCAAACATCATTGACAAGGAACGTACCTGACACTACATCCGGGTCCTTCCTTGCTTCCTTCTTGTTCATGGTGAAAGCCCTTGCCTTGACCTTGGGCTTTCCATCATGCCCTTTGTCATCCTCCCCGCTAGTTCCCGAGCCTCCCGCCTTAGCTTTCTTGCAATCATTGCTGCGGTGCCCCGACTCGTGGCAGTTGAAGCACTTATCCACTTTCCGGCACTCTCTCGCCAAGTGACCAGTCTTCCCACACCGGTAGCACCCAGGGCTACCCATCCGACATTCTCCAGGATGCCTCCTCCCGCACTTCCCACATTCCTTAATTTCTTCTACCCCCTTCACGATCGCTTGTTTTGCATCCACTCTCGTTTTCTTGTTTCCCGGTTGGTAGTTACCGCTTCCATACCTCTTCCCATTAGTGTTCCAAACTTTCTTTGTTTCACCCACTGTCACCGGCCTACGATGATCGTACAACCTTCCACTGAGGTCCACTGCTGACCTAAAAGTACTAGGTCGAGCAGTGACCATGTCCCTACGAATGTCTAGAGGCAACCCTTGTATGTACCTCTTGATCCTTTTGGCTTCAGGAGTTACCAAATCAGGCACCAGACGTGCCATTTCATTGAATTTTGTAGTGTACTCCTGGTGAGTCATATTTCCAGCCTCCAAACTCACAACTCTTGCTCGACCTTGTCAAGCTCTCTTTCCGGGCAGTACTCCTCTATCACCAACCTCTTCATCTCCGGCCATTTCATCCTCTCAATGGCCTCCTCTCCGTAAGACTCAGCAATGTTATCCCACCAACACAGTGCTAGATCCAAAAGGGAATGGGAAGCAAACTTCACCTTTTGGTTTTCATGGCACTCATTGATCTTCAGTACGGCCTCCATATCCCTAATCCAACGCTGAGCAGTGGAAGCGTTACCAGTACCATCAAACGTTGGGGCTTACACCTCTGAAAATCCCGTAGCTGCACCCCTTCGCCCTCTCTTCCACTTCAGGGCCATCATGGTTACCCAGACGATCTCCCTCGTCGCTCAACTCCTCAGTCTTGACTGCCCCTTTCTTATCAACTTTTTCTGAAGCCGTACTCTTCTTACTGTCGCCCTTAACCTGCTCCACAAATTCCGCAAGCAGAGCGGGCATCACTCCAGACAGGACCTGATGCACCTCTTGGGCAATAGCTTCCTTTACTGTCTCTTTCAGTTTAGCCTGATCAGGGGTAGACCCCTCGACTCCCGTTCCTAACTCAACCTCCTCCTCCTTAATCGGTTCCTCAACCGGCTTTCTGGTTGACCTTTTTGTTGGCTTCACAGTTACACTTGCAGTTTCCTTTGCCTTAGTCGGGGGCCTTCCCCTAGTGCTTCTTCGGGTGACCATGGTCGGAACTTCTTTCTTAGGTGCCATTCGTTCTACTTCCTATAAGATTCAGAATGTTAATATGGTCTTTCAAGGCAAGTTCAGTTCACGACAAGTTTTGTAAATTTTTAATAACAGTGGCCAGTTGTGATTAACTACTTACAGAACTTCCCGTGCCATAAACTTTCCTATCCTGAACCACACCAACACCAGAACCTACTATACCTAGTCTATGCACGTATAAGTCACATAAATTCAGATAGGCATCACAGATAACATTATCATACTCTACCTCGGCTCTAACTTAAATAAGAAGGCACTATCCACTAGAATAATACCTATAGCATATTTGTTACCTCTGGGCATGGAGCTTCTTGGACTGGCATCCTTGACACTTGTCCCATTATCTATTTAAGTTTAGGTTTATAAAATGGTTTTCCCAAATCCCTTAAACATTGGCTCTGATACCAACTTGTAAGGCCCACCTTTCTCAGGGGAACCTCACAGTTGGCCATTCACAGCATAACATTGTTAAGACAATCATTTACTCATATAGGTATAAAATATATGTCACAGCGGAAAAATACTGTCATTTCAATTCATTACAAGTAAAATATTCATTGTCTTTAATCCTCAAAACTATCTAGGGTTCTTTTTTAGCTTTTCTTCATTCGGGATGCCAGTCTTCTAGTGCCAAGAAGCTTCAGTCCCATGCCTCTATTCCGTAGCTCTAACTCTTACCTGTCAACTGATATGCATACAAAAGTCAGCTTCGCTGAGTGAATTCTAGGTTTACTTTGCTAAATAACTTTCGTAAGAGATATTAGCCTTATCAGTTGTAAATTTGTTCTCATCTATCAAGCATCCATACATACAGGCTATCACTTTATCGATACTTTATCATTGCTTTTCATTTCTCGTTATTTATTACTCTTCTTTATCCGTCAATTCTCTGTCACTATCGGTGCCTAGGCTCGCCTAGGACTTTACCGACACGCCAATTAAGGGCTTACAGTCGTACTCGATCGGGCCATTATTGTCATGCCAATTCAGGGCTTACAGACCTGCCTGTTCGAGCATTACTTTATCCGGGTGAGGGCACAACAAATGCAACCCTCCTTTAGCCATTGCTTGCAAGTCTTTACTTTATCCCTTGCCTGCAGGACTTTACTTGCAAGACTTTACTTTATCCAGGTACACGTTATGGGCCCAATAACTTTTCTTTATGTTTCACTTTCATGTTTAAGTTATACATAATATAACACATCACATTACAAGGCAATTTATTACTACTAGATCATATCACAATGAGGGAAACACTATCAATTCATTATAACACCCCATTTCTCATATAAGATAGTATGTAAAACTTTACTTTAAAAGAACTGATCATAAAAAGTATGTATTTTAGTATGCATACCGCCCCAAAACATTTAAAGCATGTATAAAATAGGGGATCTAGAACTCACCTGAACTTGTCCCAGTAGCTTAAATTCTAAGTCACTTAAGCTATAGCCTGAATACTCTAGCTGCACAAAAGTTAATACGTAAAAACGTCATTTTCTTCATAATTTCGCTGCCAGTTTCGCTGGTAGTTTCGCTGCCAGTTTCGCTGCCAGTTTCGCTGGCAGTTCGCTACCAGTTTCGCTGGGCAGCACTTCTGCTAGTTTCGCTAGACAGATTCGCTGCCTTGAGCGCCCAACTTTCGTTGGAATTTCCTAGTTTGCTATGTCTATAGGTCAGCCTAAGTACTTAGCGAAGTTATCAGCGAAACTGTAGTTTCGCAGTAGCGAAACTGTAGTTTCGCTAGGATTCTCCTAGTTTCGCTGGATAAATGCACAGTTTCGCTGGATGAATACTTAAATTAGCTGGATCGGGGCCCAGTTTCGCTAGATGAACTGAAACTCAGATCCAGCCCGTTTTTAACCCAAAACCTTAACTTTTTACGTCCAAATCCTTAGTTTACCTTCCATGAAACCAAATCTAAGCTTTTTACACGTTTTCATACGTAAAAATTCGACCTTTATGTGTTTCTTTAAACTTTTCAAAACCCCAAAACCCTAGAATCCGGGTTTGATCTACAGAGGGCCTTAGAGGTCGATTCTTACCTTGTTTTGTTGCTCTTTCCTTGTGTTTTGATGCTTCAATCCACCAGAACTTCAATCCTTCCAACGTTCAAGCTCCAAATCTTGAATTTCTTCACTTTCTCTCTCTACTTTCTCTCTCTACGAATTTGGTGGCTAGGGTTGTAATGTGATGGAATGGGACTGATTATGCATGTTTAAGGGCTGATTAGGGCCCTTAAACCCACCAAGTCTAGCCTATTAAGGCTAATTTGATCCATAGCCCACTAATTTAGCCCTTTATTTATTAAATTAACCCTTAAAAGCCCGTTATTATTAAATGGCTTGTTTCGGGAAATTTCGGGGCGTTACAGCCCTTCGAGTGGAAAGCCGAGCAAGAAGAGGCAATTGAGACATTGAAACACAAGTTGTGCAATGCTCCTATTCTTACGCTACCGGATGGGAATGACGACTTCACGTATACTGCGACGCGTCGAAACAAGGCCTGGTTGTGTTCTCATGCAACGGGAAAGGTCATCGCATATGCCTCGAGACAATTGAAGGTTCACGAGGTAAATTATACGACGCACGATCTCGAGCTCGGAGCGGTGGTCTTTGCTTTGAAAATCTGGAGACACTATCTATACGACACGCAATGTATAGTCTACACGGACCATAAGAGCCTCCAACACGTTTTCAATCAGAAGGACCTCAATATGAGGCAACGTCGTTGGGTGGAACTAATTAGCGACTACGATTGTGATATCCGATACCATCCCGGCAAGGCAAATGTCGTAGCCGATGCGTTGAGTCGAAAGACACACCAAAAGATGGTTTCAGTTCAAGAGATTCGCGACCGACGCCAATGGTTCGATACATTGGGAGAGTTTGACACTGAAGTCCGACTCGAGGTCAACAATGCTACGGTGTTATTGCAGAACTTAAAGATCGATTGCTACATCGAGTGAAGTATTCGAGAAGCCTAGCAAGCGGTGCAAACCGAAGGGAGTATGAAGGAAGAGCTCGAGCCAAATCTCTTAGCCCAATTGGAAACAAGAGCCAATGGGTTAATGTATTTCGGAAACCGAATTTGGATTCCCAAACGTAATAACCTTCGGGCTTCTATCATGAACGAAGCACATCGGACTCGTTATTCTATCCACCCGGCTCCGATAAGATGTACATGGACTTACGGAGTCAATATTGGTGGCCCGGAATGAAACGAGACATAGCAACCTATGTTGCTAAGTGCCTTACGTGCACGAAGGTTAAAGCGGAGCATCAACGTCCAAGTGGATTACTCGAACAACCCGAAATTCCCATGTGGAAGTGGGAACATATATCCATGGATTTCATAACCAAGCTACCTCGGACGTCTCGTGGGCACGATAGCATATGGGTAATCGTCGACCGATTGACCAAGTCGGCACATTTCATACCCATACGCGACACGTATAAGACATCAAGGTTAGCCCGAATTTACATCGACAAGATCGTAAGCCGTCATGGTGTGCCTCTTCACATTATATCCGACCGAGATGCTCGATTCACCTCTTACTTCTGGTCTACTATGCAAGAACTTCTGGGTACGCAATTGGATTTAAGCACGGCTTACCATCCCCAAACCGATGGCCAAACCGAGCGGACGATCCAAACCCTGGAAAACCTGTTACGTCTCTGTGTCCTTGATTTTGGGGGCGAATGGGATACACACCTGCCGCTCGCAGAATTCTCCTACAACAACAGTTACCATTCAAGCATTCAAATGGCACCGTTTGAAGCACTTTACGGTCGTAAGTGTCGTTCACCAATCTGCTGGACCGACATTGGCGAAAATCTTATCACCGGTCCCGAGCTCATACAAGAGACGACCGATAAAGTCGCTATCATCCGCAAGAACCTGGAAGTAGCAAGGAGTCGACAGAAAAGCTACGCTGATAAACGTCGCAAGCCACTAGAATTCCAAGTTGGGGAGATGGTCCTTCTCAAGGTCTCACCGTGGAAGGGTGTGGTTCGCTTTGGAAGGAAAGGTAAGTTGGCTCCGAGGTTTGTAGGGCCTTTCAAGGTTCTGAAAAGAATCGGGAAAGTGGCCTACAAACTAGAACTACCCTCCGACCTTAGCGGAATTCACCCGGTCTTCCACGTCTCGAATCTAAGGAAGTGTCTGGCCGACGATAATTTATATGTGCCATTGGAAGACATTCAGATCGACGAGTCACTACACTTCGTTGAGAAACCCGTCGAAATCATGGATCGCATTATGAAGAAGACTAAGACCTCTACAACCCCAATCGTAAAGGTTCGATGGGAGAACAAACGAGGAGCAGAATTCACCTGGGAGCGTGAAGACCATATGAAGAAGACGTACCCTTCCTTATTCTTGTAACCCCTTTTGTTTTCCTAATTTCGGGACGAAATTCTTTTAAGTTAGGGAGACTGTAACATCCTGTATTTTTACGTTAATTAAAGGCGTTTAATCTTATAAGGACCATTGTGGTCATTTATGAAACTCATGGGAGATTTGCATGTTAATGCCTTTAATTATTTAGTCAAGCTTAAAAATATTAAATAACCAATAATAATAATAATAATAATAATAATAATAATAATAATAATAAAATAATAATAATAATAATAATAACAATAATAATAATAATAATAATAATAATAATAATAATAATAATAATAATAATAATAATAATAATAATAATAATAATAATAATAATAATAATAATAATAAATAACCTAGAGTTAAAGTGTAGGGGTTTGTTTGTCATTTTGAAAACTTTAAATGAAAGTTTAAAACATAAAATAACAAAATTTGAAAGAACAGGGACCATTTGTGTCATTTAATCAAACCAAACCCCCACCCCCCTTTTCCACCCCGCTTTTCCGGTGGCATTCGACCGGAGCTCCGGCCGAGCTCCGGCGAGGTTTCAACCCCCATTTTAAAAAGCAATCTGACCGATTTAAACCCCCCAACCCTCTCGGCCATGCAATTCGAACCCAAGCCACAATTTAATTTCGTTTTCCCGCGCGTTGGCCTTCCTAATCGAGCCGAGATTAACCGTATGAAATTTCGAATCGAATCTTTACCAAATTCACAAATTAAACCAAGTCAATCACACCTAAACTTAACACGCGGCTTAATCAATCAATTATTCAATCAAACATTGCAAATTAACAGCTCAGAATCTCTTGATTTTGGTAAACAAGAACGCGGTTTCAAAATCAAACGGTTTATGTTCAAACCATGAAATCAAGCTTATAAAATGGAGGCTTCTGAATCATTTTGTAGTTCCTGAACTCACTGAACTCCCAATTTCACCAGAAACCCTCTCGAATCAAAAAGCCCCAAATTCAAGAACACCCGAACCTAATCGAACCCGAAACCCTTTCAATACCTCATCAATCAGGTAATTAAGACCTGATTTCTACTCGTTTTCGTGCAAGGATCAAAAGCCCTATGATGATTTAGGTGATTACACCGAATCGAGGGTCGATTTTGATTCAAACGAAACTAGGGTTCATCTTAAATTGGGGGAAACCGGGGCGATTTGGTTTAAATTCCCAACAAACCAAAGTGAACCAAGGCCACGACCCTGGTTCACTGGTTCCTGCGTCCCATGTATAATGGGAGGTCCGGGTTCGACCCCGGGCAGCCCCCTCCCCTTTTTCTTTTCTGGTTTTTTTTTCTTTTCTTTTCTTTTCTCCATTTCTTTTTATTTATGTAACCTTTTTAAATTCTGAAAATTTCTAAAATTAATTTTATAAAATGCAGATTAATTTTTTTACTTTTGTTTAATTAATTTATGACTAAATTAATTTTTATAAAATACTTTTGTATTTATAAATACATTATTGTATTTCTAAAAATACAAAAGAAATATGTGAACATAATACTTGTATATCTATATATATATATTCAAACAATTAAATTGTTTAGTTACTTATATCTATATATATATATATATTTATATATAGTTCTTTTAATAGCTAAATCACTTATTAAGATTATATACAATATTATAATTGTTTAGTATATATATTTATATATATATTCAAACAATTAAATTGTTTAGTTATTTATACCTATATATATATATTTTTATATAGCTCTTTATAATAGCTAAATCACTTATTATAATTATTATATACAATATTATAAATCGATTAAACGTACAATTAAATCAAGTTTTACTTATTCTTTCTCACACGCGCAAATAATTAATTATTTCAAAGTATAAAAATCCATTCGTTCCATTTATCCGATCGCATTAATAACATGTAATAAATACGAATAATTATTAAATCCTATTAGACCTACAATTAATCATCAAACAAATTATAACGCGCTACTTTATTTCATTTAGGTGCGTTGTGACGTTGTGTTGGAAATCTTATTCGTGATTACTCTTATTTAATCTACGAGTCTTCTATTATTCAAACAAGTGAGTTCTTATGCCCCGCTTTACGATTATTTCACATCTTTCGGGGTGAAACATGTTGCTTATACAAACTTACACATACACGCTTTGATACTTATTACACACGTGCAATTCTTTACATAGTCGTGGTTGTTTGAATATGTTAAGTATTATATGAGATGTGACATATGTGTGCAATCATTAAGTATTGCTAGCCTAGCGAAGTCTTAGATCTTTAGGCCTGACAAGCCTATTTGGTGCTAAAGCTGAGGGATTGCCGGCTCCTAGGAGCCGTATACTTGTGCACTAGGGAACCAAATACACTTAGCTAATCATGCTTATTCATATTATTCAGTCGAGGCTTGATTGTAACTATGCATGTTCTATGTACTTGCTATCTTGTGACCATTCACTAGAATTGCCACATTTTTGTATACTTATTGTATTTAAAACCATGAGAACTCACCAACTAGTTAGTTGACTTTATTTTCAACATGTTTCAGGTAATGTGCAAGCTTAGCGATGATTGAAGAAGTGCTTAAACCTAGAACATGGACCTAAGCTTAATAAGAACAAATTGGATTTCCTGTTTTCGTTGGATTTATTTTGAGACTTTGATGTATGTGGTGTTTGAAACAATTGATTAATGGCATTTTTCATTTTAACATAACATTATGTGGCTGTGAACAATCTTAACCCTCACACCTCGACGTTTCCGCCGTCAAGGTTGGGGTGTGACACAACCACATGACGAAGATACATATTTCATACCCACCTTAGTACTACTAGATCATAAGTTTTATGGTGGAAACAAGTTATAAATGAATATTCTTTAAATAAGATTGAATGACTCTCCTAATCTCATAAACGTTCATTATCTCAACTCAGTGAGTCTCGTTTCTTCTTTAGTTGAGTCTGTGTTAACTCAATAACAACTTTTGGTATGATTTATTGTTAGTTTTTTGAACTATTCTTAACCATGATAATATATTATCAAAAGCGTATCTTGGAAAAGATGTCATCACACCGTCTTCCATCTCTTTGATCGCGGTCTGAGGAGTATCATCAATGCTCGAATTACATAAATTTAATGAAATCTCGTCAACAACTTTTTGTATGAACCGACCTTCATGCCTGTATATATCAAAGAACATTCAGTTAGCTTACTTAATATCTGACATTATTGTTTAATTTTTGATAAAACTTGAGTTTATTTTTAACAAGACTTGAACTTGAACATGAATTAGAAAGAATCCAATATACATAATACTAATGATGTTTGATGAAGGATCAATTACCCATCAAAAGTGTTCTTCAACTCCCATCCTGCAACTTCCGATGCTTCTTTCAGAGCTTCTCTCCATTTCTTGGCACGTGAATCCTTTTTGAGTTTGGCAAAGGCTTTTCCAACTGCTCCTGTTAGTTTGCGAACTTCAAATGGCTCCACATCGTAAAAAATCGGGTAAACAACATGGTCATGTGTCATCTTATGACACTCAATAATATTTACAAGCTCATCCAAGCACCATGATGAAGATGCGTAGTTCTTGGAGAAAACAATGACGTAGACCTTTGAGTCTTCAATGGATTTCATGAGCTCGTCACTGACCCTCTTCCCTTTCTTGATATCATCATCATCCTTAAAAGTATTAATGTTTTTCTGTTGAAGAGCAAGATAAAGTTTTACGGGTATCATCACCTCTGAAACTTATAACACATCGTATGTGAAGCTCCTGTGAGTGGATGAAGTTGAAGAAGACGTCATAACATATATATTGATCAAAATAATTTTCAAGGAAAATTTATAAAAAATCATTGGAAGTGATGATAGCCCTCAAGAGCTTGTATTAAGAAAATAGTGATTCAAACATGGGTAATTATACGGTTTAGTTAATGTGGGAAAACCTATGGAATCATGAGGAGAAACCTATTACCCCCTTAGCTTTTGACGTAATTATTTGTTATATATTAGTTTGATGATAATGGTGATATTATATATAATTATTGATTTTAAAAGGTTTAATTTAGTTTTTTCCATGCATCTTCGTTTCATAGATGTATAAAACAATTTACGAAACATTCATATTTAACAACATCAAAGAGGTTTTTCATCTCCCTTTCTCGATTCTTTTCACCATCCTTTAATGGGAGGATGACCTTGTTTTTAAGAGGGAAAATAAAGATGAGCAATGAAGAAGTCACGATGAAGAGCAAAGTAAAGATAATCCAAAGTTATTACGTGTGTCTTCACCTCTAAAACTAAAGTTTTGAAGGGGAAGAACGTGATACTAAACTTTCAAGAGTATTATTATGCTCGACAGACGATAGTGTTTCATGTGAAGGTTGCATGAAATGATTGGAACTGGCCTGGCATAACCCTTCATCAATAACCATGTTTCATTGAGCAAGAATGTGGGTATTTCGTGTATCATCGACTGCAAAAATAGAAAACTAGAAATCAAGGGGCCATGTTTGAGGCGGTCACAAGTCACAACCATTGAGCAGGAATGTGGGTCCTGGTTCAACCATTTGCGCCATGCGTTGGTGGGTTGCACATAACCAAGGAGATTGATATAGGATTGTATAAATGGAAGTCGTGAGCGCAATGAGATTGAATCAAACAAATCATTCTCTTGGAAAACATAAATATTTGAATGAAGATGAAGTCCTTTATATAAAAATTCAAATATAAATATGCGGATGAGACAAATAAATGGCCTGGTGATGAAGAACAAATAAGAAGATGATTTAAGCATAGGTTATGTAGACATGATGGATTAGTTTGGGAAAACTGTTGATTTGTCATAGAAAACAACTATAGGATCTACCGTAGTGTTAAGTTATTCATTTAATATTCGATAAAACTCCAAAAAAAGTCTATGATACTCGATTCTTTTCTGGGTATTGCTATTGTTATCGAGTCGGTGGTATCTTTAAAAACGGTATCTCTATCTCTCAAGATAGAGGAAAGACTCATCACCATCTATCCCTTTCAGACCCTGTTCTTAAGTGAGATATTGGGTATGTTTGTTTGTACTCGATTCTTTTTCTGCTAAAGATAATCGGGAGTTCAAGCAATAAGACAGAAAAAACAAAAAGGAGTTCCCTAGAAAACATTCAAATGAGCACACGCAACTTTATCATCAATTTCACCGTACGTGAGGTTATTATTAAAAATTCTTTTGTTGGATATGAAAAAACATTTTTGCTTTTAATTATTTAATCCTTTAATTCAAAAGAGATTTTTAAACTCTAACTAGTTGTATTCCCCCGCGCGCGTTGCGCGCATGATAACTCTTTTTAAATGTGTAATTGCATTATAGGCGTTTTAAGATAGACTAACATCGTTTACACATATCAACAAACGAAATAAATAACTCACTGTTGTGTTGGAAGAATCTCCATCAGATTGAAGAACAGCACCATATGAATCATTTCCTCCGGTCAATAGAACAGCTAAAACACTGTAGGTATAATACCCGTGAAAATAATAATAATAATAAAAAAATAATAATAATAATAATAACAATAATAATGATAATAATAATAATTTACAAAATTATTAAAAATGTTTTAATAAGTCCAGGGGGTGAATTGTAATTTTTGAAAACTTAAATCTATAACTTTGTGTAAAAATTTAAAGAAACATAAACCACAGGGACTATTCTTTAATTACTGAAAAACCCAACCCAAACCCCCGTTACCACTGTTCCCGTCGGCCACAAATTCCGGCCAAAACCCGCGGCTCCGGCGAGGACCGAAACACCAAAATACACGGTTTTAGTCTAATTAAAAGCAACCAACCCGTTCACAAGTGGGATTCGAACCTAACCCACTCATCAATTGGAAGATTCGAACAGACAGTGCGATCTAACAACCCACGTGAACTTTGTCGGATCTTTACAACCTTGAATCGCACCACAAACTCATAATAATCTAAATGATCGAACCTAAACCATTTTACAAATGTTACCAATCAACTACAACATCGAATTGCATCTGAAACAACCCCAACCATCGAATTCAAATCCGTTCTCCTTCGCGACCTGCAACTAAATCGATCTCGGCCTTATGAGCATCAATTCATGAAATTGACAGAGGGCATTCGATCTTTGACCTCGTTTGAAGCTACCTGTGAAGTTAATTTGATTATTATCATCGTTTGATCCAAAATCAGATCCACGTTGACCGCGGCTTGATCAACAAGGTGTTCGACTTCGTTTTATCGTTATTAAGGTAATTCGAAACACCTACATACTCGATTCTAGACTAGGAATGAAAGCCCCATCATTAATTTGGCTAATTACATTGTTTTGATGCTCAATTGAAGCAAAATTGTTCTAGGGTTTATACGGTTTAAAATTAGGGGATTTTGGGATTCGGGATTGATTAGCAGTAAATTGAACACATCTACAAACTCGTTTTGATTCAGGGATTAAAAGCTATATGCTTAATTTCATTATCGTAATCGGTTGGTAGATCAATTTGATCCAAAATCGATTTAGGGTTCGAATGATTTGGGGGTGTTTGGTTGGGACAGCTTAAAACAATTAAAAGCTGGATTCTAATGCGGCTATATGCCTTTGGTTCACTGGTTAGTGGGAGGGATTTTGGGCAGGAGGTCACGGGTTCGAACCCGAGCTCCTGCCATATTTTTTTTAAAGCCTATTTAACCTTTTAAAATTTTGTAAAAATTACCAAAATTATAAAAAAACCAATTCTGTAAACTCTTTTTATTTTTAAGACCATCTACATATTTTCTAGAAATTGTTTCTTTAAATGCTTTAATATTTCTATAAAATATGTTTATAGAAAACACTATTATTTAGTTATAATACTATTATTTAATTAAATAATGGATCATTATTATGTTTCAAAACAATATTGACATATTATGTAAATGAATAATATATAACTTTTGATAGTTATAGTTATATATAATATTAACAAACATTATAAATAGTTCATTTTGTTTAAAAATAAGCTTAAATAGTTGATTAGTTCCGTATTTTATAGCCAACTTACGGAGGCCATAACTTTATCATAACAGATCCAAATCAGTTAAACTTTATGTCCATGACGAAGTGCGTCGAAAGACGAATCTGTTGGTATATAAAACATCGAAAAACTCATTCGTTTGGACCTCTAAATAGTCGTTTTCGTAACAGCTAGCAATTCTGCGCAGCTGTAAAGATCCACGTTTTTTCTCATATTTCGGTAATCCAAATCAGAAACTTTTTTAAATGAAAGTTGTTCAGAACTCACTAATCTAGTAAACTGGAGATTTTCAGAATTTTTAGACGTCGTTTAGTATTTTTAACGAGTGCGAAAAGACAGAGACAGAACTGGAAAATTTTCAAACAATAATTTGCGTTACGTTATCGTAGGTTCTCACGGCGTTAACCGAACCTAGACTTTGTTACTGATTATTGTCATTCGTGTATAAGGTACGGATTCCGACCTTTCCCTCTCGTAGCATGAATACCTCTCGTTCTTGATCTGTATTTTGAATTCGTAACTTGACTTGTTGGTTATTAAAGCTATAAGATTATGGTTATAAGTGTTATTGTATAATTGATATTGTTTGCATGTGATAGCCTTTATCTGCTTTGTACTCATTGTCACATGCTTCCTAAATGATTGATTATAGCTAGTAACCTTGATTAAGGGTTATGAGCTAGTGTAACTTATTGTGTTATATTGACTTGATTGTATTATTGACCTCCATACCCGAGCACATCCACCTATGGGGACATAGGCGTCATCGTGGCACAAGTGACGTGCTCTATCTGTGGCAGAGCGATTAGACCACAGCGTCTCTACATTATTATTATGTGCTAAGTTGTGACACATATTGATTATTGTTAAAGGAGGCATATGGATCGATCCTAGGATATCATTGTTATTGTTTATTGGTGAGATGGTTAGGTGTGTGTGCCCACATTCCTATCTCACATATTGGTGCATTAGAACTGCAGCTAATGTACACATTGTTAATTGTTATTGTTATTGGCTCATAATGGGTATTCCTTTTAGATGATCATTATCATTTGATTTTCAACTTGATCATCTCATTGTTATCATTATTGATCATTGTATTGCTATCGTTATTTCCGTTACTGAGCATTCTTTGGCTCAGCCGTATTTTCTTTTGTTGTTTTCTCTTATTTTTATAGCAGGTACTCAAGGGGCTCAGGGGAACGAGTGAAGAGTGTTAACATCAAGAAGTTAGGATGAGAATAATTGGATCAAAAAGACTTAATAGTATTTTGATTTTAAGACTTTATTTAAGTTATTTGGATCTATGTAAGGATTTGAGTGTTTCTTAGTACTTTAATCTTATCGTTATGAACCTCTGATTTACTGTTTGTGTGACACGTCAGCCCTACCCGGGTTGGGGTGATACAGTTATGGTATCAGAGCTTAGGCTCCTTCCTGTAGAAACTTAAACTAAATAATTAAGACATGTGAGGATTGGGTAGACATTGGGTTAGGTTCTCTATATATTATATGGCTATTTTATAATTCACGTTGTTCTGATTAATGTGAAATGTTTTCATTTTAGATGCCTCCCAGCCGTAATTCACGAAATTCTAGCGGGTCGAATGGACCTGATCCAAACCTTGTTGGTGCTATGACCCAAGCACTTACTGCTATACTACCGACTTTGATTGATGCGGTACGTAATCCGAACCCGAATCCAAACCCAACTGGCGCAGATGTTTGGCTAGCGCGATTTCAAAAGCAAAAACCACGAGCATTCACTAAGGCGGCTACACCTGCAGTGGCCAAAGACTGGATCGCTCATATTGAGAAAATTTTTACCGTGCTTAGAGTTGATCAACAGTACAGGGCGGGTTTAGCTGCTTATAAGCTGGAGGAAGATGCTCAAGTATGGTGGGAGAATGTGGTAGCTGAAAGAGGAGGCGAACAGTTCATGGAGACTCTATCTTGGAATGATTTTCGTTCCATATTCTTCGACAAGTATTTTACAAATGTGGATAAAGCAGCATACAGGCGGGAGTATGATAACATCCGTCAACGAAACGATGAATCACTCACTGATTTTACAGACCGGTTTTATCGACTGTTGGGATTTCTAGGTTCTTCTGCTGGACCACCTGAGGAACGGGCTGAAAAGTATCAATGGGCAGTATGTGATCGGATTCGTAAGGCTATTATTCACTCCACTTTCAACAATGTTGAGGAAGCAGTTAGGGCTGCAAAAGGGTGGACCTGGAGAGAAAAGAATTTTGTTAAAATTTGAGGATAATAAGAAGCGCAGTAGAGATGGGACTCGTATTCAGGCCGGCAGTGAGTCATCTCAAGGATCTGACCGAAATGGAAATGATCGTCAGAAAAATCAAGGATCGGGGAAGAACACTAAGCCATGGCATGGTAAGACTCGAAGTCAAGGTCAAATGATACCCTATCAACAACCAATTGTAGCTCAACCGGTGAATCAAAAAGGCAATCCTTCCAGACATCCGATGTGTACTCATTGTGGAAAGCATCATCCCGGAACTTGTCGTCGACTTACAGGAGCTTGTCTTGGTTGTGGAGATATGGGGCATAGGGTTAGTCAATGCCCAAAGGTGAGGAACCGACCAGAGAATGATGCTAAGGGAGCCAATGCGCCACCCACTACTGGAGGTCGAGTATTCGCACTAACTGTAGGGAAGCTGCTAATGCTCCAGGTACGATTTGTGGTATACTTCGTCATGGTGACTATGATGTTTATGTATTGTTTGATACTGGCTCCACCCACTCGATAGTATCTCATTATTCACAAAGCGCATTACGATCATGCCTACCGCTCTAGAGCCTGCATTAGTGATTTCTACTCCTGTTGGAGAATCAATTGTTATTTCCCAAGTGTACCAAAACTGTCCTATTCAGATCGAATCAATCATTAGAGAGGCTGACCTATTTCCTATGAACATGGGTGATTTCGATATTATTCTTGGCATGGATTGGTTAACACGACACCATGTTACCATAGAATGTCAACTCGTCGTGTGCTATTTGGTGATCCTATGAATCCTGACTTAGTTTACCAAGGGAGCCTACCTCGGAACCTCTCAAAATTATCTCTGCTCTGAAAGCCCAAAAGCTTATATTCCGTGGATGTGAGGGATTCTTAGCTTCTATAAAAGATACATCAGCGGATACTCCTCGTATTGAAGACTTTCCTATTGTTCGGGAATTCTCTGATGTCTTTCCCGAAGAACTTCCAGGGTTACCACCTGAGCGTGAAGTCGAGTTTACTATTGATTTAATCCCCGGGGCGGAACCTATTTCTAAGGCACCTTATCGGATGGCTCCAGTAGAGTTAAAGGAATTGAAAGAACAACTACAGGAGCTATTACAACTTGGATTCATTAGACCAAGTGTTTCACCATGGGGAGCACCGGTATTATTTGTGAAGAAGAAAGATGGTAGTATGCGTCTATGCATCGACTACCGAGAGCTTAATAAGATTACTATCCGAAACCGCTATCCGTTACCGCGTATTGACGATCTCTTCGATCAACTACAAGGGCAAAGTTCTTCTCTAAGATCGACCTCAGATCAGGATACCATCAATTGAGGATCCGAGATCAAGATGTTCCTAAGACAGCATTCCGCACCCGTTACGGTCACTATGAGTTCCTAGTTATGCCTTTTGGTTGACCAATGCTCCAGCTGTCTTTATGGACCTCATGAACAGAGTGTTCCACGAGTATTTGGACCGCTTTGTAATTGTTTTTATCGATGACATCTTGGTATTCTCTAAAAGTAGAGAGGAGCATGAAGACCACCTTCGCACGATTTTGGAGACCTTACGCCAAAAGAAGTTATATGCTAAATTTTCTAAGTGTGACTTTTGGCTTGAACAAGTGGCATTTTTAGGCCATGTTGTATCAGCTAAAGGTATCACTATGGATCCGGCACAGGTGGAAGCTATTACTAAATGGCCTCGACCGACATCCGTCACTGAAGTTCGTAGTTTTCTTGGTTTAGCGGGCTATTACCGACGTTTTGTGGAAGGTTTCTCTCATGTAGCATTACCTCTAACTCAACTTATGAGAAAGGGTGTAAATTTACGTGGAACGAGGATAGAGAAAAGAGTTTTGAGGAACTGAAGAAAAGACTGGTATCTGCCCCTATTCTTACGTTACCTTCGGGTTCTGGCGGATACCAAATTTATAGTGATGCATCAAAGAAGGGACTCGGTTGTGTTCTTATGCAGCATGGTAAAGTTATTGCCTATGCTTCCCGACAGCTTAAACCGTACAAGTAAACTACCCAACACATGACTTAGAGCTTGCAGATGTAGTGTTTGCATTAAAAATTTGGAGACATTATTTGTATGGAGAGACATGTGACATCTTTACTGATCATAAGAGTCTTAAGTATATTTTCACTCAAAAAGAACTCAATATGAGGCAGAGGAGATGGTTAGAACTACTCAAGGATTACGATGCCAACATCCAGTATCATCCGGGCAAGGCGAATGTCGTGGCAGATGCTCTCAGTCGAAAGAGTGCAGGTGGAGTAGCATGTCTTCAAATCCAACCACAGATTATCTCAGATCTGGATAGAATGGAAGTTGGGTTACAGCTTGGTGAGTCTAACGGTTATCTAGCCAAGATGAGGATAGAATCTGATCTTATTACACGGATCAAGGAAGCTCAAAATCAAGATGGAGAACTTTGGGCGATATTACAAAATTTGAAGATAGGGAAACAATCTGAGTTTCGAGTTGATGAACAAGGAGTTATCTGGTGTGGGAATAGATTATGTGTGCCAGATGACTCAACCCTTCGTGACTCCTTATTAGCAGAGGCACACAGTTCACCATTCTCTATTCACCCGGGAGCCACTAAGATGTATAGAGATTTAAGGCAGAACTTTTGGTGGAGTGGTATGAAAGAAGACGTAGCTAAATATGTGAGTCATTGTTTAACTTGTCAGCAAGTAAAGATTGAGCATCAAAGAGCTAGTGGATTACTGCAACCATTAGATATTCCTGTATGGAAATGGGATGATATTTCCATGGACTTTGTTACAGGCCTACCAAAAACATTCAAGAAGAACGACGCCATTTGGGTCGTAGTTGATAGACTCACAAAGTCGGCTCATTTCTTGCCTATCCAACAGGGTTACTCAGTTAGCAAATTATCAGAGGTATTTCTGCAAGATATTATTCGACTTCATGGCACGCCATCATCGATTGTATGTGATAGAGATCCGCGTTTCACGTCACGCTTTTGGAAGGGTTTCCAAAATGCTTGGGGAACCAAGTTAAGATTTAGTACCGCCTTCCATCCTCAGACTGACGGACAATCTGAACGCACTATTCAGACTTTGGAAGATATGCTTAGAGCATGCGCACTCGAATGGACAGGAAATTGGGATGAGTATCTATGCTTAGTTGAGTTCGCGTATAATAATAGTTGGCAAGCTAGTATAAATATGGCCCCGTTTGAACTTTTATATGGTCGAAAATGTAGAGCACCGATATGTTGGAATGAGGTTGGAGAGAAGATAATCGAAGGACCGGAATTGGTTAGAATTACTAATGACAAAGTTGCCATTGCCAGAGAAAAGTTGAAAGAAGCCCAAACTAGACAAAAGAGTTACGCCGATCAACACCGACGAGCGTTGGAATTTAGAGTCGGAGATCATGTGTTTCTCAAAGTGTCACCTTGTCGTGGCATACGTCGATTTGGAATTAAAGGAAAGTTAAGTCCATGTTTTATCGGTCCGTTCGAGATTCTTGAAAGGGTTGGAGAAGTCTCGTATCGTTTAGCATTGCCACCGCAACTCTCTCATGTTCATAACGTTTTTCATGTCTCTTTGTTGAGGGGATACAACTATCATCCGTTGCACGTTATTAGTTACCCTCTTCACGCGATTCAAGAAGATCTTTCTTATGAAGAAGAACCTGAAGCTATTGTTGATCGTCAAGAACGAGTTATGAGACGCAAGTCTATACCGTTCGTTAAAGTTTTATGGAAAAATCATTCTGAACGCGAGGCGACATGGGAGACAGAAGAAATGATTCGTTCACAGTATCCATACTTATTCGACAACTAAGTGTATGTTTCTAAGCCTAACTGTTAGTGATTACTTTATTCGTAAGTGGTGTGTGCTTAAAGAAGTATTACTTTCACCGTATTGTATGTTCAGAAGGATTCATGCTACATTATTAAAATTTCGAGGACGAAATTGTTTTAAGGGGGGTAGAATTATAATACCCGTGAAATAATAATAATAATAAAAAAATAATAATAATAATAATAACAATAATAATGATAATAATAATAATTTACAAAATTTATTAAAAATGTTTTAATAAGTCCAGGGGGTGAATTGTAATTTTTGAAAACTTAAATCTATAACTTTGTGTAAAAATTTAAAGAAACATAAACCACAGGGACTATTCTGTAATTACTGAAAAACCCAACCCAAACCCCCCGTTACCCACTGTTCCCGTCGGCCACAAATTCCGGCCAAAACCCGCGGCTCCGGCGAGGACCGAAACACCAAAATACACGGTTTTAGTCTAATTAAAAGCAACCAATCCGTTCACAAGTGGGATTCGAACCTAACCCACTCATCAATTGGAAGATTCGAACAGACAGTGCGATCTAACAACCCACGTGAACTTTGTCGGATCTTTACAACCTTGAATCGCACCACAAACTCAATAATAATCTAAATGATCGAACCTAAACCATTTTACAAATGTTACCAATCAACTACAACATCGAATTGCATCTGAAACAACCCCAACCATCGAATTCAAATCCGTTCTCCTTCGCGACCTGCAACTAAATCGATCTCGGCCTTATGAGCATCAATTCATGAAATTGACAGAGGGCATTCGATCTTTGACCTCGTTTGAAGCTACCTGTGAAGTTAATTTGATTATTATCATCGTTTGATCCAAAATCAGATCCACGTTGACCGCGGCTTGATCAACAGGTGTTCGACTTCGTTTTATCGTTATTAAGGTAATTCGAAACACCTACATACTCGATCTAGACTAGGAATGAAAGCCCATCATTAATTTGGCTAATTACATCGTTTTGATGCTCAATTGAAGCAAAATTGTTCTAGGGTTTTACGGTTTAAAATTAGGGGATTTTGGGATTCGGATGATTAGCAGGTAAATTGAACACATCTACAAACTCGTTTTGATTCAGGGATTAAAAGCTATATGCTTAATTTCATTATCGTAATCGGTTGGTAGATCAATTGATCCAAAATCGATTTAGGGTTCGAATGATTTGGGGGTGTTTGGTTGGGACAGCTTAAAACAATTAAAAGCTGGATTCTAATGCGGCTATATGCCTTTGGTTCACTGGTTAGTGGGAGGGATTTTGGGCAGGAGGTCACGGGTTCGAACCCGAGCTCCTGCCATATTTTTTTTAAAGCCTATTTAACCTTTTAAAATTTGTAAAAATTACCAAAAATTATAAAAAACCATTCTGTAAACTCTTTTTATTTTTAAGACCATCTACATATTTTCTAGAATTGTTTCTTTAAATGCTTTAATATTCTATAAAATATGTTTATAGAAAACACTATTATTTAGTTATAATACTATTATTTAATTAAATAATGGATCATTATTATATTTCAAAACAATATTGACATATTATGTAAATGAATAATATATAACTTTTGATAGTTATAGTTATATATAATATTAACAAACATTATAAATAGTTCATTTTGTTTAAAAATAAGCTTAAATAGTTGATTAGTTCCGTATTTTTATAGCCACTTACGGAGGCCATAACTTTATCATAACAGATCCAAATCAGTTAAACTTTATGTCCATGACGAAGTGCGTCGAAAGACGAATCTGTTGGTATATAAAACATCGAAAAACTCATTCGTTTGGACCTCTAAATAGTTGTTTTCGTAACAGCTAGCAATTCTGCGCAGCTGTAAAGATCCACGTTTTTCTCATATTTCGGTAATCCAAATCAGAAACTTTTTTAAATGAAAGTTGTTCAGAACTCACTAATCTAGTAAACTGGAGATTTTCAGAATTTTTAGACGTCGTTTAGTATTTTTAACGAGTGCGAAAAGACAGAGACAGAACTGGAAAATTTTCAAACAATAATTTGCGTTACGTTATCGTAGGTTCTCACGGCGTTAACCGAACCTAGACTTTGTTACTGATTATTGTCATTCGTGTATAAGGTACGGATTCCGACCTTTCCCTCTCGTAGCATGAATACCTCTCGTTCTTGATCTGTATTTTGAATTCGTAACTTGACTTGTTGGTTATTAAAGCTATAAGATTATGGTATAAGTGTTTATTGTATAATTGATATTGTTTGCATGTGATAGCCTTTATCTGCTTTGTACTCATTGTCACATGCTTCCTAAATGATTGATTATAGCTAGTAACCTTGATTAAGGGTTATGAGCTAGTGTAACTTATTGTGTTATATTGACTTGATTGTATTATTGACCTCCATACCCGAGCACATCCACCTATGGGGACATAGGGCGTCATCGTGGCACAAGTGACGTGCTCTATCTGTGGCAGAGCGATTAGACCACAGCGTCTCTACATTATTATTATGTGCTAAGTTGTGACACATATTGATTATTGTTAAAGGAGGCGTATGGATCGATCCTAGGATATCATTGTTATTGTTTATTGGTGAGATGGTTAGGTGTGTGTGCCCACATTCCTATCTCACATATTGGTGCATTAGAACTGCAGCTAATGTACACATTGTTAATGTTATTGTTATTGGCTCATAATGGGTATTCCTTTTAGATGATCATTATCATTTGATTTTCAACTTGATCATCTCATTGTTATCATTATTGATCATTGTATTGCTATCGTTTATTTCCGTTACTGAGCATTCTTTGGCTCAGCCGTATTTTCTTTTGTTGTTTTCTCTTATTTTTATAGCAGGTACTCAAGGGGCTCAGGGGAACGAGTGAAGAGTGTTAACATCAAGAAGTTAGGATGAGAATAATTGGATCAAAAAGACTTAATAGTATTTTGATTTTAAGACTTTATTTAAGTTATTTGGATCTATGTAAGGATTTGAGTGTTTCTTAGTACTTTAATCTTATCGTTATGAACCTCTGATTTACTGTTTGTGTGACACGTCAGCCTACCCGGGTTGGGGTGTTACAGTAGGTGTAGAGAATAATGTAGCAATCTCCATTGTCAAGATAACTCACACACTTCCTTGAAAACGTTTCAGTAGCATTTAATATAAAAATGCAAAAACAATTACCTGCTACTTTTCCTCTGCCCTCCTCGGGAGCAGAAGGTGCTGAACCAGATGGCCATAGTGATATATGAGAAGCTGAATACATGTGTATGATCATGATAATGCAGTTAGGCACCTTTTCAAATTCAAAAGTGGAATTTCATCTGGATATTTGTCTGTATGTGAGAAAATTAATCCCAATTGAGCTGCAACCAAAGTTAGCAAACAACTATTGTATTTAAAAGGTGAACATCATTAGCAGTAAACCTGCAAGAAGATGCATAGTATGAAACCTGGATCAGTCGACTCAGTTTCATCATCGGGAGTATGGCGCCGGAGAGGAGAAGGATTCGGCTAGTGACGGGAGGGTTGTGTGGATCGACTATTCATTCCAATTTTAGGCTCAGATATCATGATTCAATGTGGCTGCAAAACATGTTGCCGCGCCAAACACCGAACATAAATTTATATCATCACAGCCTAAGAAGTATGTGATAATGCGCGTAGTGCTCCTGATCACAATCTTAGGCAACAAAACAGCCTGCCATTTAGGGTCAACACCATCCAAATTCATCAACCTCTTAAGCCATGCCCTTTATCATAGAGTGACACAATCATAACCAACATATAAACCATCTACCAAAGTATCATTTTCTTACGGTTTATAATGCTCACGAACAGGGCAAAACAAACTCAAAGGAAACTTTCATTGCAAGCATCAAATCATTAAGAACAATACAATTGCTTACCGTTCATTCAACTACATTTTAAACATATAGAGGTACAAATTGATACCAATGGTAAACATGACAACCATGGATATGAATTTGGCTCAGACCCGGCCGCCGCCTGTAGCTGCAATCCATTCACACACGGTTGCCACGCCAGGACAACAACCTGTTCATGCTCGGATCATCACAGCCAAAGAACAGCCTGACATAAACCCAACTTACGATCCAACGAATGGAAGCGAAGACAAAACAGAATAACCACAAACACCCAAATCAGTATCACATTCAAGAACAAATCAAAAACCCAAAACAGTATCATATGCTAGAGGATCATAATCACAGGACATAATGAAATAATCAAACATCCAGATTGCCTTAATACTGGAATCAATACTCCATTTGCTCCATATTATGCTCCGGAAATGGTTCAGGACACAGATATGTAGAAGTCAACACAATACACCAAACAAAAGCTGTCAGATTCATCTCAAAAACAAACACGCAGCTTGATCAGCTGCTGGATAACCACTAATTGCAAACCCTAGCCACCAATTCCAATCAAAATTGAACAAATTAACAACAATTGAAGCATAATTAGACAGTAGTAGCAACATACACAATCGAACAAAGGCAACCCTAACTCAAACAGAGTAAGAGCTCATCAAATGCGTGAGACCACAACACCAAATTCGACAAATAGACCGGACAAAAATCACATGCAGATCCAAAGAAGAATTACGTCATCCTCATCGAGTAAACAACCAACACAATAAGATATCAGGGTTTATATCTCAAGATCATCACATTAATAATCAAACAGAACATTAAACCAAAATCGAAGGACGAAATCAAACAAACCACCAGAGCCAAGCAGAAATGAGTGACAAAACATACCACGAACAAACCACCAGAGCCAAGCCGCCACCACCGAGTTCGTCTGATGCCGGCCAGAACGTCATCCAATCAAGCAACAACCACAAAAAATTAGGGTTTACCACAGTAGTTCAAAATCAATACAAACAACTAAATCAGAACCCAAAATAGGGAGAATGGATGAAACAACGACATGCATAGCAGCCTCGCCGCCACGGCAGGCCGCCGGGACGGCTGCTGTAGCTCGTTCCATCCCTCTGGCAAACAACACCGGCATAGGCCCTGAAGGGTTAAACTGTGCCAAGAGAAGACAATCAGAGAGATCAACAACGATCGACCACCGCCTTAACACCGACGCCGCCCCCCGAAACTGTCGACAACGCCACCGGCGGGCGCCAAAGGCGATGGATCCGACCATCAACATGCAGGTCAGATACCGCCTCACCCCATCCTAGCGGCGACGTCAAGCGGCCCACCAAACACCACCATCACCAGCCAGCGCCATCGCCGCCACATCCCGGCGGGATGAGAGATGAAGTGAGGCGTGTAGGAGAGTGAAGAGACTTTAACACACTTAGTGATGTACCGGCACAAAACCCAATGCATAGTAAAATACCCAAAACACCCTTATTTACTGTTCATTACTGTTCATTTCACTTACATTTTAAATATATAGGGAAATTCTCATAACCAGCTGGGCTAGTTCAGTTGGCCAGCTCGATGAGGGATAATGACAAGTGACCTTAAGGTCGCGGGTTCTATCCTGAGGGGTGGAGGGTTTACCCACATTCCGTGGGGTTCCCGCCCGGGGGTACCGAGTCGGGTCCTGGAGCCGCTCCGGGTAAAACCGGGGTCTGGCGTTTGATCGCGGTAAGTCCTACGGGCACACCCACACCCAATGAGGATCCAGGGACTCGAACTCGCGAGGCTTGTGGGGTGACCTCGGGTCACTACCGTTGAGACGTTTACCTTCCAAAAAAAACTCTAATTCTCATACTATTACAAAGCCTTCTTTTGTTAGATATAAAATAAATATTCATTTAATTATAATTATTTAATCCTTCTTTTAACTGTTAGATATATAAATGTATTTTTTTTTCATTTTTATTATTTAATCTTTTTATTTTGAATGATTGAAGTTTTAATTATTGAGTTAACCTTCTCTATGTTATTACAGATCCTCCTTGTGTAGATATGAAATTGGTTTTAAAATTTTAATTGCTTAATCTTGTTACTGGGAGTTATTTGATAAATGTATTTTATCGATCCGGAACTTGTATCGGCATCTGATCTTAATCTTAGGTGAAGCTTATACTCGAGAGTGGTTGAAGATCAAGACTAGAGAGGAAGACAAAAATAAAAAAAAGTGTGTAACCGGCACTACAACAATTTTACCTTATACCGACAACGGCTATAGCGACAACAAACGTCGTTGGTACTGAACGCTCTGTACTGACGACATGTCCTCGGTAAAGCTAAAAGTAAAAAAATTCAACACTTTGACTCTATACTGACGACATGTCGTTGGTACAGAGTTGCGCGGGCTATAAAAAAAAAGGTGGTATGATAAAAACTCTATCCCGACGACCTGTCGTCTCTGTAGGAAAAAGTCATTTTATTTTCTCTTTTTTAAACCTTTCGCTTAAGAAAATTAAGACAAAAAACACTGTGTTCTCTGTCGCGACGACCAGTCGTCGGAATAAACAATATTAAATTTATTTCTTCACTTTTTTTTAATCATTCACGTAAAAAAATAAATAAAAATAATATTTTTATTTTACCGACGACAAGTCGTCGGAATAGGTAAAAATTAAAAAAAATTATTTTTTTATTTTGACTCTATAGGGACGACTTTTTTTACTCTATAGCAACGACAGTCGTCGCTATAGAGTGCAGACCTCTTAAATCGCAGTTTCGACCTTCTGCCTTATTTTTCAAACAAAAAACCCAATTTTCTTCTCCCGATTTCATCTCGGTTATAGGCTTATTTGACATAAATTGAAGTATTTTAATGTAAGAATGGTGTTTCTTTTACTATAATGGAGTTATATAATCTTGTTTTTATAAGTTTTATCTAAATTTTTATGTTTTAGGTGAGATTAAAGTTTAAAGCTTGAAATTAAAGGATTTGAAGATTTTCAAGGTATGAAATTCGTTTATAGCTTATGGTTTAAGTGTTGTTTAGTGAATATGTATGTGATTAGGTTTATATGATTGTAAAAGTGTATATATATGTAAGTGTATATGGGTTTGATGTTAGATTAGGTTATGCCCATCAAGTGTTTGATGAAATATCACCATATATATTTTCATGGTTTTAAGTTTGTATGCATTTTATATTTATTATTTTATATGTATATGGTTTGATGTGTTTAGTTGTTTATGAATATGTTTATATGTATGTAATTATGTTAATTTTTATGTGAATGTTTGTATGTATTTATGTTTATATATTTGTTCATTAGTATATTATGTTTGTTTTTTTTGTAATTGTGTAGTAAGTATGTCGTATACTTGTATGTTTTTTGTATAGTTGTAAGTGTGTATGTAAGTATGTTGTATACGTGCATGTAAGTATGTTGTATACTTGCATATAAGTATGTTTGTATTTTTGTAATTGTGTATGTAAGTATGTGTATATTTGTATGTTTGTACACTTGTAGGTGGTTATGTGTTGTGATTATGCTTGTATGTATGTATATGTAAGTGTATATGACTTTAATGTTAGTATATCTTTGTGAATATGTTAATTGATAAAATTGTATTTTCATGTTTTATAACACCATAGATATGACAATTGATAAGAGTTAGATTAAATTGTGAAATTGGAGTTCTCCGGAATTTATAAAAGGTCTTCATAGCTCTCTAGAAATTGCCAAGAACCGTGTCGACAATTTAGGAAAATCTTTTTGTCCGTGTAAACGATGCTGCAATGGGTTTCGGTAGGATCTGGATATCATTTATGCCCACATACATGACAATGGGTTTCTACAATCATATAAGACGTGGACTTATCATGGTGAGAAATATCCACGTGCTTCAGAAATAGAAGACTTTTTGCTCCAAGAAAATCTATTCCAGCAACAAATAATGAGATGTTTTGATGCAATTGATGATGTTATGGCGGAGCAGAATGTTAACGAAGAAAATGTAGACGAAGATGGAACTGGTTTTGACCCGGAGTTTGATGCATTATTTAAGGAGCTGAATACAGAGTTATATCCCGATTGTAGTTGGATGTCTTCTTTAAACTTTTTAGCAAAATTGATGCATATCAAGGTTATCAACAAATGGACGGATAGTTCATTTAACCAAATTTTAGAGTTTTTGAGAGTTGCATTCCCTAAAGAAAATCAAATTCCAGCCTCGTACTATGAAGCTAAGAAGAGATTAAGAAAGATTGGGTTAGAATATGAATCTATCCATGTTTGCATTAAGGATTGTGCTCAGTTTTGAAAGAAAATGAGTTGATGCAAAATTGTCCGATTTGTAACGAGAGTAGATGGGTTGACAAAAACACAAAGGGGAAGAAAGTACCTCAAGAAGTGTTGCGCTACTTTCCTTTAACTTCCCGACTTCGACGAATGTATAGCTCAAGATTCACAGCAAAAGAAATGACATGGCATTATACTGGACGCTCAACGGATGGTATGATGCGTCATCCAGTTGATGGGAAGGCACAACAAGACTTTGATGAAAATTTTCCCTGATTTTGCCAAAGAACCCCAAAATGTACGTTTGGGTTTGACTGTGGATGGTTTTAATCCATTTGATAACATGAGTCAATCTTACAGTATGTGGCCAGTGGTGTTAACACATATAACACACCACCATGGTTATGTCGCCAGTGGTGTTAACAACATATAACACACCACCATGGTGATGTTTACGTGTGTTTGGGTCAAAATGACCTATTTTAAGCAATTCTAGTATGTTTAAGTGTGTTTGTGTAAAACCTCAAATTCTCCCAGAAAAACAATAAACACACGATCTCAATCTTGTGAATGCGGAATGTAAACAAGATTGGAGTAGAAGAAGATTGAATTTGATCACAAAATGATTCTCAGATTGAATAACACAACCTAGAACAGGTCTTGTGCGATTTCGCACAGTACATATAAGATAAATGAACGAACAAAAGCTTAATTACAAAACGAAAACGAAACTATTTATACTAAACAGCAGTTCTCGCGCGACTGGCTTTTCGCACAGCTTCCTTTCGCGCGGGACATGAATGCCGCGTGGAGTCTTTTGTCGCGTGTTCTGCTTTTCGCGTGACATCTGCTTTTCGCGTGGATCAGGTTTTCGCACATTTTGTTTTGCCGAGCCTTGATTAGTCTTCTACAATCTCCCCTAGGCTCGGTGAAACATGATCAATCAAAATCAACGTTTGCCTTTTTGTACGAGCCTGCATAAGCATACCATGTGTTCCTAAGGATCCGGTCTATCATCCACACATACTGGCAAGATAGAAAATAAACGGACTCATCAGCTGAAATGGGGCAGTGTAAAAGCTTGAGTAAGTCGTCTTTGCCAAACTTCATCAAGTCTGCTGGATCAATGATTCGAAATGACTTGTCAGTACATTGATTACAGCGTGACCGGAATCCTTCTCACATCTCCATGAGAGTAATTGCTTTAAAGTGTTGGGAGGAACTGGAGCATGCACGGGGACTTTCCTGATAAATTTAGGATGTTGATAGACTCGTATTTTCATTGGAGCTTTAGTCTTTTCATCTATTCTTGTTGAGTCATCAATCACCTTTGATTTGGCAGTCTCAAAATCCTTGAAGTTTGTGCGCATCTCCCTTCGTATCATAGATCTCATCAGTTCAGCTTCACTGTAATTGCTTTCATTAAAGAATGGAGCTTTGCCCATGGAGTAGAGATCAGCAGCACGTAGAGTATGAAAGTCTTGTGTACTTTTCAGATAATCAATTTCTCCATTCTTTCTTTTTATTACATACAACCTTTTCTCGCCATCATAACCCCAGCTAATAACATGAGACATTTCACCATACTTCTGCTTAGGCTTAGAAATGAATAGAAAATGAGCTTCAGTAGGTGGTGGTGGTGCTTTGAACATTAATCCTCCTCTAGTGAATAACGCAATCTGACCAGTAGAATCTTTCTTTGTAGAAACAGCAGGAGTTTCACCACTCACAGTCTCAGTAGGGATTTCTCCTTCTTCAAGATTAATGTCTTTGAATAACTCTTGAAGGTTGTTCCCAAATATGTCAGTATATTCATTCTGATCCTCCAAATCATCAAACATATCAAATTCTTCTTCGACAGCTCCTGATGAAGATTGTTGAAAAGAATACAATTCCTTTTCATACACACTCTCAGTGGCAGGGTCAAGTGGATCATATCCTTCTGGATCACTAACACTTGGTCGATCGACATTATCAGTGTTAGTATCTCCAGTTGGACTCGAAGAGAAACCTGTAGCATCACCTCCATCATTATTACCACCATCATCATTATCACCATCATTTCCACCATCATCTCCACCATCATCATCATCATTTTCATCATCATCTTCATCGTCATCCTCATCATCATCATCCTCATTATCATCTGAATCAGCATAATCAACCAACTCTTCATCCTCCTTTTCATGAACAATAGGCAAAGTTATCGTATGCTCAGGCTCAACGAAAGCTGTAGATGTGAAAGCTTCGGTGATAGGTACTTCAGATGAAATTGGAACATCTTCAGTCGCACTAACACTTGGCTGTTCAGTAGAAGTTTGAGCTTCGTTGACCACTTCTTTTTCTGGAACATTCTTAGTAGGAGGAGGGCTTGGAGATCACCTACTAGATTCACCAATCACAGTAGTAGACCGTATGACTGGTGGTTGATGA
This sequence comes from Flaveria linearis, assembly GCA_024085815.1. Lineage (NCBI taxonomy): Eukaryota > Viridiplantae > Streptophyta > Magnoliopsida > Asterales > Asteraceae > Flaveria > Flaveria linearis. Next base: position 45,419,040 of record CM044018.1, on the reverse strand, counting down.
AAGTAAGTCTGTGAAATAAATTCTCTAAGCTCATTAAGTTGTCTCTCCAACCCTGAAGTATAATCAAACATGTTCTTCATCTGTTTTTCAAGAGAAGCTATCCTTGTATCTTTAATTGCAGAATCCAGATGAATCATGGTAATCTGACTCGACTTTTCTTCATTTTCCTTTTTCAGTTCAGCAATCATCTTTATATTTTCAAAACTTTCTTTTTCCAAGTTCTTAACTCTTTCTTCTAGAGTTATAGAATGAGGAATGCTAGATGATTCCTCTCTCCTTTGAAACTCTAGAGGAGTATTCAAAAATAAATCAACATCAAACTCTAAGTTTTCCTGCCGTGGAGGTGTAGAAAAACCAGAGCCAGAAACAGGAATAGTTTCTGTCTCGGTAGCAGTGGTTGTAGTATCAACATGTGTTTCTTCCTCAGTAATCACGTTTTCAGGTGATCTCTGAATGTCAGAAGAAGTAATCTGTTCAGCCTCTGTAACAATCACTTGAGTTCGTGGCCGTTTTGGAATAACACTTCTCCCTCTTCTTCTTACAGGGAAGTCTTTTCTTTTTGCCATTCGTTTTCGTCTAGAAGAAGTACTTGGTGATTCCACAGGAATATAATCAGTGTCTCTCTCTTCAGTACTTTTCCTGGTAGAAGTTGGAGTAGAGGGAGTCTGATCTGTTTGGAGCTCATATGGAACATTCCATATCTGATCACTTGGTGTTTCAGAGCTAGAAGCTAAGTGAACAACACATTCCCTTCTTTCTACACAGGATGGTTCATCCTCAAACATTCTCTCAATCTCCTGATCTATATCATCTCTAGTACCAGAAGTAGAAGCATCAGTCTGTGCCTCATTAATGGGTACATCACCTCCTAAATCTTCAACATTGTCATCAACTTCTGAAAATCTACCAATCTTGGCAAAACTTTCACCAGAGCATTTGTTGCCTCTGGCTCCAGTTAGATGTGTGAAAATCTCCTTCTTGATAGTCTGTACAACATACTTAGGAGATCTTTGAGTAGCAAGCTCAGGATAAGCATCATTTATTACCAACTGGATAAATCTTGGATACATGATGAACTTTCTTCCAGGATTGGCTGTGGTATTCTTTACCATCTCCTGAAAGATAACTCCAGATATACTGAAAGGTAGATCATCAACCAAAGAAACCAATAAGGAACTAAAAATTGCACTCAAGCTATCCATCCCAGCTTTGAGATTGCTCAGACAATGAATCACCACATGAAATAAGTACTTCCAGTACGGTGGTAGCCATTTCTTCTCTAAACTTGGATATCTGTACTCGTATCCCATACGAGCCAGGCAATCAATCACTATATCATCATCAAGACGAGTTGGTGCTCCTTCTTGATCATCAAATAAAGAACTCGGTTCAGGATGGACTGAGAAACTGTCACTCGTTTGTCTTTGATAGTAGCAGTGATAATCTGGTTTCCCGCTTGATCCTTTTCCAGAGCAGCAGTGCTCCAGAAAGAATCTATTAGCTCAGAATAAATAGCGGGGTCAACAGATATAGCATAGACAATACGGGAATTCTTCAATCCTTCGATCATAGATGAAAACAGTTCCTTCCCTTCCGGAACCTCGTCTAAGTAAGCAACACAATTATGATTTTATTAAAAATCATTTGTTCCATCTGCATTGTAAAACAAACTCAAGATTAGAACACTTTGAATATAAATTAATTATGTCAAATGAAATTTCAACACTTAGAACATTTTAACACTTAAAAAAAATTCAACATTTAAAACTAAGTCACATGTGAATACCTATACAACACTTAAGATTTTAGCAACAAAGGTTGATAATGTGAAAGCAAGTAGCAAGATGTAAGTTCAATTGAGACAACAACATTAACTGTAAAGTCCAGAATCCGATTGAACTTACTTCGTTTGATTGTTGCACTTGATAATACGCGAAGACGGGTGCGCGGTTTGAATTGTATCAACCGAGAGAACAAAACATTCAGCACAAAATCATTGTAAATCAAACGTATATTATCGAAAGATTACAATGAAAATCGATACTAGATCGATCTCACCCGAAGGTGGAAATCACACACTTGTGATCTGCTCAACATGAGCGAAAATACAAAATTAACTTGAAACTCTCGGTTGAATATTAAATGAAATGGCACACACTTTAATTTCTAACGCATGCAACTATATATATACTACAGAAAATGAGTTGTCGCATGCTTCCAAATATTTCGCATCCCATTTTTGCATCATGCATGCGACTTTTATGCATTTCGCATGCATGTGTTTGTTACATGCAGTACAATTCTTTTCGCATGCGACTCTTATGCATGCATGTGTTTTTCGCATGCATGTAGTTTGTTACAACTTTCGCATGCAGTACAATTCTTTTCTTCAATTGTCGCGCGAGTGAAGTTTGTCGCGTACGATTCTCGCATCAACAAATCGCACGCATGCGATTTGTTCGTCTTTCGCATGCATTCATGCAGCCTCTCGCGACTTTGTTTCGCGCGACCAACAACGATATTGTAATCCAAATATTTTGTCCCTTACAATCTCCCCCTTGGATTATGATATCGTTTTGTAGATAAACACAACTTGAATTTTCAACAAAACCTTTCGGATGAAAGGTTCTCGCAGACGCGGATTTCGAATTGGATGCAACTTGTACGCTTCAAATCTTCATGAAATCATCCAACTCGAATTGAATTCTAGTGTGTTCTCGGTTTCGGATGGAACTTTGATGAAACCGGATAACTTGCAACTTGTTTAACGTCCTCGAACGGAAGATCACGGAATAATGATCCGTTGTATCAAGAGCAACGCCTTGCTCTGATACCAAATGTAAAGTCCAGAATCCGATCGAACTTACTTCGTTTGATTGTTGCACTTGATAATACGCGAAGACGGGTGCACGGTTTGAATTGTATCAACCGAGAGAACAAAACATTCAGCACAAAATCATTGTAAATCAAACGTATATTATCGAAAGATTACAATGAAAATCGATACTAGATCGATCTCACCCGAAGGTGGAAATCACACACTTGTGATCTGCTTAACATGAGCGAAAATACAAAATTAACTTGAAACTCTCGGTTGAATATTAAATGAAATGGCACACACTTTAATTTCTAACGCATGCAACTATATATATACTACAGAAAATGAGTTGTCGCATGCTTCCAAATATTTCGCATCCCATTTTTGCATCATGCATGCGACTTTTATGCATTTCGCATGCATGTGTTTGTTACATGCAGTACAATTCTTTTCGCATGCGACTCTTATGCATGCATGTGTTTTTCGCATGCATGTAGTTTGTTACAACTTTCGCATGCAGTACAATTCTTTTCTTCAATTGTCGCGCGAGTGAAGTTTGTCGCGTACGATTCTCGCATCAACAAATCGCACGCATGCGATTTGTTCGTCTTTCGCATGCATTCATGCAGCCTCTCGCGACTTTGTTTCGCGCGACCAACAACGATATTGTAATCCAAATATTTTGTCCCTTACATTAACACTTAGAAAAATTTCAAAGCTTTCTGTCATGCGAAAACCAAATCATGCGAAAACTCCTTTTGTGTGAAATTTACTAGTCATGCGACAAAGTAGTTTCGTGCGAAAACAAATTTCAAGCGAAAGAACTTTGCGAAAACTGGTTTCAAGCGAAACTTGTATTTCACGCGAAACCAATGCTCAAGCGAGAACCATATTCATGCGAAAACCCAATTTCGCGCCTGTTCAGCATCATTGTGCGATTCGCATAACCCCAAATTCAAATTGACAGTTAAAAAATCAATTTTAATCCATGAAATTCAGTCCATTGCTGTCGCCTAAGTCCATTATGTTTATTTCATTTGTCAATTTCAACATTAAAGTCCATTTTGTAAGATTTTAGTTCAAGATGTTAAGTTCCATTTATACCCTATGTATCTAAAGTAACCATTTTCGTCATATTACCTTTAGAATCAATATATGTATGTAACGAACACGAAATTAGACTCAGAAACACAGTCAAGAACTCAGAAGTTGATTTTCAGAGAGGAAGCAAAAAGAGCTTTCGTGTGCGAAGCGAAAGGGATTTTCGGGTGGTTTGAGCGAAAAGTAATGTTGTCTGGAACACTATGACATTTATATCCCAGACATATCACGCGACAAGCCTTTTCGCAAGACTTACTCTTTCGCGTGACATTCCCTTTCGCGCGAGTTGAGGAATTTTTTAAATTTTTCAAAATTTTCAACTTTTAAACTCTTTCTTATTTTTACAAAATTTCAATCCGTTTTATTCTCAATTAATTATGTCAACATAAAATGTTATTTACCAAGTGACCAATTAATTTAATGAATCTTCAATTTTTCAAAATGTATCTTTGTTATTTATTAGTCTTAAAAATTATACAACACAAAAGTGAAATGAAAAACACTTACATACAAAATAACAAAAGAATGAAAACAATTAAAGAATCAAGATCGGATTGTTTGTTTTGTAATAATTTTCATAATGAGATCATATAGTTCTTTGTCAAGTTAAGACTCTGTCCGGCTTTATTTAAAATAACTGGTTAAGTTGATTGTCAATATATTTTGTCCCTTTTAAACTTATACTTCAGGTTTACTCAGAAACATAATGAGTGATATCTATATCATGTTTTGTATTGATTTAATATAAGTCAGTGGATCCCACAATCAGAACTTCTGTAGAATAATTATTATCCTTCAAGACACTATTGAGATTTCAAGTCACCCCAATTTAACTTAAACCATGCATTATTGATCAGTGATATCATTTATTATATTCCTAAATATAACTATTTGAGCATAACTAGCCTGAGAAATATTTCTTAACCCGGAATATTAACAAGTCTAAGGACTTACTGACAGCCATCCGGACTTACGTCTGCCCTCTCAAGATGTTTAGGACTTACAAGTCATCCGGACTTACATTCCCCATCTTTCGATTTTGCCTTCCAAGGTTAAAGAAATACTCTCAAAATAGAAAATATATACCATATAGTATGTATGTCTTTTAGACATATCTTTTGATTTGTTGTGCTTCTTGGCATCTTATATCCTATATGGCCTTTTTGGCATCTTTTTGCTCAATTATTTTCTTTTTGTGTTTTGCTCTTTTTATCTCTTTTTGTATTTTTGTCTTTTATATAGATATATGTATAGTTATGATAATCACTGAATCAAACATATACAGACTTGAGTATGACAAGATTACATCTCTCAGTCTGTGTTAGAACATTTTTGGCACATAATCCTGATATGTTCCCCACTAAATCATATTTCTTTAATTCAAGTGTAATCACTCAATTATGATCTTTTCATTTCTGAAAGCAAAGCCTATCGACACATCAAACATAATCAAAGTCTATTCGTATTTAAGCCTTTGAAAGTACTTAGACTATGTAGAACTTTGTAATATCATTTCTCATTTAAGTATGAAAATTTCTTCTTTGTTTTTATTTTGACAATCCTTTGATCTTTAACTCCCCCTAAGACCAAAATATTTTTCAGAACTTGTTTTCTAATTTTCTCCCCCTAAAATTGTGATTGTTCTTTTAAAGAAAAGAAACAATTGCAATTTTATGCTTTATGAAAAATAATTTTTTTTTGTGAAGATTCATTAAACCAATTTATCCAAAGTTAATCATTCCCAATGATTGCACAAGGAAATCAAATCGAGAATGATCAAATGCCTGGTAAATAAATCAGCGATATTTTCAGTTGACGGCACTTGTTTTAAATGAATAAGTTTTCGATCAAAACAGTCGCGGATGAAATGGATGCGGATGTCAATGTGTTTAGTTTTGGAGTGTTGAATGGGATTTTTCACGATGTTCAGAACTGCCGTGTTGTCACACCAAATGGGTGTGTCATAAATGTTTAGGCCATAATCAAGAAGTTGTTGTTGAATCCAGACAATCTGGGAACAACAACTTGATGCAGCCACATATTCAGCTTCGGCAGTGGATGTGGATACAGTGTTCTGCTTCTTACACTGCCAAGAAATGAGTCGGTTACCCAAGAATTGACATCCTCCTGTGGTCGATTTCCTGTCTAAGTTACAACCACCATAATCACTGTCAGTATAAGCAAATAAATTGAAATCGGAATTTCGAGGATACCAAAGACCAAGTCTAGGTTGACCCTTGAGATACTTGAAAATCCGCTTGACAGCTTTCATGTGTGATTCCTTTGGATCACTTTGATAGTGGGCATACTGACAAACAGGGAACATGACATCCGGCCTGCTTGCAGTGAGATACATAAGGGAACCAATCATCAATCTGTAAAGATGTTGATCAACTGATTCTCCTAATGGATCTGGAGTAAGAGTAGGACGAGAAGCCATTGGAGTTGGAGCTACTTTGGAATCTTGAAACTTGTATTTCTCAAGAATAGTCTGAACATACTTTTCTTGATGGATGAGAATACCAGTCTCAGATTGAGTAACTAAAATACCCAAGAAAAAGGAAATTTCTCCAAGGGAACTCATCTCAAATTTCTTCTTCATCACTGCTTCAAACTCCGTGCACATACTTTCATTTGTAGAGCCAAAAATGATATCATCGACATAAATTTAAACCAAAATGATATCATCGCCTGATTTTCGTATGAATAAGGTTTGATCAATTGCGCCTCGTGAATAACCATTTGCAAGCAAGTGTTCAGTCAGAGTTGCATACCAAGCACGAGGTGCTTGATGTAAACCATATAATGCCTTATCCAACTTGTAAACATAATCAGGATGATCGGGATCTTCAAATCCTGGAGGCTGACAAACATAGGTTTCTTCCTTCATTTCTCCGTATAAAAATGCAGTTTTAACATCCATCTGATACACCTTGAAGTTCATGTATGAAGCAAAGGCTAAGATATGCGTATTGCTTCTAGTCTTGCAACTGGAGCATACACTTCTTCATAATCCAATCCTTCAACTTGATAGAATCCCTGCACACAAGACGTGCTTTATTCCGAACTATAACACCTTTTTCATCCGTCTTGTTTTGAAATATCCACTTTGTTCCAATCGGAAGCTTATCCTTTGGAAGTTCAACAAGATGCCAAACATTGAGCTTCTTGAATTGCATCAACTCATCTTGCATTGCTTCTATCCAGCTGTTTTCTCTGAGTGCCATTTCCACATTCTTGGGCACTATTTGTGATAGAAAGCAAGCATAAAGACAGGTGTTGATTGCCCCTGATTGAATTTCTGGTAATTACACCTTCGTGCAATGGACCATGATTGCTTCAGTTGGATGAGTTTTATGTATTCTCAATTAAGGAATATCATCTGCAACTATCCCATCTTCCAATTAGTAATGTGTTCAACATTATCAATAACTTCTTCAGATTGTCGAGAGTGATACACAATATTTTCTTCAAGTGTGTCATCGGAAACAGGATTTTCAGAAGCAGTAGACACATTTGGAGATTCTTCAAATGGAACTTGAATGACTTCGATCGTGTATCCATAGTTTCTGAAGAAGATGCAGATAAAGGTGAACTTAATGATTCTTCCTGCTCCTGATTAGAAATTTGTTCTGAAGGAATATCTAAGGATTCAGAACATGCAGAGACTTGTACAGGAGCTGATTAGAAATTTGTCCTGATTCAGATGATAATGAGGATGATGATGATGAGGATGACGATGAAGATGATGATTGCAGGAACGGTTTCCGGGTGGTCTTTCTCTCAACTCACTGTGAATCAACACTCGGCAAGCAGTCTATGAAGAGTTGATCACAATATAACAAGTATCAAGCAGTAAGAAAACTTAACAGCAGATAAATTTTCAAGGTACTTTTATATATTGCTTCTCAACTCAAAGGATTACAAGACACTTGGACTCAAATCACTTACATAAAGAGTTACAGGGAGAAGATATATATAATACTACCTACAGCCGGATATACTTTGATACCAGCTGGACACCTCTAACCTTACATCTATACTACAAGACTCTAGGTGAGGTCTTTCAGGCTTTGTGCCTGAGAGTTGGTAGTCAGGACATGTCCCTGACTTACCTTTTGTCACCAACTAAAGTTGGTAACATGTACTATCATAAAAAGGTGAACAGTAGAATAAAGTATGGTCAACAACATGGCTCTTTAGGAAGATGCCATGCTGTATCAGAGGTCTGCAGCGGACTGTCAGGGACCATACTTTTATCTGCTGGACATAGCAATGTCTTCCGAAGGATAAAGTGCTTCAGAAGAATAATTTCTTCCGAAGGCACTTAAACTTCGGAAGACTGCTTCTTCCGAGGCTTGGAGTCTTCTTTGTCTTCGGAAGCTTTCAGACTTTGTCTTCAGCTCTTTCATCAGACTTTGTCTTCGGAAGCTTTCAGACTTTGTCTTCGGAAGCCTTCAGACTTTGTCTTCGGAAGATATCTTCAGCTGTTGGCTTCAGTTGTTGTCTTCAGCTGTTGGCTTCAGTTGTTGTCTTCAGTAGTTGACTTCAGCTTTTGCCTTCGGAAGATTTCTTCAGCTGTTGTTCCTTAGACTCTCGGAAGATCTCTGGCTTGGCTTCGGAAGCCTTTTAATGTAGTACCAAAAGTGACTATGAAGTGAATTTGGTTGCACCAGCCTTATCATGATCCAACAAACTCCTCCTAGGCTGATGCTACCAAAACTTCACTTCTCTCTTCTTCTCAAAGCTCTCAGCACCAAGGAAAGCAGGTGTTTATCAGTATCTTCATTCTTTCCTGCTGTGATGCTGAGAATCTTGTACAAATATTTGGTGGACAGAACCTCTACTCTGTCACCTTGGATTATGTGTACCCTCTGTTGTGGCCCTCTGAAAAGAGTTAGTTGATGGGAAGTATAGTCATATTCTCATCGAACTATTGGTTCCAATTCAGGACCTTCCACCATCTGTAGAAAGGCTGTGCCTTTGGTGGTTGATCTTTCCTTGTCTTCCACTCTTTTCAGCTTCAACTCTTCTTCAATCTTGGCTCTTCTACTTCGTTCAGCCAAGTGGAGACCGCTGATGTGGTTTCTGATGTGTGCAGCAGTCTCAGAGTTGGAGGGATTGGAGAATGGCTTCTCTGCAAGCTTAGCAAGATCAAATCTGCTAAGATGCAGTAGAGAAGTGGCATTAAGCCTGTTGGTTTCACCATTCTCCCTTTCCACAACAAAGTTGTGAGAAGGTTCATCGAACCTCCACTGGATTATTGCATTTCTAGGTCCAGGAGATTGACCAGAAATCCTGTCCTCTTTCCTGGTATCCAGCAGAGTCACCAGTCTTCTTCTTAGCCTCTTCTCCTCAGCATTGAGGGTATCGGAGTTGAGACCAAGAAGTCTTGCAGCCTGGCCCAAGGTATCTCTAGGCAATTCAAGAAATTGACCTAGGGTGAGGGAGCTTGAAGAGTTATCAACATAGGTGATGTTGATAACCTCTCCCTCATAGGAGATGCTGCTCAAGGTAGTGCAGTTGATGAGCCTCGTCTTGAACTCCTTTATTTCCTCAAAGGAGAGATGTTTAGGAGGCTGAGGGGATGGTCTTGGTTGTTGTTGGGTAGGATTAGGTTTAGTGGTTTTGGGTTGAGTCTTGGGTTTTAGGATGGGTAGTTTGGGTGGTTGAGGTGATGTGGTAGGTTTGGGTAGAGTTGTGGGTTGAGGGGTGAAGGTTTCATCAGTGGGTTCGGGTTTAATGGGAAAAGGGATTGGTTCTGGTGTGGGTTGTGGCTGTGGTTGAGTGGCTGGGGTGAAAACCATTCCCTTCATCCTCCTGTACATCTCCTTCCTTTTCCCCAAACGGATGTCAACTTTTATTTCACTGACTATCCGCTGGAGTGTCCTTTCGGACATAGGTCCCACCTGCCTACCAGAGAAGCCATGAGCCCGGAGTAGTCCTTCATCCAGCCTTTGTCAGTTGACTTCTTGGCAGCAGTGACCTCCTTCTCTTCCTCCCTCTTCCTCTTCACCTTCAACTTCTCCCTAGCAGCCTTCTTCCTTTCCTTCTCCATTTGATCCTGCTCTTTGTTGTGGAGCAGCAGGATCATATCATCATCATGTGGAGACAGTTCAGGAAGACTGAAGCCTCTTGAGAGGAGGAACTTGATCCTAGCCTCTCTCAGCCTCAGGGCTGCCTCCTTCTGCTCTTGTTCTTCCCTCTCCAAGGCCAACCTGGCTTCCCTTTCTTGTTGTATCCTGGTTGACCTTTCCAAAGTCACCAACTCCTCTAATGGTAGCAGGAGTATTTCCTCATTGGCAGCTCCTAGATTGATGAGCTGGTCAATGAGTGCTGTTCTTCTCCTCTGGTTGATTTCTTCCTGATTGGCTGCAGCTGCCTTAGAACTAGCAGCTAACAGCTTCTCAGTAGAAAACCGACCTTTCTTTTTGGCCTTCTCAATCTTCTCCTCCTCCTGAAGCTCTTCCGCAGTCAATTTTCTTTTGCCTTTGTCTTTGATTGTGCTTGACTGTGGTGGTTCTTGGATGGAGGGTTGTGATTGAGAGAGAAGTTCAGCTGGTGCTTGGGTTGGAGGTATATCAGAAATGTCCTCCCTGCTCACCTCAGATGCAATTTCAGCAATGACATCTGTGATGGTCAGTTCCTCGGACATCTGAAATAGGCCTTCCGCAGCTTCTATTTCGGCCTCGGAAGACTTGTCTTGTTCTTCCGAGGCTTCCATGTAAACTTCGGAAGCCTCAGCTAGAGCTTCGGAAGATGAGACTGCTGCAGATTCTGTCCCATCTGTTTCAGTTGCTGGGCCATCAGTCCCCATTTCCCCTTTGAAGCTAATCTCAGGTTCCATGAAGACCTTAGGTTGACCAACTTCCTCCACAGTGGTAGAAGGTGCAGTCAGTCTTTGAAGCTCCTCAGCCCCAAAGTATGCAAGTGTGGTGTCGGGGCTGGGCTGTTCTAGGGATGATCTCAATACAAACTTTGTGAAAAGTCTGTAGAGATCTTGAAGCATCCTTGAGTCAATCTCCAGAAAGGATTGAGATGACTCAGGTGTGTAATGATTTGTTGGGTGGAAATGAGTTGGGTCTGTGGTTCCATAGGTGTTTGTCTCTGAACTTTCTCCCCCTTTTTGGTAGCATCATCTTGAGAGCTAGATGAGCTAGAGGAAGAAGTCATTGAGACCTGGATTGGTACATGCCTAACAGACCTCTCCGTCTGTTTCTCAGCTAGTTTAGCCTTGAGAGAGTTAATCTCAAGTTGCTGAGTGGCAGTCCTTGATTCTAAGATCTTCACCTGTGATTCCAGGTTGGAGACCTTAGAAAGCAAGTACTGAAGTGTTAGTTGCATACTTCCCTCATCTTCATGAGAAGAATCATGGGGAGATGAGATAACATACCTAGTATGCTCACTCTCACCACCAGATGTGGTTTCTTGGCACCCTGGTTTCCTTTGCTCAGAGTCATCTCTTTCAGAGATGTCAATGGGCAAAGTTGCCGTAGACTCAGTCCTAATTATGTTACCACTGTCCTGAGAGCTCAATGAGAGACTCTGAGTAGTGGCAGCTGAGTCTACATGAGTCCCCTCCACATCAGTGGGACTCACCTCAGTAGCAGGCTTCTGATGGGGGCTAGAGACAAGGGATCCCTCTTGGCTCTGTTGATCTCTCAGTGGGTGTTGTAGATCAACTTCATGGCCATGGTGAGATGTAATCTCTTCATCAGTTCGGAGTAAAAGGTCAGTGAAAGAGAGGGTGGTTAGTCCTACTGACCCGGGACCTTGATCAATGTCTACAGGCATTGAGCCTATGGTGGGGCTGTCCCTAGAAGGCTGCACAGGGGAGTGTAGAGACTCACCCTGTGGGCTAAAGGCTTGGGGTTCGGGCTCAGGGGTTTGAGACTGAGGAGACTCAAAACCCACATTGAGGTCAATTGTGAAGGATGGTGTGACCTCGGACTGAGTGGGAGCCCATGATTCCACTCTAGTCCTTTTGGTGTGAACAGGAGGAGCTTGTTCAATCAGAGTAGATTGAGCAAGGGTTCGTTTGGGGCGTCTCTGATATATGGCTTTGATGGGTAAAGAAGGTTTTGGTATTGTGGTGGATGTTGCTGGTGTGGGTTCATCACCTGTGGGGAGAACAGGGATGTCACCAGGAGCTATGCGCTCAGTCATCTCTGGAGGTAATGGAGTGTACCGTCCAGTGAAGTTGGTGGACATCTTCTTCAGTGTCTTGAAGATGGTAGGCCTCATGTGTGGAACAGGAAGAGCAGCTGCGCAGACAAGCTTGCTTGGTTCCATCTCACATTGATTATGTGTTGAAGAAATCGGGGATACATGAAGAATGTATCCCTGCTGAGATTGGCGATTAGGTTGTTCAACACGAATCGTGAGTAGTTGAATCTGAGGCCTCTCACCAACCCATGAACTAGGCATCCTAGTTCATATGGGATTTGATCCCAACCCCCTGATTTGTTGGAGAGGCAGTGCAAAACAATGTGCAGCAGGAACTTCCAATGGTAAGAGAAGTTGAACTTGTATACTGTGGACCTGCTGACATCGCCTCCATATCCCATGAGGATATAGGTGCCTTCCAAGTCTTCCTTGGGGAACTCAGTAGGAGCCCCATCATCGTGAAGCTCGAGATGCTCCCTGATGATCTGTTCATTGATGACCAACTCTTGGCCACAAACTCTGGTTCTCAGGACTCGAACCCCGTTCAGCACTGTAGTTTCTCCGTTGCTCCAAAATTCTGACATATGGTTGGAGTATACGGTTGGGTTAACTGTGAGTGCAGTGAGGTAGGTGGATTCGGTGAGAAAGGTGATGATTTGGGTGAAGTCAGCATCCCTTGACGAGTCAAGTAATGCGACTTGGTTGTGCTGAGGGTTTAGCGCCATTGGAGAAAAGGTAAGCTTGAAATTTTGAGTGAGATTTATGGTTTGACAGTGAAGGGAACAATTTGGGCTGTAAAGTGGTAAAAGAAGATGAAATTGATAAGTCAAGATTATTTAAAAAGGGGTGAATAGTGGTATGGTGGTGGTAATAGGGTAACTGTTTTGGGGTTACTGTGGGTGGTATGGTGGTTTACGGCGGAGAAATGATGTTGGCGGCAAGGATAATTTTAAATAATCTGACATTATCAACAAAATCTTTACTTTTTACAGAGTGGGGCCCAAAAGATATCCGTTACATATAAAAACCTTTACTTCCGAGGGTAAAACATTTCCGAAGGTATTTTCTTCCGAGGGCAATTTCTCTTCCGAAGCATGATATTGCTTCCGAAGGTAAAATTGTCCTTTGAAGGCACTTTATCTTCCGAAGCAAGGCATTGCTTCCGAAGGTAAAGTGTCTTTCCGAATGGAGAGTTGTATAAGTTTCGGAAGTAGATCTGATATAAAATCAATCGCTTCTTCCGAGACCAAAAACTCTTCCGAGAAGAAAATTTCCATTGAGGAATTTAGCTTCGGAAGATATTCAAGAATATCTTCCGAGAGTTAGTTCCTCTTCGGAAGGAATTTACACTTGGAATAGTTTAAAGATCTTTTGTAACAGGGCTTAAATTGTATTGAACAAAGACATTACTCATTAAAAAGGTCTTCAAAAGAGATAGTTATTCAATGTTTATCATCCCAATTGCTGATATGAGATACTTAAATCTTTGTTCATCAAATGCCTTTGTGAACAAATCAGCATATTGTTCATTTGAGTCAACTTTGATTAACTTTATCAGTGTTTCTCATGAATATCTCTAATGAAATGATACCTGATATCAATGTGTTTTGTCTTGGAGTGCTTCACCGGATTCTCAGTAATGGAGATAGCACTGTTGTTGTCAATATGGATAGGAGTAGTCATGAAGTTGAACCCATAGTCTAACATCTGATTTTGAATCCATAGCAGTTGAGCACAGCAGCTAGCAGCAGCAATGTATTCAGCTTCAGCAGTTGATGTAGAGACACAGGATTGTTTCTTGCATTGCCATGAGATAATCCTTCCACCAAGAAATTGACATCCTCCTGATGTTGATTTCTTGTCAATGTTGCAGCCACCATAGTCACTGTCAGAGTATCCATAGAGATTGAAATCACTATTTCTTGGATACCAGAGACCTAGTTTAGGTGCTCCTTTGAGGTATCTGAGGATTCTCTTTGCAGCAGCTAGGTGAGACACCTTTGGAGCAGCCTGATATCTTGCACAAATGCATGTGGCAAACATGATATCTGGTCTACTTGCAGTGAGATACATCAGAGAACCAATAATTGCTCTATACTGATGTTGATCAGTATCCTCCCCCTCAAGGTCAGGGCAAAGATTATGGTTTCTGGGTATGGGTGTCTTGGCTGGTTTACAGTCCTTCATTTCAAATCTTTCTAAGATGTCTGAGACATACTTAGATTGACTTATGAAGAACCCTTCCTTCATCTGTTTCACCTGGATTCCTAGGAAAAAGTCCATTTTTCCCATGGAACTCATCTCAAACTTCTGCTTCATAATGCTTTCAAAGTCTTTGCACATTTGGTCGTTTGAAGAACCAAATATGATGTCATCAACATAGACTTGTACAAGCAAAATGTCTTCTCCACTCTTTCTGATGAAAAGAGTCTTGTCAATGGTACCTCTAGTGTATCCATTCTTCAGGAGAAACTGAGACAAGGTCTCATACCACAGCCTAGGTGCTTGGTGCAGCCCATATAGAGCTTTATCCAGCTTGCACACATAGTTGGGGTGCTGTGGGTCTTCAAATCCTGGAGGTTGACACACATAGATTTCCCTATCTATATCCCCATATAGAAAAGCACACTTGACATCAAGTTGGTAGACTGTGAAGTTCTTGGATGCAGCATAAGCAAGGAAGATCCTAACTGCCTCAAGTCTTGCAACAGGTGCAAAGACATCAGTATAATCAATTCCTTCCTCCTGGGTGTACCCTTGAACTACTAGTCTTGCCTTGTTCTTGATAATCAAGCCTCTATCATCTTTCTTGTTCCTGAATACCCATTTAGTGCCTATGGGTACTTGACCAGATGGTAGTGGGCATAGATTCCAGACCTTTTGTCTTTTGAATTGAAGCAGCTCCTCCTGCATCGATTCAACCCAACTACTATCCTTTAAGGCATCTTCTACCTTCTTTGGTTCCATCTGAGACAGGAAGCATGAGTACAAGCAGACATTCCCATGATGAGTTTGTCCTCTTGTTCTCACACCCTCAGAGACATTCCCTATGATGTTCTCAGTTGGATGAGTGTTGTGAATCCTAAGACGAGGAATCACTTCCAATTGCAGAGATAAGTCTAGGTTAGACATATTCTGATCAGGAACTGGATCACTCTGTCCAACTGCTGTTTCAGAGTCATTCAATGAGGACTGATTGAATGATTGAGAAACATCATCAATGGTTGGTTGTGAAGTAGTATTAACAGTTGCCTGTTCCTTCAGAATACCACTTCCCTCAACCTGGTGTTGTAGTGGATCACCTGAGGAACTTTGAGGTTGATCAAGTGATTCACTTGTTGAAGCTTCACTATTTCTGGAGATAGTTACACTGTCAGATCTGTGAATAGTTGAAGCTTGTTGCCCTTTCAGCTCTTGGAGAATTTGGAATAGGTCTGGGAAGCTCATATAGTTGACCTGCATCAGCATCAGCATCACTTTGAGCACCTGTTCCAGCTGAAACATTCTCACAAGATGGTTTAGAATAGTTTGGAAACAATTCTAAATCAAAGATATACTCAGGTCCATTCCCCCTAACACAAGGAGTGTGCTCATTAACAACTATGTTGGATGACTCCTCAAATTGTTGATTCTTAATATTGTATACTCTATAAGCTTTAGAGCTAGAAGAGTATCCAATAAAGATAGCATCATCCGACTTCTCAGCAAACTTTGCCAAGTTGTCCTTTGTGTTAAGTATGGTACACCTGCAGCCAAAGGACCTTAGAAAGCCAATGAACGGTGGCCTCTTGTTCCATAACTCATAAGGGGTTTTTCCATGGGGCTTAACTACAAGAACCCTGTTCTGCACATAGCATGCAGTGCTGACTGCCTCTGCCCAGAATGTTAGAGGCAGCTTTGAATCAGCTAACATGGTCCGAGCAGCCTCAATAAGTGTCCTGTTCCTCCTCTCAGCAACACCGTTTTGTTGAGGAGTTCTGGGAGCACTATATTGTCTGGCAATCCCTTTTGAGTCACAGAATGAGTCAAGAACGAAGTTCTTAAACTCAGTCCCTTGATCACTTCTAATAATCTTAACCTTGTGATCAATTTGATTTTCTATTTTAAGAATAAAAGATTTTAAAGTTTCAGCAGTTTCATCTTTACTTCTTAAAAAGAATACCCATGTAAATCTTGTAAAATCATCAACGATCACAAGGCAGTATGATTTCCTTCCAATGCTCATTATACTTGTGGGACCAAAGAGATCCATGTGCAATAAGTGTAATGGAGTAGTGATAGAGTTAACACATTTGGATTTATGAGATGATCTGTGTTGTTTCCCTTTCAGGCATGCAACACAGTTATCTTTGCAGAAAAATTCCTTTTTAGGCAAACCATGTACCAAGTTATTTTTAGACAATTTATTCATTGTTTTAAAATTCACATGACACATGCGTTTATGCCATAGTGTTGACTCATCACTATCAGCTTTGGAAAGAAAGCATGATACTTCACCCATAGGAGAAGCATTGTTCATATCCAGCTTGTACATATCCCCTTTCCTGGGAGATCTGAGAAGCACCAATTCCGGAGGAATTGTCATCCCTGGTTTGAGGATAATGCACTCATGTTCTGTGAAAAGCATCTGATGCTTCTGATCACAGAATTGAGAAACACTTAACAGATTGTGTTCAAGCTGTTTGACAAAGTGAACTTTGTCAATGTTTATTCTGCCATTGGATATACTTCCTCTGCCAGAAATATATCCTCCGGCCTCACCTCCAAATTGGACAGGCCCTCCATCAAAGTTCTGGAATTGTTGAAGGAGAGATCTGTTCCCTGTCATGTGCCTGGAGCATCCACTATCTACAATCCAGATATTGTTGTTCTTGTCAAATGGATGTCCCTGCACATAAGATGAGATGGTTAGTTTGTTTGGAAGCCCAAGCCTTGCAGGTCTCGGGCTCTTCCAAAGATAGTGACATAATTGAACCAAAAGATATGCAGTGGGGTTCAATAGAGGTCATTGTTGAAGAAGAGGTTTGGGCTGCAGCATCTTCCTTGATCTTCCAATCCATCCTTGGTTGATCTTTGAGGATGAGCTTGTTGAAGCTTTTGCAGCATGGTCTTCTTCCGAAGCTTCTCTCTTTTCGGAAGAAGCCTTCACCACCTTTTCTTCCGAAGTAGTCTTCTTCTGAGATGGTTTCAAGGGAGCCTTCTTGTTCTTCCGAACCTTAGAAGGTTTGGCTTCCGAAGCCATTTTCCCTTCGGAAGAAGCAGTTTCTTCCGAAAGCAACTTGGCTTCCGAGACCAACTTTCCCTTTTTCATCATTTGGACCTTTTGAAGTGGTCCAACTGAGAAACCTTCTCTGACTACTTCTTTTCTAACATTATTTGCATAATGTGTGCTTGCTGGATTGTAGTAACAATCTTTAGCCATGTGGTTGTGCAGACCACACATTATGCATGCAATGTTAGTCTTCTGGGAACTTGCAGGTTGCTGTTTCTTGGGTTTCTTCTCTTCATCAGCAACTTTCCCTTTCGACTTCTGATCCTTCAGTAGGACAGGAGTGCTGGTACTACACTCCTTTCCTGAATCAGGAGTACCTACCACTTGAAATCCGGCAGAAATGAAGACACCCTTTTGCTTAGGGTCAAACTTAAGCTTGGACTCTGCAACCTTCTTAGCAGTCCTTCTAGCAGCTTAGCTCTGCTTCTTCTTGCCTTGGTGGTCAGGATTTGGTCATCACAGGTGGAGATGGGTGTATCCTCCTGTTTCTCCCCTGTGGAGGCCACTATTTTTACTTCATCCTCTAGTTCCAATGGAGAAGGGTCAGCAGTTGGAACCTCTTGCTCTTCAGTACCACATCTAGGTAGTCTAATAGACTCATAAGAGTGTGGTGGAGCTATTTCACTGGTTCCCAACCCTTCCTTGTTTTGATAAAACATTTGGAATGGGAGGTTGATGCAAGAATAGTCTGGAAGCTTTGCTCAGCAATAGCTTGCTTCCTGGCCTGAGCCTCAGCTGTGACTAACTGGGCTTGAACTTCAGAAAGTTTGGAGATCAGATCTTTGATTTGAGTCTTGTAGTTAGTCTTTTCATGTTTCAAAAGAGACACAGTTTTCTCTAACTCATCAATTTTCCTTTGATAGTCAGATTCAGCTCTTTTAAAGTCAGATTTTAGCACATTTAAAGACTCAACCTCAGATCTGATTTCCGAAATGTAATCCTTATACATTTAACTTTAGCAATACAGGCAGCAGTACAAAGATGTTCATATACTGATCATCATCTGTTCCGGCCATGAGTGCTTGAGCGGGAGTCACATCCTGTACCATGAAGCTCCAGTCAACTTCCTGAGCAACAGCAGCTGTTTCAGTTGACTTTTCTTCATGCTTGGGAGCAGTGGGATGTGTGGAGGCCTGTGGGGTTCTCGGGTTGTTCTTAGGAGCCTTGCATTCCCTAGCAAAGTGACCAAGTTGGTTGCAGTTGTAGCACCTTGCTTTGCTCTTATCAAACCCAAACTTGCTGTTGACTGGGTTTTGAGGGAATTGCCTTCCAGTTCTCTTGAAGAACTTCTTCGCTCTGTAAGTTAAAAGAGCCATCTGCTGGACAATGTCCATGTACTCCACATCATCTGGATTGAAGCACTCAAGATCATCAAAGCAGTATTGAAAATCACCAGAGTGTCCACTTCCAGAGACAAAGGCACAACTATCCTGAAAGGAGTTGTGTTGAACCTTTTGAGACTTTGGAGTCTCAGGTAGAGTGATGAAGGGTCCAGTATGTGAGTTGTCAGGGTAGCATAGCAACTGATGTTGTGGTTCCATGCTTTCCCTTTCAACCACATGAAGGGCTGAACTCTGTTGGTTATTGGAGTGGTCAGAGGAGTTCTGCATGTTCATCTCCATCTGAAATGCACTTAGGATACCATACAACTCTGTGAGAGAAGAGTCTTAAGGTCCGAAGTTCTCTTGATGACAACACAGTAGTGAGTCCATAGTTAGGAAGAGAAGACATGAACTTCCTAACTATGTCTCTGTTCTCAAGAGCTACTCCAATATCTGCCAGAGTATCTACTAGCTCAACATACCTGAAGTATTGTTGAGTCAAGGTCTCACCAGCCTTGAAAGTAAAGTTCTCAAACTGCCGCTTCAAGAGATCTTTCTTGTTCTCTTGAGTTTCCTTGGATCCCTCATACATCAGCTTCAAAGCTTCCCATAAATCTTTAGCAGTCTTGCACTTCTTGAAGCGTCTGCAGACGGAGTTGGGGAGAGCAGTTTGGAGACAAGTCATAGCCCTTTGATCTAGCTCTATTCTCTTCCTATCTTCCTCTGAGTAATCATAACATCTTTTGGAATGATGCGATTACCAGTGGCAGATGTAGTGCTTGGTATGAAGGGACCATTGACAATGGAGTCCCACATCCTTGAGTCTTGACATTTGATGAAGCCTTCCATCCTGATACACCATGTGTCAAAGTCTTCAGGGGTGATCATAGGGGACTTGGTCAAGGTACCAGTTTCCATATCAGCCTTGGAGAGAGCAGCCATTTGAGTGAGTGGATTGTGGTGAGGAGTGAAAAACAGGTTGATTAGGATGGTAAGATCTCACAATCAAGAGCCTGGAGCTCTGATACCAATTACAGGAACGGTTTTCGGGTGGTCTTTCTCTCAACTCACTGTGAATCAACACTCGGCAAGCAGTCTATGAAGAGTTGATCACAATATAACAAGTATCAAGCAGTAAGAAAACTTAACAGCAGATAAATTTTCAAGGTACTTTTATATATTGCTTCTCAACTCAAAGGATTACAAGACACTTGGACTCAAATCACTTACATAAAGAGTTACAGGGAGAAGATATATATAATACTACCTACAGCCGGATATACTTTGATACCAGCTGGACACCTCTAACCTTACATCTATACTACAAGACTCTAGGTGAGGTCTTTCAGGCATTGTGCCTGAGAGTTGGTAGTCAGGACATGTCCCTGACTTACCTTTTGTCACCAACTAAAGTTGGTAACATGTACTATCATAAAAAGGTGAACAGTAGAATAAAGTATGGTCAACAACATGGCTCTTTAGGAAGATGCCATGCTGTATCAGAGGTCTGCAGCGGACTGTCAGGGACCATACTTTTATCTGCTGGACATAGCAATGTCTTCCGAAGGATAAAGTGCTTCGGAAGAATAATTTCTTCCGAAGGCACTTAAACTTCGGAAGACTGCTTCTTCCGAGGCTTGGAGTCTTCTTTGTCTTCGGAAGCTTTCAGACTTTGTCTTCAGCTCTTCATCAGACTTTGTCTTCGGAAGCTTTCAGACTTTGTCTTCGGAAGTCTTCAGACTTTGTCTTCGGAAGATATCTTCAGCTGTTGGCTTCAGTTGTTGTCTTCAGTAGTTGACTTCAGCTTTTGCCTTCGGAAGATGTCTTCAGCTGTTGTTCCTTAGACTCTCGGAAGATCTCTGGCTTGGCTTCGGAAGCCATTTAATGTAGTACCAAAAGTGACTATGAAGTGAATTTGGTTGCACCAGCCTTATCATGATCCAACAATGATGAAAATGATGATGATGATGGTGGAGATAATGGTGGAAATGATGGTGATAATGATGATGGTGGTAATAATGATGGAGGTGATGCTACAGGTTTCTCTTCGAGTCCAACTGGAGATACTAACACTGATAATGTCGATCGACCAAGTGTTAGTGATCCAGAAGGATATGATCCACTTGACCCTGCCACTGAGAGTGTGTATGAAAAGGAATTGTATTCTTTTCAACAATCTTCATCAGGAGCTGTCGAAGAAGAATTTGATATGTTTGATGATTTGGAGGATCAGAATGAATATACTGACATATTTGGGAACAACCTTCAAGAGTTATTCAAAGACATTAATCTTGAAGAAGGAGAAATCCCAACTGAGACTGTGAGTAGTGAAACTCTTGCTGTTTCTACAAAGAAAGATTCTACTGGTCAGATTACGTTATTCACTAGAGGAGGATTAATGTTCAAAGCACCACCACCACCTACTGAAGCTCATTTTCTATTCATTTCTAAGCCTAAGCAGAAGTATGGTGAAATGTCTCATGTTATTAGCTGGGGTTATGATGGCGAGAAAAGGTTGTATGTAATAAAAAGAAAGAATGGAGAAATTGATTATCTGAAAAGCACACAAGACTTCCATACTCTACGTGCTGCTGATCTCTACTCCATGGGCAAAGCTCCATTCTTTAATGAAAGCAATTACAGTGAAGCTGAACTGATGAGATCTATGATACGAAGGGAGATGCGCACAAACTTCAAGGATTTTAAGACTGCCAAATCAAAGGTGATTGATGACTCAACAAGAATAGATGAAAAGACTAAAGCTCCAATGAAAATACAAGTCTATCAACATCCTAAATTTATCAGGAAAGTCCCCGTGCATGCTCCAGTTCCTCCCAACACTTTAAAGCAATTACTCTCATGGAGATGTGAGAAGGATTCCGGTCACGCTGTAATCAGATGTACTGACAAGTCATTTCGAATCATTGATCCAGCAGACTTGATGAAGTTTGGCAAAGACGACTTACTCAAGCTTTTACACTGCCCCATTTCAGCTGATGAGTCCGTTTATTTTCTATCTTGCCAGTATGTGTGGATGATAGACCGGATCCTTAGGAACAAATGGTATGCTTATACAGGCTCGTACAAAAGGCAAACGTTGATTTTGATTGATCATGTTTCACCGAGCCTAGGGGGAGATTGTAGAAGACTAATCAAGGCTCGACAAAACAAAATGTGCGAAAACCTGATCCACGCGAAAAGCAGATTTCACGCGAAAAGCAGAACACGCGACAAAAGACTCCACGCGACATTCATGTCCCGCGCGAAAGGAAGCTGTGCGAAAAGCCAGTCGCGCGAGAACTGCTGTTTAGTATAAATAGTTTCGTTTTCGTTTTGTAATTAAGCTTTGTTCATTTATCTTATATGTACTGTGCGAAATCGCACAAGACCTGTTCTAGGTTGTGTTATTCAATCTGAGAATCATTTTGTGATCAAATTCAATCTTCTTCTACTCCAAACTTGTTTACATTCCGCATTCACAAGATTGAGATCGTGTGTTTATTGTTTTTCTGGGAGAATTTGAGGTTTTACAGTTTGGGTTAAAATGACCATTTGAACTAACTTTTAATTGATTCTAGCATGTTTAAGTGTGTTTGGGTCAAAGTGACCCATTTGAACCAACTTTTGATTGATTCTAGCATGTTTAAGTGTGTTTGGGTCAAAATGACCCATTTGAACTAACTTTTGATTGATTCTAGCATGTTTAAGTGTGTTTGGGTCAAAATGGCCCATTTTAAGCAATTCTAGTATGTTTAAGTGTGTTTGGGTCAAAATGACCCATTTGAACTAACTTTTGTATGATTCTAGTATGTTTAAGTGTGTATGAGTCAAAATGACCCATTTGAACTAACTTTTGATTGATTCTAGTATGTTTAAGTGTGTTTGGGTCAAAATGACCCATTTGAACTAACTTTTGATTGATTTTAGCATGTTTAAGTGTGTTTGGATCAAAATGACCCATTTGAACTAAATTTTATATGATTCTAGTATGTTTAAGTGTGTTTGGGTCAAAATGACCCATTTTAAGCGATTCTAGTATGTTTAAGTGTGTTTGGGTTAAAATGACCCATTTGAACTAACTTTTGTATGATTCTAGTATGTTTAAGTGTGTATGAGTCAAAATGACCCATTTGAACTAACTTTTGATTGATTCTAGTATGTTTAAGTGTGTTTGGGTCAAAATGACCCATTTAAACTAACTTTTGATTGATTCTAGCATGTTTAACTATGTTTGGGTCAAAATGACCCATTTGAACTAAATTTTGTATGATTCTAGTGTGTTTAAGTGTGTTTGGGTCAAAATGACCCATTTGAACTAACTTTTGTATGATTCTAGTACGTTTAAGTGTGTTTGGGTTAAAATGACCAATTTAAACTAATATTTTTAATATGTTTAATGCAGGAACGAATTCAAGAGGAGTATGCGAGATCCTCTAGCGAGACCGGTGGAGACTCATCTGCTGTTGATGAGATTCAATGCATTGAGCGTGCCTTAGGGCAAAGGCGAGGACATATATGAGGTGTTGGTCGCGTGGTTAGACATCCCACCCCTGATTATTCTAGCTCACAATCTCCAACACAACATTTTCAAGATAAAGTTGCAGAACTTAGACAAGAACTTAAACAATAACAACAACAAAATGAAGAAACTATACAACAACAACAAATCCAACAACAACAACAACAACAAATACAAGAGATACAACGACTGCTCCAAGAGCAGATGGAAATGATGCGTTACAGGCAGCAGCAACGACCACCTGGTGGCAATTAGAGTTTGTATTTTTATTAGATTTTATGGAAATTTAAACTACTTTGAAGTTGTATGAATTATTTGTGTGTTAAACTTGAATGTGATTTGCACTAATTATATGTTTGTTAATTTCTATCAATTATCTGTTTGTTAAATTTTTATAAAAAAGGAAGTTCCTGCAAAAAAAATTAAAAAAAAATATTATCAATAGCGACGATATATCGTCGCTATAGACAAAATATAATATTGTAAAAAAAAGTAAATACAGTCTATAGCGACGACATGTCGTCACTATAGACTGTTATCTGTTTTTTTAAAAAAAATATATATTATCTATAGTGACGATATGTCGTCGATATAGATAATATATATATGTATATATATATATGTATATATATATATATTAAATTTTTTTATTCGTTAATTTCAGAAAACACGACACTTATAGGGTCGACATGTCGTTCCTATAGCTAACTTTGTGCCGACGGAGTCTATCCCGACGACATTTTAACTTATAACTACTAATTTTTTGGGACAAAATCTATAGCGACGATATGTCGTTGCTATAGATCAAAATGGTCTGTAACGACGACTTGTCGTCCTTATAAGGTGTCATTTTGTCGTTGTTATAGACCCACTTTCTTGTAATGCGGACTTGAAATTAGAGGGTGCATGTAATTAATCCTGACTCACACATACAAGTCGGTTTGGAAGTGAGTCGGTCTAAAGGGGGTGAGTAAAAGTCGGTTAGATAGACACTATTATTTACTAGTTCGTATTGTGGCCTATTAGGGCTCTAATAAGTTTGATAGATCTTATAGTTTAACGATTCTAATTGTATTCACATAGGTTTAGTCCGTTTTTAGCCTATATATACTGAGATATGGAATACACAATTAAGATAGTGGTCTAGCAAGTTTGATTGGGCTTATAAACACCAAAGTTGTGGTACTGTCAACCGTAATCAAGTTTTTGAGTCGGGGTTTTCTTTTTTTTTTTTTTTAATTTTATAATAGAGTGTTTGAGAGTTGTCAACTTGACATGTTTTATCACTACAGGATATGATTTTGATAAGTTTCAAGACTTAAAATATGAACGTGATCAGTGGCGGATCTAGAAAGTTAGTTCAGGGGTAACGTAATACAAGTTAAATTTTCTCAGGGGTAACGTAATACAAGTTAAATTTTCTCAGGGGTAACGTAAAACCATAAAAAATATTTCCTATATAATTTTTTTACACTACGCGTAAAAATTTGAGGGGTAACGAAGGCTACCCCTCACCCCTTAGTAGGTCCGCCCCTGAACGTGATCGATAAGGGATAAGATTCAAGAAACTATTGTTGTTTTAATTCCTAGGATAGTATATAAATCATTGGAAATTTAAAGGAGTTAAAATTGTTAACAAAGGGCCTTCTATGGCGTAATATTGAGGCTCCATTAGTGAAAGCCGAAAGCTATCAAATGAATGGCCTGATCATATATCATTTGAACACTGAATTTGATCAGATTAGTCATGGAATTATAAAAGAGAGTCAGGATTTTACTAATTTTTTGGTATTACTAAGAGACATGAAATGAAACTTATATTTTAAATGAATATGTTAAAAGGTTTAGGGTGTGGAATATTATACTACAACTGGAGAGGATATCATTGGATGGAATGTAACAACACAATACGATGGTGCACTAGTGGAACAAGATTATGTTCGTAGCATGGTTAGCTAGTACCATGCATATGTTAAGAACCGGAGGAGCGAATGTAAGGCCTCGGTCCTCGGAGGTCTTACAATTGGATTTACACATCAAAAACATAATCTCTTAAACCAAATTAACTTTCATTACTCATAAGCGGCAGAAAATTTTAACATTGTCTATGTCAAGATTATTATGTTTAGATGCCAGTGTTGGAGTATGTCGGGTAGCCTTTAAATCCATGACAAATTGTATCCTTTTTTAGCACGTACTTTTCAACCTGATCAATATGCATACTAAAAGTTAACGTTACTGAATGAGTTCTTGTCTTATTTTAACAAACTAACTTTAATATATGTATAACTTTATAATTTCTTTTTGACAATTACTTTTTCTTTAACTATATTTCTTGATCATAATTTCATTATGCTTTAATTTTATCATTGATATGATATTTTATCAAGTATTAAGGCTTTGAACTTTGTTTTACTTTATCACCGTGTTTGTACTAAGACAAAACTTCTTTAGCTATTTCTTTATCATTATTATATCTATATTTTATCATAAGCTAGACATCTTTAGTCATTGCTTGCATTGGTGTGCAAGTCTTTTTAACTATTGTTTTAATTAATACAAGACTCATGCCACTTATCATAATTAAAGACTTTTGTTGTTTGCAATGAATGCAAGCCTCTTTGTCACTAGTCATTAGACAAGTTATTTATGTCGGTGTTTGAAATACGACAAGAGATTTGCGCGCACGAGACCCTTTTATCATACTTTAGCGTTCATAGTTATGTTTTGACGGGGTAACTGTTCTTGATATATTTTTAAGGTTTTTTGTTATTTCATATGTGAAACTATAATGAATCTGGGTTCTTTCCATGAGCAATTCGTCAACACTCCAAAGGTTGAAATCCGAAATTAACGAATTTTATTTTGATTACGTTATTATCTTGAATCTGACATATGTTTAATTACATCATACATTATCTATTACGTCAACACTTGTTTCATCGACTATCATCAAATCTGCACCTTCTTTATTACTGTGGTCGGTTACGCCATCAACGTAATGCTAGAGGTCTCT
The DNA here is from genome assembly GCA_024085815.1 of Flaveria linearis. NCBI lineage: Eukaryota > Viridiplantae > Streptophyta > Magnoliopsida > Asterales > Asteraceae > Flaveria > Flaveria linearis. Next base: position 45,392,826 of record CM044018.1, on the reverse strand, counting down.
ATAGAATCAGAATCTCTAGTAATTACTTCATCATCTGTTGAAGATTTCAACATTACAACAAGTGAAGTTGCAGATCATTCATAATGCTAGTGGCCACCGTCGTTGGCCCATTTCAGGCTATTTTTGTGGTGCTTCACCTCCGTAATGGGTTTGGTGCCCTTCGATATGGGTCGATTTTGAGTCGTGCATAGTAGTGACGATGGCGATAGCGATGGCGACAACAACGACGATGAGGATGGTGTTGGCCATGATTGGCGCTCCGCTTCCCCTTTTGGGTTGAGGTGGAGCCGTCGCTGTTGAGGGCACCGACAGTGGCGGTGCAACCGCCATTGCTGCCTCTTCGCCGCTATGTTTCTTTGATATCCTTTTAAGGTTTTCGGATCTTCTTTCTTCATGTATCTTAAAGTATGGGATGTCCAGCTGAAGCTAAATTCTATAATCCACAGTCCAAGAAATTAGATATGAAAACTGTTAGTTGTTTTTTCATCGGATATCCTGAACGTTCTAAGGGATTCTGATTTTATTGCCCTTCTCACTCTACTAGAATTGTCGAGACTATATACGCTGAATTTCTTGAGATGACGAATTTAAGTGGGAGTGGTGATGGTAGGCGAATAGATCTTCAAGAGGGTACCGAAGAGGCACCTATTTATATGCCGATACTCATTAATCAACCCCTTGAAGCATCTATTGATTCGCCAGTTCCTCATAATGATAACATGAATAACTCTGAGGAACCATCTACTACAAATCCAGTCATATCTCACGAAATTAATAACCAAGAGACTCAAGAGCTTCAACTGCCATTAAGAAGGTCCTCTCGACCTAGGCGACCCATAACTTATGATGACTTCGTGACTTACCTTCATGAGACTGACTTTGATCTGGGTAAAACTGACGACCCAAATACTTTCAAAGAGGCCATGAATTGCGACCAATCAACTCATTGGTTTAGTGCCATGGAAGATGAGTTGAATTCAATGAAAATAAATAACGTTTGGACACTTACTGAATTACCAAAGGGTGCTAAACCCGTAGGTTGTAAGTGGGTCTATAAATTTAAATCAGACCCAAATGGAAACAATACATGTTATAAAGTACGTTTGGTCGCAAAAGGGTATGCTCAAAGAGAGGGAATTGATTATCATGAGACATTCTCTCCTGTTTCTAGAAAAGATTCCCTTAGAGTAGTCATGGCTCTAGTAGCACATTTTGACTTAGAATTACATCAAATGGATGTTAAAATTGCGTTCTTAAATGGAGATTTGCACAAAGAAATGTTCATGAAGCAACCTGAAGGTTTTGTACCTAAAGGCAAAGAACACATTGTATGCAAATTGAATAAGTCAATATATGGATTGAAGCAAGCATCTCGACAATGGTACATCAAATTTGATAAAGTGATGAAAAGACACCAGTTCATTAAAAACCAGGTAGACCAGTGCCTTTATCTTAAGATGAGTGGGAGTATATTTGTTATACTTGTGCTGTATGTCGATGACATCTTAATAGCAAGTAATGATTTAGACATGTTGCATGAATCCAAAAGATTATTATCTGCTAACTTTGATATGAAAGATCTCGGTGAAGCCTCTTATGTCATTGGCATAGAAATTCACCGGAATCGAAGCACTGGGACGTTAGGATTGTCTCAAAAGGCATATATTGAGCGGATACTTAAAAGATTTAATATGCAACATTGCTCTCCATCTGTTGCACCTGTAGTTAAGGGTGACAGTTTTGGGTCTTATCAATGCCCTAAGTCAGAGGCAGAAATTGAACAAATGAGACTCATACCATATGCTTCCGTTGTAGGAAGCTTGATGTATGCTCAAGTATGCACTCGTCCCGATATCGCATATATAACTGGCATGCTAGGCAGATATCAATCAAATTCTGGCCTAGATCACTGGAAGGCTGCTAAAAAGGTACTGCGATATTTACAAGGGACAAAAGAGTATAAGTTGACCTACAGGAGATCAGATGATCTTGAAGTCATTGGCTATACAGACTTTGATTTTGCGAAGTGTAAAGATGATAAAAAGTCTACTTCGGGATACATTTTTATGCTATCAGGTGGGCCCATATCATGGAAGAGTCACAAACAACAATTGACTACTACATCGACTATGATGGCAGAATATGTTGCTTGTTACAATGCCACGTGTCACGCGATGATTCTAAGAAATCTGATTAAGGGACTCAAAATTGTTAGTTCCATACAGAGGCCTATGAGAATTTATTGTGATAACAGTGCAGCGGTGAGCTTTTCAAACAGTAATAGCTCAAGTGGTGCTGGATTATATCTCGACACAAAGTACTTATTCGTGCGAGAGCGAGTGGAGGATCAAAGTGTTAATGTTGAATCTATCAGTACACATGACATGTTAGCGGATCCACTTACTAAGGGTCTTCCGCCCAAAGTATTCACTAATCATGTACTTAATATGGGTTTTAGGCGAGACCTTATTTGATTGTCATGTAAACACGTTAATAGAATATTTATTTACTTCACTCATATGTAAAGTTTGTCTATACTTAAGAATATATATGTGTGCACACTAATGTATAGTTTAGACAAACTCATTATTTACCACCTAGCCAATAAATGTTATATGATATCATTGTCATAATTGATGGGGTCCTTGCATTGATAATAGTGCAAACGACTATGTCTATTTGCTTTGATGTTATAATAAGAAGGTTTAATGGACATGATCAAGTTTGATCACTTGGCCGGTTAATGTTATATTATATACGTATATTTAATATACACACGCGAATGTTTACTAAAATGGTCAACGACCAAGTGGGAGAATGTTAGAATTATTTATGTGGCCTTTTGACCATTTGACATCTATATGGACTATGTGTGTTAAATCTTAATACTTAGGATATCTAATTTGATGGGAATTAATATCCTAAGGGTTTAATATGTAAATAGTGGTGGTTAAATGATTTGAGTCTGTTTGCCAGAATTTCCTCTTACGATCATTCATCTTTGTTTCTCTCAAACACAATTTACAGAGAGAAACCCTAACACCATAAAATCATCCATCTTTATTGAAGGCAAACAAGACTTTTAATCAAGATCATCATGGCATCATCTTCATCTACAAACATGCAGAAGAATGAATCATCTCTTTCAAGTAAGTTTTATTAACCCTAATCAATTTGTAATGGTTGATTAACTTGGGACTTGTATAAATGATATCATATGTAGAATTCTATTCTACAGTGTATAGTAGTGACGATGGCGATAGCGATGGCGACAACAACGACGATGAAGATGGTGTTGGCCATGATTGGCGCTCCGCTTCCCCTTTTGGGTTGAGGTGGAGCCGTCGCTGTTGAGGGCACCGACAGTGGCGGTGCAACCGCCATTGCTGCCTCTTCGCCGCTATGTTTCTTTGATATCCTTTTAAGGTTTTCGGATCTTCTTTCTTTATGGTTTTTCTTACTATTGAAGTCGATGATGAAATCATTATGCTTCTCCGCCTCTCTCTTTTTTAATACCCTTTTAGGGCATTAAAAGGGTTTTCAAATTTGTTTTATTTATGGTGTTTTAACTGTGGAAGAATCTGTTATGGCTGTTTCTTCATGTCGATGATGTACCTTTCATCGTGATCTGCTTTGCCTATGATGTTGGTGAAAATGATATTTACCTCTATATTAATTGATATAGTAATGAACAACTATTTTTGGTCTGATGTCGGTGATGATGAAGTGTGTTCATCGGAGACGTAATGTGATGGGTTTGTTGTTTCTTCGGCTGTTATGATATTCGAAAGTGGTGCCGCTTGTTTGGCTTGGCAACCATTTCTGGCATGCAGCCGCAACCGGGATTCCATTTTGAACCGTGATCTAACTATTTCTTTATTGTTGTGGCGTGGTGTGAGTCCTGATCGGTTTTAAGGTGGTATGTTACTGATGCTATGGGATGTTTGACGTCGATGATGATAAATATATGTTCGTCTAAGACTCTTAAGCATTAGTGTGATGAAATGTTCGATGTCGATGATGACAAAGATGTGTTCGTCTGAGACTCTTTACCTAAGTATGTTGTGATTGTTCGGGCTTGGTAGCCATTTCTGGCATGTAGCCGCAACTAGGTCTGTGTCTAATTGTACATAGCCATCTGAGATTACTGTCTTCCTATATATATTTGTGTTCTGATAAATGGCTTCTAGCAATGATGATGACAATGTGATTTTTAATTTATGTTATTTCGTCTAAGTATTCAGTTCTCACGCACAACGCGCGTGAGAGTAAAACACTAGTTTTTATCTATTTGAAAATAAAATATGATTTATTTATAAATAGTTTGAAGTAAAAAAAATTACAGAAATAACAAAACACTTTTTAGGAAATACACTAAAACAAACAAACAAACAAACCCAGTATATCCCACTCAATGAGCAGGGTCTGGGGAGGGTAGGTGTAGGCGAGTCTTTCCTCTATCTTGTTAGGTAGAGAGATCGCTTCCAAAGAGACCCCCGACTCGATAGTAAAAGCAATAATGATAGGAAGCCACCGTAAAATAAATCATACAACACCTAACATACAGTATATAAAAATAAAAAAGCTGAAGAATTAGAGCAAGAAAAAGCATACATCAGTGGGGCAGCTAGAATCACCGCTAAAGAGCAGATGTGGCCTACGTACACATCAGGCCCTGCAACAATTCTACATAATGATAGCAAGACATCGTAAAATAAATCATACGACACATAGCATACATGATACCAAAATAAAACAGCTAAAGAATTAGAGAAAGAAAAGCATACATCAGAGTGGCAGCTAGAATCACCGTTAAAGAGCAGATGTGGACTATGTACACATTAGGCCCTGCAACAATTCAAATACCCTTCGTGCCTATAGGTCCCACTAAAAGTCCTTAATTTTAATTCTACGCCTCCACTCACTCCTATCCTCGATCATGTGCTCAGAGAGGTGCAAGTGTAACATATCTCGCTTAATTACCTCATCCCAAGTCAACCTAGGTCTTCCTCTACTCCTCCTACCCTCTAAAATGATGTTCTCTACTGCTCTAACTGGTGTCGCCATTGGTCTCCTCTTGACATGCCCAAACCATCTTAATCTTCCCTCTCGTATTTTATCTGCGATACAAGCCACTTCTAGGTTCTGTCGAAACACTTCATTTCTTATCCTATCCAGTCTTGTGTGACCACACATCCACCTCAGCATTCGCATTTCCGCTACTTCTATTTGTTTCTCGTGCGATTTCTTTATGGCCCAGCAGTCTGTTCCATATAACATAGCCGGACGTACTGTCACTCGGTATAGTTTTTCCTTTAGTTTTGCTGGGAACCTCTTATCACATAGGATCCCTGATGCTGCTCTCCACTTGCACCATCCTGCTTGAACACGGTGCGCTACATCGCTGTGTATCTCTCCGTCCTCCTGCAGGTACGAGCCCAGGTATTTGAACCTAGACGTTTGTGGGACCGCCATACCCTGAATACTGATTTGAGTGTCCTCTTCGCCTCACCACTAAAGTTACAATGCATGTATCTTGTCTTAGAGCGACTTATCCTTAAACCTTTGCGCTCTAGTGCTGCTCTCCACTGTTCTAGCCTGCCGTTAAGCACCATTTTAGATTCCGATATTAATACAATATCATCCGCAAAGAGCATGCACCACGGAACTGGCTGTTTTAGGAAATACACTAGTGATAACTAATTGAAAGAAATCTCCAATTTCCCATATACACGATTTTTTGCAATTATTTAGCCACATCCAATTACCTACTTTTCAACAGGGGATCTTTTTCCTAACTAAGTATTAATCTTTTTAACTTGTACAGATGCATCAAAACCTTTCATAACAGTTCGATTCGCAGTCTTTCCGTCAAACACTTTTGTTTTTTTTCAATAGCGAAGATTAATTGAAAGAAATCTCCGATGTCCCATATACACGATTTTTTTGCAATTATTTAGCCATATGGAATTTGTATCGTCTTCACATATTGTAAAGCTTGTTTACCTTTAGTACTATATCCTTACAAATTGTCGTATGCTGGGAAATCACTTATAGTGAAAAAATCATGGCTCTCATCTTAAAGTTCTCCTCTTTATAAGCATCATAAACATTTATGTAACATCTCGTATTTTCGTTATATTAAAAGTTAACTTTGTTAAATCTTAAAAGGACCTTCATGTTAATTTTGAAACTTTGGAGATTTATTATACTTAATTTGGGTGATTAACAATATTAATAATAATAATAATATGGTAATAATAATATTAATAATAATGATAATGATAATAATATTAATAATAATAGTCTAAGTTTTATAACTTTAACTTGTAATTAATAAGAATTTACATGAAATAATAACAATCTAAATCTTCAGGGGGCTAAACTGTAATTTAGTTAAAACTAAAAAAACTTAAGATTTCAGTTGATAATTGCTGGAAACCTCAGGGACCAAAAGTGTAAATATCCACACCCAAACCCCACCCCCCATTTTCATCCCCGTTTCTTCGGCCAAGAATCCCGCCATAATCGAGCACTAGGACACTATAATAATCAAATTAATCGCACATTCACGATCATTTAATTGTTTCTAATCTTCCATTGAATTCAATTTAGTATAAAACACGCACAAACACCACATTCGATCACCTCCATTGTCGCGGACCTGCAACCTTATCGAAACCCACTCTCCGACTCATCTAAACTGAAATTGAGAGAGGGCTTTACATCAGGAACACTATCCGAAGCTTCACACAAAGTTAATTTGATTTTCATAAACATTTGCACACGAATTGGATTCAAAATCCATCGCAGCTTGTTCTTCATTGCTTCTAGACTTGTTAAGCTTCAATCAGGTAATCGAAACCACCTACATGTTCGTTTCATCATAAGGAACAAGAGCCCTATGGTTAATGGTGTCCATGGAATCGATCAGTGCATCGATTTGGGATAAATCGACCCTAGGGTTCATGTGTATTGGGGGGGAGCTTGTAGCTGATGTTCTTAAAGATTAGGAACAAAGATAAACCATGGCCAAGGCCTTGGTTCACTGGTTCCCCACTCGCTTGCTAACCTTGAGGTCCCGGGTTCGACCTCGGGCACCCTCAACATATTTTTTTGGGCTTTTCAACTTTTAAAAATTACAGAAAAATTCCTAAAAATTATAAAAATCATTTTTATAAACTCTGTTTATTTTTAAATCATCAAACTTATTTTCTGCAATTTTTCTTTAAATTTAAATATTTATAAAACAATATAACAAAGATTATTTTTTTTAGTTATTTCCTATAAAATGGATTTCTTTATTATGGTTTAAATTAATAAATCATTATGGGTCCAAACGCTACTTTTAGTTAAAATTAAAATCTTCCTACTTTAAATAATTATTAAAATTATTTACATTTTACATTAAACTTTATCCGTTATTATAAAAACTTTAATTACGTTAAAATTATTTAAATGATATAACACCATTCATTAAAATACAAGTGATTCCATTATTAAGTCTTATCTATATATATAAATTAATAAAAACCCCAAATCTCAATAGAAACCCTAATCCATTCCCATATCTCATATCATTCTTATTCTAATTCGAGTCGTCGATCCGTAGGTTACTCGTAAGAAAATCGTTGGTGCCTAATCTATTACCGTTCAAATTTAAATCTCATCAATCAGGTGAGTATTCATTGCCTATTTTATTTGTTTACATTTTGGGGAAATCATGTGACACTATAATTCAAACATTGTTATTTCATTTTATTTCACGTATAAATTCAATTCTTTACATGTTATGTCTTTACTTGCAATAGTGTATTCATAGTTAGATAAATTGGATGATAACACAATCAATAATTCATACAACCACGGTTACAATGATAGATCTATTGGTTTGACAACCCACCCCATATGAATACTCGAGTGGTGATTGAAACTGGATTCACATATTCTATCACGACTTCGTCTGCGGATCAAGTCAGTTTAGTCAATTAGATTGATTGTGTTGATTTGTCTTTGTGTTACATTATTATACTATAAGTCTTGACATTACCATGTGAATTGAATTATTCAAACTTTTAATCATCTTATATTTATGTATATCAAACTGTGATTACTCACCGGCTAATTCATAGCTAACTCGTTACTTTTCACATGATTTCAGGTTAAGCAAGTTAGTGGACATCTACATGCTCATTTAGGACCCGGACTTAGTCAAAATAAAAGACAATTACTATTACGTTATTTGGATTATTGTTTAAATGTATTAGAATTATTTAATGCAAGTGGCATTTAATATTACTTCGGTTTACTTAGTCCCATGTGCTGTGAACAATCGATTCCCATTGGTCTGCCCGATGATTCCGCCGTTGGTTGGGGTGTGACAAATTGGTATCAGAGCCATGGTTATAGGGAATTAGGTTATTAGAAAAGGAATGACCTAGACTATAACTAAGACCTTACTTACGAGTCCACTCGTACTTAAATGGGATTTTTACGTGCCTTACATGTTAGACACTCTTCTAGGTTAGGTGCCTTACATGGATATCCTCCTACTCTTGATCATGTCTAATACACACCCAAAATTCCCAAAACATATACTAAGGCATTGGTGCCTAAATCACATGATTTCCAAATTTCAAATCTCAAATCTTAAACTGATACTTATGGTTTTCAAATCTCGTCAAAGTCTGTGTCCCACCACTGAATACATGTAATGCTGGAAGAGTAGGATGCATGTATCTCGAGGTGTTCTGTCTAGGCAAGGTACTCATATAAATCCAAATCAACTTGTGGATCCGTTTACCTTACTTGGGAACCCTTGGGGTGAGTGTCTACTATAGGTACGCATGTCTTCAACAAAGTTGTGGTTGACCTAATACTTTGGGTATTCAACGTACTCGCTTTGATTTACGAATCAAACGATTACACTTGGAACATCTCATTGTTATTATGCCAAATTTCCGATTGCCGTTTTCATGTTGTATAGCTCATATACCCAATTCTCATAAAATATCTTAATGATATTTCAGAATGTCTTCTCGTCAAATCCGTTCACGGTTTAGAAACTCCGGCCGCAAGATTGCTGCCCTTGTAGCCCGGGAGGTTGCTGCGGTCATACCAACCCTCCTAACTCATTTGAATCAAGGCGCGAACCCTGCTCCAATCTCTGTGGTCCTAACCCTCCACGTGCTTGTACCTACAAGCATTTCAGTTCTTGCAACCCCACTAAGTTAAGTGGAACCAAAGGAGCTACCGGATTACTACACTGGTTCGAAAGCATCGAGAACACTTTCCTAAATAGCGAATGCCCTGAAAATCTAAAAGTCCGGTATGCCACAAGTGTTCTCCAGAAACGCGTACTTACTTGGTGGAACGGAGAGAAAAGAACTCGTGGCCCCGAAACTGCTCTAGCATTAACATGGGTTGAAGTTAAGGAGCTCATGATTAAAGAGTTCTGCCCAAGAAATGAAGTACGGAAACTGGAAGCTGAATTCTGGGAGTTAACCCAAGACAGTGGCGAGAACCTAGCATACACTAACCGATTTCATGAACTGAGCCTTCTGGTACCGCACCTTGCTAACCCTACCTCCCGAGCCATCGAGAAATACATTGGTGGACTACCCATGCAGATTCAGGATACGGTGTTAGGAAGGAATCCTTCGACACTAGCAGATGCTATTAGGCTGGCTGCGCAGTTAACCGATAATCATGTGAAAGCTGGTTCTTTAACCAGGAAAGGGTTGAAGAAGAATACCGATAAACTTCCTAACGAAACCGTCAAAACCGACCAACCCGAGACTTCCAAGAACAAGAAGAGGAAGGCTAAATCTCAAAACTTTGTTGTAATTACCCCCGCTGTGCTAATAAATCAAGTCCCTCCAACTCGTCAACCAGCAGTAAACAACCAATCGCTGATGAAAAAGCCATACGCTGGACCCTTTCCGCAGTGTAACAACTACAAGTATTACCATCCTGCTAACGTTCAGTGTCGTCAATGCACAAACTGTGGTCGTTTTGGTCATACATTCAATGTGTGCAAGAGTGCTGCTAAGGCTCCGATTAATGCACCAGTCCACCAACACCCTCCTGCAATTGCTCAAGGTCATGCATGCTATCAATGCGGTGATCCAACCCATTTCCGTAACCGATGTCCTCAGCTCATCAATACCGTGCCCGCAGCACAAGGGCGTGCTTTTAACATCAATGCCCAACAAGCTCAAGCCACCAATGATGTGGTGAATGGTACATTTCTAATCGATCACCAATATACTTCAGTCTTGTTTGATACCGGAGCCGATAAAAGTTTTGTATCCTTAGGATTTGAGCCTTTGTTTGTTAACACCCGAACTAAGTTAGAGGAACCTTTTACAGTAGAAATAGCTGATGGAAAACCCGTCATAATTGATTCTGTCATTCCGAATTGTACCCTTAAACTTAGCGAGCACGAATTCTCTATCGACCTTATACCGATGCTACTTGGAAGCTTTGACGTCATTATAGGCATGGATTGGCTATCAAAGAACCATGCCGAGGTTGTCTGCTTTGAGAAGATCATCCGGATTCCTCTTGCATCCAAAAGCGTCCTAAATATTTACGGGGAAAAGCCTTCCAAAGGGCTTAAACTCATGTCTTGTACCAAAGCCCAAAAGTACCTCCGCAAGCATTACGTGGCTTTCTTAGCCCATATCGTGAAAGCGGATGAGAAATCTAGGAAGATTGAAGACATTCCGGTTATTCGAGAATTCCCCGAAGTCTTTCCCGAAGACTTAACCGGTCTTCCTCCCGTTCTTCAAGTTGAATTCCGGATCGACCTTGTGCCTGGCGCAACTCCCATGGAAAAATCTCCTTATCGACTTACACTATCTGAGATGCAAAAGCTTGTAAGCCAACTCCAAGAGCTATCTGATAAAGGTTTCATTCGACCAAGTTCCTCACCTTAGGGAGCCCCGGTTTTGTTTGTAAAGAAGAAGGATGGCTTATTCCGTATGTGCATCGACTATCGGGAGCTTAACAAGCTTACTGTCAAAAATCGGTATCCCCTATCGAGAATCGACAATTTGTTTGATCAGCTTCAAGGAGCCACTCATTTCTCCAAGATCGACCTTCGTTCAGGCTATCATCAGCTACAGGTGCACGATGATGATATTCCTAAGACGACCTTTCGAACGAGATATGGCCATTACGAGTTTACAATGATGCCATTCGGGCTAACCAATGCACCTGCTGTGTTCATGGATTTAATGAACCGCGTGTGCAAACCATATCTAGACAAATTCGTAATTGTCTTCATTGACGACATTCTGATTTAGTCAAATCCAAATCCGATCACGAACATCATCTTTATTTGATCCTTGAACTTCTGAAAAAGGAGAAGCTTTATGCAAAATTCTCCAAGTGTGAATTTTGGCTTAAGGAAGTTCAATTCCTTGGTCATATCATAAACGATAAAGGAATTCACGTGCATCCTGCAAAGATTGAAGCAGTGAAGAATTGGATAGAACCTAAAACTCCCACCGAGGTTCGTTCATTCCTTGGTCTAGCCGGTTACTACCGTCGCTTCATTCCAAATTTCTCAAAGATCGCTGTGCCTCTCACCGCCTTGACTCATAAGGACAAGAAATTCTTGTGGGGACCAGATCAAGAGAAAGCTTTCCAAACCCTCAAGCAGAAGTTATGCGATGCCCCAATCTTGACTCTCCCCGAAGGAATGACGACTTCGTTGTCTATTGTGATTCTTCGAAGCATGGTCTCGGTTGTGTCCTCATGTAACGAGGCAAGGTCATAGCATATGCCTCGAGGCAGCTCAAGATCCACGAGAAGAATTATACAACACATGACCTCGAATTGGGTGCTGTTGTTTTCGCACTCAAAATCTGGAGACATTATCTTTATGGCACCAAGTGTGTTGTATTCACTGATCATAAGAACCTCCAGTATATTTTCAATCAATAGGAATTGAACATGAAACAATGACGTTGGGTGAATTACTTAACGATTACGACTGTGAGATACGTTACCATCTCGGAAAAGCGAATGTCGTAGCCGATGCATTAAGTCGTAAGGGCCAGGTTATGCTTCAAAGTGTTACCATTCAAACCAACCTCCTGACCCGTATACTCGAAGCTCAACACGAATCAGTCACCAAGGGTAACATGTATGAGGAAATGTCATGCGGTGCTGAACTCCAATTGGAAACCAAGTCGGACGGACTACTGTATTTTCTAGATCGACTTTGGATTCCGAATCGCGATAATCTTCGAGCAACCATCATGGATGAGGCTCATAAGGCTCGTTATTCTATTCATCCGGGAGCAGATAAGATGTTCATGAATCTTCGGAACCAATATTGGTGGCCTGGCATGAAGAAGGATATAGCCTTGTATGTATCTAAATGCCTCACATGTTCCAAAGTCAAAGCCGAGCATCAACGTCCCTCTGAATTACTCGTACAACCCGAGGTTCCATTATGGAAATGGGAAAGCATATCCATGGATTTCATCACCAAGTTGCCTCGTACCGCTAGTGGTCGCGATAGTATCTGGGTTATCGTTGATCGATTGACTAAGTCGACTCATTTCATACCAATTTGTGAGGAGTACCGAGTCGAGAAATTGGCTCGTATTTACATCAATGAAATAGTCAGTCGGCATGGTGTAACTTTAGATATTATCTCTGATTGCGATTGTCGCTTCATCTCTCGTTTCTGGAAAAGTCTCCAGTCAGCTCTCGGAACTCAACTGAATCTTAGCACAGCCTATCACCCGCAAACCGACGGTCAGACTGAAAGAACGATACAAACCCTTGAGGATATGCTCCGGGCTTGTGTCATTGATTTCAATGGATCGTGGGATTCTCATCTTTCGTTGATCGAATTCTCTTACAATAACAGTTACCATACCAGCATCCAGATGGTACCATTTGAGGCCTTGTATAGCCGAAAGTATCGATCTCCCATCTGTTGGTCTAAAGTTGGTGAATCACAAATTACTGGTCCGGAATTGATACAAGAAACAACCGACAAAATTCATAAGATCCGTGATAACTTGGTCACTGCTAGAGATCGTCAAAAGCATTATGCTGACAAAGGACGAAGACCCATGGAATACAATGTCGGTGATCTCGTACTTCTTAAGGTATCACCTTGGAAGGGAGTGATTCGCTTTGGAAAGAAAGGGAAGCTAGCACCTCGTTACGTGGGTCCATTCAAAGTGCTCGAGCGAATTGGGAAAGTGGCCTACAAGCTTGAACTACCCCAAGAACTCAGCAATATGCATCCGACGTTTCATGTTTCAAACCACAAGAAATGCCTCGCCGATGAAAATCTCCACATTCCACTCGACGAAGTTCAGATTGATGAATCTATGCACTTTATTGAGACACCTGTGGAAATTATGTATCGGGAAGTCAAACAACTCAAACGCAGCCGAATACCAATTGTCAAAGTTTGTTGGGAGTCTAAACGTGGGCCAGAGTTCAACTGGGAACGTGAGGACTAAATGAAATCCAAGTACCCTCATCTTTTCGTTTCAGCCTCCTCGTGAACAAATTTCGGGACGAAATTTCCTAAAGTAGGGGAGACTGTAACATCTCGTATTTTCGTTATATTAAAAGTTAACTTTGTTAAATCTTAAAATGACCTTCATGTTATTTTTAAACTTTGGAGATTTATTATACTTAATTTGGGTGATTAACAATATTAATAATAATAATAATATGGTAATAATAATATTAATAATAATGATAATGATAATAATATTAATAATAATAGTCTAAGTTTTATAACTTTAACTTGTAATTAATAAGAATTTACATGAAATAATAACAATCTAAATCTTCAGGGGGCTAAACTGTAATTTAGTTAAAACTAAAAAAAACTTTAGATTTCAGTTGATAATTGCTGGAAACCTCAGGGACCAAAAGTGTAATATCCAACACCCAAACCCCACCCCCCATTTTCATCCCCGTTTCATCGGCTGAAAATCCCGCCACAATCGAGCACTAGAACACTATAATAATCAAATTAATCGCACATTCACGATCATTTAATCGTTTCTAATCTTCCATCGAATTCAATTTAGTATAAAACACGCACAAACACCTCATTCGATCACCTCCATTGCCGTGGACCTGCAACCTTATCGAAACCCACTCTCCGACTCATCTAAACTGAAATTGAGAGAGGGCTTTACATCAGGAACACTATCCGAAGCTTCACACGAAGTTAATTTGATTTTCACAAACATTTGCACACGAATTGGATTCAAACTCCATCGCATATTGTTCTTCATTGCTTCTAGACTTGTTAAGCTTCAATCAGGTAATCGAAACCACCTACATGTTTGTTTCATCATAAAGAACAAGAGCCCTATGGTTAACGGTGTCCATGGAATCGATCAGTGCACCGATTTGGGATAAATCGACCCTAGGGTTCATGTGTATTGGGGGGGAGCTTGTAGCTGATGTTCTTAAAGATTGGGAACCAAGATAAACCGTGGCCAAGGCCTTGGTTCATTGGTTCCCCACTCACTTGCTAACCTTGAGGTCCCGGGTTCGACCCCGGGCACCCTCAACATATTTTTTTGGGCTTTTCAACCTTTTAAAAATTACAGAAAAATTCTTGAAAATTATAAAAATCATTTTTATAAACTCTATTTATTTTTAAATCATCAAACTTATTTTCTGTAATTTTTCTTTAAATTTAAATATTTATAAAACAATATAACAAAGATTATTTTTTTAGTTATTTCCTAAAAAATGGATTTCTTTATTATGGTTTAAATTAATAAATCATTATGGGTCCAAACGCTACCTTTAGTTAAAATTAAAATCTTCCTACTTTAAATAATTTTTGAAATTATTTACGCTTTACATTAAATTTATCCGTTATTATAAAAACTTTAATTACGTTAAAATTATTTAAATGATATAACATCATTCATTAAAATATAAGTGATTCCATTATTAAGTCTTATCTATATATATAAATTAATAAAAACCCCAAATCCCAATAGAAATCCTAATCCATTCCCATATCTCATATCATTCTTATTCTAATTCGAGACGTCAATCCGTAGGTTACTCGTAAGAAAATCGTTGGTGCCTAATCTATTACCGTTCAAATTTAAATCTCATCAATCAGGTGATTATTCATTGCCCATTTTATTTGTTTACATTTTGGGGAAATCATGTGACACTATAATTCAAACATTGCTATTTCATTTTATTTCACGTATAAATTCAATTCTTTACATGTTATGTCTTTACTTGCAATAATGTATTCATAGTTAGATAAATTGGATGATAACACAATCAATAATTCATACAACTACGGTTACAATAATAGATCTATTGGTTTGACAACCCACCCCATATGAATACTCGAGTGGTGATTGAAACCGGATTCACATATTCTATCACGACTTCGTCTGCGGATCAAGTCAGTTTAGTCAATTAGATTGATTGTGTTGATTTGTCTTTGTGTTACATTATTATACTATAAGTCTTGACATTACCATGTAAATTGAATTATTCAAACTTTTAATCATCTTATATTTATGTATATCAAACTGTGATTACTCACCGGCTAATTCATAGCTGACTCGTTACTTTTCACATAATTTCAGGTTAAGCAAGTTAGTGGACATCTACATGCTCATTTAGGACCCGGACTTAGTCAAAATAAAAGACAATTACTATTACGTTATTTGGTGTCACGCCCTCATTTTCCACGTACGGGGTTTTACCGTCAGGCGTGTGACACAATCAGGATCTCAGATAAGCATCAGTTACACCAAACGACTCGATAATTACAAATCATATAAGTTGCTTAATTTTAATGAAATAAACCAAATATATTTAAGTAGTGCGGAAGCGAAAATATGAAAACATTTAACAATAGTTTTGGAACACGCAAACACGCGTCCAATCCAATTTATGTAAAGTAAATGCAAATTAAATTCTGAAAACAGTTTGAGATGAACGCGAAATGACATGCAGTGGATGCTGTGCTCCTAGACGTGCCACATCAATGTCCTGAGAGAAAACATGTTAAAATCTCAGTACAAGACTGGTGAGTTCACAGGTTTATCAGAAAACAGTAATTATCAGTAATGAAGTTCCCGGATTATGTAATCCGTCAAGTATGTAATTCCCGGATTATTTAATCCGTCAAGTATGTAATTTCCCGGATTTAGTAATCCGATAAGTATAATGAAATCTCCGGATTTATTAATCCGATAAGTATAATGAAATCCCCGGATTTATTAATCCGATAAGTATAATGAAATCCCCGGATTTATTAATCCGATAAGTACAAAGGAAACGATTGAGAAGGAATTTACTTGGTCAAGGAGCGATCGAAGGAATCTATGTACAATAATCTAAAATCCGATGAAGTAGTATTATTAGAGTATGTCGCGTCTCTTGTCTACTGATGTCGTATTAGCCGGTGTTTTTGTCTTTCTAGACTAAATCCAACAAGTTGTGGATAAGGGCGCATATAGCAAATACGACATCGACAGACGTATGGAATAAAAGTTGGGTTAACAACATAAGTCCTTAAGAGAGTTTCTTATAAGGCCCTTATTAATCCAAAATATAAGTCAATCAATTAATGATAGGGTGTGATTATCGAGGGTCTTCTCAAAGTACTAATATGTGATATAATACCCACAGCATTCTTAAATAAGTATACCATAGATAGTTTGTAGGACAGGCTATGTACTCATAACCAATAATGTACTTAAAGTATTCAATCAGTTCCTTAGTTACTGAAATGCTAAGTGTAGGAATGTCTCTTAGAAGATAAAATTAATGTCATGATTGGAAATATCATGAAGGCTCTAAGTAGGACAGGACTTAAGTAATAGCAAGTGTTAGTAATGTTTTGTTACTCTTAACAAGGACTTACTAGAATTATGATCCTAGCACCCTAGGGTATAGAATAGAAAACTTGTAATACTCATGATCGTTACTTCTCCCGCGTCCACGTCCTCTTCCAGACATTCTTTAGATTACCAAATATCAAAAGCTATCAGTCGTATGAAAATAGACCTTTTGTCTTGAAATGAAAAGGAAGAGAAATTTAAGGATTTAAAGAAATAGACAAGCTAGAGAATCAGTCCGAATCCGTGGGATTAACACAAATGTCATGGTTTGAATTTCGTCCAAATTCAAGGTAAGGGTGAGCATTCCTACAAGTAGAACTGATAGATAGTTAATGGATATATTCTATGAAGACCGAGACTTTCTTGCTCAAGGTGTAGGAATGATGACTTATACTGACTACAATGTTACCACCCGACCAGATTCACCGGACTTAGCATGCACGACAAATTACAATTACGTGTGCACCCGTAATGGTAAGTTGCTTTGCATGATCACCCCGGTTCCTCCTATTAGGTTAACATATCTTGTCAAGTATAGTGGTCATCAATGATAGAAGTACCAAGTATGTATGTATTATATCGGGGTTGATTAATCAAAGTATACGAAAGGATCAGTAAAGTTTTGGGAATTATTGACACGCCAAGGTAATTTGACCCATTTGCCTTAGAGACCTGTGTATTGACCATAGTTTATCACTCATCCCAGAAATCCCCAGGTAAGCATACCAGGTCTCACAATGAGATTTATGCGATATGCTTGCCTTAGCCCGAGGGCCTTTTGCCAGGAAATCCAGAATACAGGTGTCTATGTGTCACACAAATCACGAAGAACATTTAGGCGATGTCAAATGCACATAAACTCTCCCGTGACTCACAGCAACTTAGAGCCACCATCCCGGTAGCCATATGCTCACAGGGATATGTTAAAGCAAAAATTTCCAGGCAACCAATTTAGTAGGCATAGCTTAGTAATCTATGTGTGTGTAACTAATGCAAATCCAGCTATAGTCTAAAATGCAATGTAGATGAGATGCAAAGTTCATTTTAGTTCGCTATAACTAATGCTCTGATACCAATCTGTCACACGCTCATTTTCCACGTACGGGGTTTTACCGTCAGGCGTGTGACGCAACCAGGATCTCAGATAAGCATCAGTTACACCAAACGACTCGATAATTACAAATCATATAAGTTGCTTAATTTTAATGAAATAAACCAAATATATTTAAGTAGTGCGGAAGCGAAAACATGAAAACATTTAACAATAGTTTTGGAACACGCAAACACGCGTCCAATCCAATTTATGTAAAGTAAATGCAAATTAAATCCTGAAAACAGTTTGAGATGAACGCGGAATGACATGCAGTGGATGTTGTGCTCCTAGACGTGCCACATCAATGTCCT
>CM044018.1:44624536-44769536 GCA_024085815.1 Flaveria linearis | reverse complement strand
ATCTCATGCACATGCCAACCCAATAAACAATCCCATGCTTCCACTTTTCCCATACGCCCACTAACATACATATATAAAATTTCAATTAAACCCACTCACATATAATCATACGCACACATACACAAACTCACACACACCAACACATATCAAACACCAAGTAAGCTAACACACACACATAGGCGCATCACACCTCCCATGCGTCCACCACAGCCACACATACATAATTCTCATTCTTATACACATATGAACACACTGCTCAAAACACATACACATAAGTATACTTTCTGCATTCATCTATTTGCGCAGAATATGTATGTATATAATTAATACATAGTAACCCAACGTATGACATTCATATTTATGTCTATATCATCACATATATATATATATATCGAATCCAAACATTCATACGCATAAACACATGTATATAATCACACGAATCAACCCAAAACAATCATTCAACAACCCTAACGAAACCGAACCAAATCGCGATAATAAACCGAACCGAAACGAAACGAACGAAGTCTAGAATGATCGGTTACTGGCGAAACGAGTGAATGGCGTGACGACGGCAACTGGCGGTGGCTAACGGCGGCGTACGGTGATGGTACCTCGGCGGCAGAAACTTTCGATGGTGATGTCGACGACAGAGTGATTAGGGTTGTAAGTTGTTGCGAATTAGAAGTGGATTCGTGGGTTTTGAGTTGGTTATTTAAAGATAACTTAAATCTTATGAGTTTAACACAATGGTCCCTCTAATTTAGGTAGTTTGCCACTAAAAGTTTAATTATTAGTTAGTTAATTAGTAGGCAATTCGAATAACTTATTATTATTATTATTATTATTATTATTATTTTATATTTTAACTGTAGTAATATGATAATTACTAATTAGACGTATAATTAACAATAATCTGATTAATCGTTCACTTATAACATAGTTAGTTATAATGTAACGGAGCGAGGTTAAGTTAAAAACTCGGGTTGTCACATCATCCCCTTGTTGAAAGAATTTTCGTCCCGAAAATTAGAATATTAGGTTCAGTTAATTACATGAGATTCAACGATTTATAACGTGTGGGTTGTAAGGTTTTAACAGAGTTGTGACATCATCCCCTTGTTGAAGAGAATTTCGTCTCAAAATTTGAAGGAAAAGGTATCTTAAGAATGAATATCTTAAGTAGGTGTCTGATCGTTGAACAGCTGTGGGTACTTCTTCTCTATCTGATCTTCGCGTTCCCAAGTAAACTCTGGTCCACTCTTTGAGTTGCATCGGACTTTGACAATAGGGATACGACTGTATTTGAGTGTCTTGACCTCTCGGTCCATAACTTCCACTGGTTCCTCGATGAAACGTAGTTGTTCGTCAACATGTATCTCGTCTAACGGAACGACGAGAGTCTCATCTGCAAGGCATTTCCTCAGGTTTGAAACATGGAACACATCGTGTACCCCACTGAGTTCTTCAGGTAGGTTCAACTGATAGGCTACGGGGCCAACCCGTTTGACAATCTCAAACGGTCCCACGTACCTAGGGTTTAGTTTTCCACGTTTCCCGAAACGAATGACACCCTTCCAAGGTGACACTTTCAAAAACACTTTGTCACCTATTTGAAATTCTAATGATCGGCGACGTTTATCAGCGTAACTCTTCTATCGGTCACGTGCTGCTGCCATGCAGTTACGAATTTGCACGATCTTCTCAGTCGTCTCGTGCACAAGTTCAGGACCGGTAAGTTGACTTTCTCCAACTTCCGCCCAACAAATAGGTGATCGGCACTTACGCCCATACAGTTCCTCAAATGGAGCAGCTTTGATCGATGTGTGATAGCTATTATTGTATGAAAACTCAACTAACGGTAAGTGAGTTTCCCAACTGCTGCCGAAATCAATCGTGCAAGCGCGCAACATGTCTTCCAAGGTCTGGATCGTACGCTTACTTTGGCCGTCAGTTTGAGGGTGACATGCCGTACTCATGTCTAGCCGTGTACCCAATGCTCGTTGTAATGATTGCCAGAAATGTGAAGTGAATCGAGCGTCACGATCAGAAATAATGGAAATTGGCACACCGTGCCGGGAAACTATTTCCCTAAGGTAAATACATGTTAACTTCTCCATTCGGTCAGTCTCTCTGATTGGTAGGAAGTGTGCGGATTTCGTCAAACGATCTACAATTACCCAAATGGTATCGCATCCGCTGGGAGTCCGAGGCAGTTTCGTGATAAAGTCCATAGATATCTGCTCCCACTTCCATACTGGTATTCTGGCTGTTGGAGTAAACCAGATGGTCGTTAAAACTCCACCTTAACCTTAGAACAGGTTAAGCATCTGCTTACGTATGTGGCAATGTCAACTTTCATGTTCGGCCACCAGTAAAGGACTTTTAGATCGTGATACATCTTGTCTGAGCCCGGATGAATAGAATACCGTGACTTGTGAGCTTCGTCCATTACTAGCTCTCGTAGGTCTCCATACAAAGGAACCCATATTCGGTCCATGAAGTAGCGGATTCCGTCAGATTTGGTTTCCAGTTGCTTCTCCATGCCTCGTAGTGATTCGGCTTTCAGGTTCTCGTCTTTCAATGCTTCAAGTTGAGCATTACGTATCTGATCGGGTAAACCATTATGAATAGTGAGTTGTAAGGCTCGTACTTGCTTCGGCTTAGGTGTCTCATTCGGACTTAAGGCGTCAGCTACTACGTTAGCCTTGCCCGGATGATACTTGATCGCACAATCATAATCGTTTAGCAACTTGACCCACCGACGTTGTCTCATATTCAACTCCTTCTGTTTAAAAATGTGTTGAAGACTCTTGTGATCGGTATAAATGGCGCACTTGGTACTGTACAAGTAATGTCTCCATATCTTGAGTGCAAACACAACGGCTCCCAACTCTAAGTCGTGTGTCGTGTAGTTCTTCTCGTGAACCTTTAGCTGTCGAGAAGCGTATGCGATCACCTTCTCGCGTTGCATTAACACACAGCCGAGACCTTGAATAGAAGCATCGCAATACACCATAAAATCTTCGGTTCCCTCGGGTAAAGATAATATCGGTGCCGTGCAGAGTTCCTATTTTAAGAACTGGAATGTTGATTCTTGCTTGTCACCCCAACTGTACGCGGTGCCTTTTTGAGTCAACGTTGTAAGCGGTTGGACGATCTTCGAAAACCCTTCGATAAATCGTCGGTAATATCCAACCAATCCAAGAAATTTTCGTACCTCTGTCGGAGTCTTTGGCGTAGCCCAGTTTTTGATAGCTTCTATCTTTGCCGGATCAACATGTATGCCCTTCTCGTTGACTACATGACCCAAGAATTGGACTTCCCGAATCCAGAAGTCATACTTCGAGAATTTGGCGTATAGTTGTTCTTGTTTAAGTAGTTCCAAGATCAGTCGAAGGTGTTCCTCGTGCTCTTCCTTGTTCCTTGAATAAATCAGAATGTCATCGATGAAAACGATAACAAACTTGTCCAAGTAGGGGTTGGACACTCGGTTCATAAGATCCATGAAAACCGCTGGTGCGTTGGTCAAAACAAATGGCATTACCAGAAACTCATAGTGACCGTATCGAGTTCTGAATGCCGTCTTTGATATGTCCTCCTCTCGGACTCTTAATTGATGATATCCTGATCTTAAATCTATCTTCGAATAGAAGCTTGACCCTTGAAGTTGGTCAAACAGATTGTCAATGCGAGGTGGAGGATAACGGTTCTTAACCGTCACTTTGTTCAGCTCACGATAATCGATACACATACGAAAAGTCCCATCCTTTATCTTGATAAACAGGACTGGGGCTCCCCACGGTGATGAGCTAGGTCTGATGAATCCTTTATCCAAGAGCTCTTGCAGTTGCGTAGACAGTTCTTGCAGTTCCTTTGGTGCTAGTCGATATGGTGCTCTAGCTATCGGTGCTGCTCCAGGCGTCAAATCAATCTGGAACTCGACTTGACGATGCGGGGGAAGACCAGGTAAGTCTTTAGGGAAAACTTCAGGAAAGTCACGAACGATAGGGATATCTTCAATCTTCTTTTCTTCGGTGGTCTTCTCTGTGATCATAGCTAAGATAGCGGTATGGCCTTTGCGTAAGCACTTCTGGGCTTTCATATACGAAATGATGCTACAAACTACACCACTTTTCTCACCCTGAACGGATAAGACTTCACCACTAGGGAGTGGTACACGAACGATCTTCTCGCGACAGAAAATTTCGGCTTGGGTTTTAGATAACCAATCCATGCCAACGACTACGTCAAAACTACCAAGTGTAATAGGCATAAGGTCTATCTCAAATTTGTGTCCTGATAGCTCTAATTTACATCCTTTAAGAATGTGAGTTGCCTCGATCATTTTACCGTCAGCTAGTTCTACCGTATAACTAGGGTTCATTTCAGTCAAGGTTACATCTAAAAGCTTGCTAAACTTAGCAGATATAAAACTCTTATCAGCACCGGTATCGAATAACACGGAAGCAAAACAATCGTTCAGAGGAAACGTACCGGTAACTACGTTTTGATCGTTTCTTGCTTCACAAGAACCAATCACAAAAGCACGACCTCTGGCGCCATTTCCATTGTTGTTGTTTCCGTTATTTCCCCTGTTGCCATTTTTCAGTTGTGGGCAATCCTTCCGGTAATGGCCCTCCTTACCACACTCAAAACAGCCTCTAGTCGCTTCACCCTATCGTTGTTGATGAGGCTGTTGCTTGGTCATCAGTTCACCCTTGCAGTCTTTAGCAGCATGACCCATCTTTCCACACCTTTGACAACGAAATCGATCACACTGGCCATGATGATGAAAGTTGCACTTGTTGCATTTTGGATACTTGCCCGCGTAGTTGCTCGATCCCTGACCATTGTTGTTGTTGTTCTGATTATGTTTGTGAAGCTTCTAGATGAATCAAACTTTCTGAACTGCTATTGTTGGTTGTTGTTGGAGTTTAAGGACTTGTTAGTAGTACCATCCCACTTTCGCTTATTGTCAGATGAGCCAGATGCAGCGCCACGTTTAGGCAAAGTACCCTGTGCCACTGCCTGAACAGTGAGTTTGTGAGCTAGTCAGATAGCCTGCTGTATAGTGACAGGATCAGCAGCCATAACACTAGCTTGGATTTGAGGAGCTAGACCATCAATGTACTTCTCAATCCGTTTGTAGGCCGGGGTCACCATCTGAGGACATAGAGCAGCCAACTCGTGTGAACGAGTCGTGTATTCCTCAATTTCAGAGCCAATCATTTTAAGATTCCAGAATTCACTTTCCAGCTTCTAGACTTCATCCTCGGGCAGTATTCTTCCTTCATTAGTATCTTGAAATACTGTTAGCAGCATCAAGTCCTAAGGTCTGGACCTGTGAGTTCCACCATGTCAAAGCTGATCCTTCCAGTGTGCCGGAGGCATATATAACATCTTGTATTTTTGGTTAACTAAGAGTTAATTTTATTAAACTCTTGTAAGAGCTATTATTGGCATTTATGAAACTTATGGGCTATTCATATTTATTACTTAGTTATCATTTAAATTATGAAAGTTAATAAATTTAAAATATTAAATTGTACAGTAATAATAACCATAATAATAAAAACATTAATAATAATAATAATAATCATACTAATAATAACAATGATAAAAATAATAATCACATTAAGGGTAATCTTGTGAATAAATACAAATAATATAAGTTTCATTAACACTTGTAAATAATAAGTTTTTTTTACATAAAATGTTGCCACTTTAAAACTCCAAGGACCAAACTGTAATTTAATTAAAACTAAAACTGAAGTTTTGTAAACAAATTAAACAAAACCTAAACTACAGGGACTAAAGGTGTAAATAGTTAAAAACCCAAACCCCCACCCTTCTCTCACCCGTAAATCCGGCAGCCAAGCCGGCGAAGCCCCGGCGGGCCTCCGGCCACCTCCAATTCACCTCAAAGCTTAACCGTAATGCCCGAAAATGAACCCCACGTGATTCGCGAACCTGATTCGAACGTGGGAACACGTTTTAATTCAACAATAACTGTGAATAATACCACGATAAACCCGAAATCGATTACTCCCGAAAGGTGAAACCGATTCTATACTTTAAACTCAGTAATCATCAACTTAATTGATCATAAACGTTTGTTTAATCAATTCTAACGTAATGAGGTGATTAATTTCACCTGAAACTACATTAAAACTAATCAATCCTAACCGAAACTCCCGACACAAACGATGTAGCCGTTGGGTATGCAATCAAACGAATTCAGCCTATAAATTAGAGGGCTCTTACTCTCATCGGGTTTCCTAAACTCTTTTCACCTTCAATTTCATCAAAAACACACACACACAGCAAATTCAAGTCAAGAACAGCCGCGATTTGGGTCGGACAATTACACATCGAATCTCAAACGATTACAGGTAATAAAATTAGGGCTATTACTCGATTTTACATGAGAATCGAAAGCCCTATGGTTAATTTGGTTAACAACATCGAATTGATGTTCAATTCGATTCAAGAACAATCTAGGGTTCTTGGATTTGGGGGTTTCTCGTATGGTTATGTTTTAACATTTTAAAACCGAGACTTAGCACGGCAAATGCCCTTGGTTCACTGGTTCCCACGCTCTTGACAAACATTGAGGTCCCGGGTTCGACCCCGGGCTCCCTCATTTATATTTTTTTGGCTTTTCAGCCCTTGAATTAATTATAAAAAATTTGTAAAAATTATAAAAATATTTTTTTGTAAACTTTAAATATTTTATTGGACCCTCAAGTCATTCTTTTATTTTTTTTAGGGTATTAAAAGATGTAAGAAATTTCTAAAAATTATAAAAATTTATTTTGTAAACTTTCTTTATTTTAAAGTTATCTATGTATTTTTACATTAAATACTATAACATTTTTTATAAAATATTAGTTACAAATATTGTACTTAAGTTATTTTTATAAAAACATGACTTAAATAGTAGTTTAAAATATTAAATTATTATTGATCACGATGTTAACGTAATTATGAATTTCTCGTAGAAATTATTTGCGTTTCATAATTAATTTCACAAAATACTATAAAGGATTAAATTCCTTTAAAAATTTCATAAATAGTACTTTTCTTTTATTAAACTAAACTATATATAACTAACTTCCTTTAAGTATAAAAACCCCCAAATACTTGTCGAAACCCTAGTTCGCGTTAAAACGTTAATTTTATTATTAAACTTAAACTTGTAAAATGTATATTTAGGTACATTGTGAAGGACTACGTCGAAACGACGCTTAAGATTATTTCTTATTAATCATCCAATATATACTTATTTGATCATGTGAGTATTTCTATACCCCTTTTTCTTATTTTCACACTTTGGGGTGAAACATGTTACTTATTAACCATTACACTTGTAAACACGTTTGATTCTTGTAAACTTATGGCATTTTACTTGTGTGTTGTGATTAGTTGAATCTTGTAGCTATCGTGTAATGTCGAATACATGTACAATCATTAACTATTGCTAGCCTGGCGACGTCATAGATCTATGGGCCTGACAAGCCTGCTTGGTTGATCCAAGTACACTTAGCTAATCGTATATACTTATAACTTGGTTGATCCAAGTACACGTTTGAAACTTGTAAAACTTTGTCAAGGTTTGATTGTGCATTCTGTCTTACATCCCTAGTTACTTGTTTCTCTAATTTACAACATGAATTGCCATCTTTTATATACTTATGTATCAAAAACTATAGAATGCTCACCAACATCTTTATGTTGACCTTTTATTTTTAACATGTTTCAGGAAATACACAAGTTTGATTGATAGCTTGAAGTGCTTCCACATCTAGGAATGGACCTAGCTAAATAAACGAAATAAATTGGATTGTTGCATCTTGTGTTATGTTATTTACTTTTTTTTTGAGACTTATGTTTTAATGGTACAATTCACCTTATGAATAATATATATTTGGGTTATTAATAGCGTTATGTGGCTGTGAACGATCTTAACCCTCACACCTCGACGTTTCCGCCGTCAAGGTTGGGGTGTGACAGATTGGTATCAGAGCCCGTAACTATAGGGAATTAGGTTATTAGAAATGGTGACCTAGACTATAGCATATGCATGAGCCTTATAGAATTATCTTTCTATCTTTTAAGGTATATGGTTTGCATGCTACATAATGCTATGTTCCCTTATGTGCAATTTGATGCCTTAGCATAGGATTGCCTAAACATTTCTACATGTCTCCCAAAACTTACATTTGACTCTTAGACTCTCCCCGAACATGAAACCTCTTAATCTTATTCTCGACGACACGTGGAATCGTATACTTATGCTTATGACTTGGATCTTTAGGCGTTATGTCTAATCTATATAAATCTCATCAAGGTTTTGATTTCATGAACCTAAGAAATATTGTGTGACACATAGACACCTGTATTCTGGATTTCCTGGCAAAAAGCCCTCGGGCTAAGGCAAGCGTATTCGTATAAATCTCATTGAGGGGCCCGTTACGCTACCTGGGGATTTCTGGGATGAGTGATAAACTATGGTCAAAATACACAAATCTCTAAGGCAAATGGGTCAATTCACCTTGACGTGTCAACGTTTCCAAATGGTAATGCGTTACCCAAATGGAATCATTCTGTGTACCTTACAACCCTTAGCTTGTCTTTGTCTAAACTACTATCCTTTGTTATTCTCATTCCTGTAACTAACTCATTTTGTATATCTAGCATGTCTCGTCATCATGGAAAGCGTGGAAGTTCCGACCGAAAACTTGCAGCAATGATAGCCCGACAAATGGCTGCTGTGCTCCCAACCATGGTTGCTGAGCTTAATAGCACCCTAATGGCTAATAGCAACAACAACACTAATGGGAACAATAGTGGTGCTCATGGAGAGAATAACAACAATCAACAAGGGAACACCCGTACTTGCACTTTCAAACACTTCAACTCGTGCAAACCCACTAGTTTTAGTGGAAAAGAAGGAGCCACTGGACTCCTCGAGTGGTTTGAAAGTATGGAGAACACCTTTATCGTTAGCGAGTGCCCTAATGAGTTCAAAGTTCGCTATGCTGCAAGTGTCCTTCAACAAAGGGCACTAACATGGTGGAATAGTGAAAAGAAAAACCGTGGAACTGAGGTTGCTTTGGCGTTGCCCTGGGAAGAATTTAAGGATATCATGATCCAAAAGTTTTGCCCGAGGAGCGAGTTGCAAAAGCTGGAGGAGGAGTTCTGGAACCTCAAACAGGATGGTGGGAATCATTTGGCTTATTCCACCCGACATCATGAATTGAGTATGCTTCTACCACACATGGTAGACACCGTGCCCCGTAACATTGAAAAATTCATCAAGGGGGTACCACCTCAAATTCAAGATGCCGTGGTGGGTAGTAGGCCCACAACTTTGGAGGAGGCAATTACTATCACAGCGCAGCTCACTGAGAATCATATTAGAGCTGGTACTATGTCGGCAAAGGGTTCAAAGTATACTGCGAAGGCGACACCCGAGGCAACAAAGGAGGTAAGGGCCGAGTCGTCTTCCCAAAGCAAGAAGCGTAAGTTCACACCAACACGCAACTACGCTGTGACCACTCCAAATGCTCCTCAAAAACAAATGGTGGTTGCAAATCAAGCTCCCGTGGCTAGAGCTTATGTTGGTCCATACCCTATGTGCAACACGTGCAAGTACCATCACACGAGCAACACTCCATGCCGAGTCTGCTCGTTGTGTGGAAAGTATGGGCACTTGGTGGCTACTTGTCTTCGAGCGCCAAACAACACTGCAATGCTTACCAACGAACCTGCTATAACTGTGGCGAGTCTGGTCATATTCGTCCGCAATGTCCTCGCAATGCAGGAAATGTGCCACCGGCTCGTGGAAGGGCCTTCAACATCAACGCCAACCAAGCACAAGCCAACAATGACGTGGTAATGGTACGACGTTGAACTACTTTTAAATCATTTCTTGTCTTATAAATATTGCTATCTTTGTGTTCATCATACCAATAATAGATTATTACCAAACAGGTATGTATCTTGTAAACAGTCATTATGCATCTGTATTGTTTGATTCGGGTGCGGATAAGAGTTTCGTGTCGTTGGAATTCGAGCCTATACTTTCTAAACCGCGTGTTAATCTGGAAAGATCCTTCACGGTCGAAGTCGCCGATGGAAAATCTATTGTCATTGACGTCGTAATACGTGATTGCACCTTAAGCCTTAACGAACACGAGTTCTCCATCGACCTCATTCCTATGCAACTGGGAAGCTTCGATGTTATTATCGGCATGGATTGGTTAGCCAAACATCGTGCGGAAATTTTGTGTTTCGAGAAGTGCATCCGAATTCCCTTACCGACTGGTGATACCTTAAAGGTCTTTGGGGAGAAACCATCCCAAGGACTCAAACTTATGTCATGTATCAAGGCCCGCAAGTGCTTAAGCAAAAACTACATGGCTTTCATGGCATATGTAGTTAATACGAAAGCCAAGGGTAAGGAATTGAAAGATATTCCTGTCGTGCGGGACTTTCCCGAGGTTTTTCCCGAGGATCTTAAAGGGCTACCTCCCGTGCGAGAAGTTGAGTTCAAGGTTGACTTAATCCCTGGTGCAAACCCTGTGGCTAAATCGCCTTATCGTCTTGCACCGTCTGAGATGCAAGAACTAGCTAGCCAACTGCAAGAGTTGACCGATAAGGGTTTCATTCGCCCTAGTTCATCACCGTGGGGTGCACCTGTCCTGTTTGTGAAGAAGAAGGATGGTTCATTTCGTATGTGCATAGATTACCGGAACTCAACAAGCTTACTATCAAAAACCGATACCCTCTCCCTCGAATCGATGATCTTTTCGACCAACTCCAAGGAGCAACTCAATTCTCAAAGATCGATCTACGTTCTGGATATCATCAACTACGTGTTCACGATGATGACATTTCAAAGACCGCTTTTCGTACTCGATATGGACACTACGAGTTCATGGTTATGCCTTTTGGCTTGACCAATGCACCTGCCGTGTTCATGGATCTCATGAATCGAGTATGTAAACCGTATTTGGATAAGTTTGTGATCGTGTTCATTGATGATATTCTTATTTATTCCAAGACGAAAATGGATCACGAAACGCACTTGCGACAAGTTCTTGGACTTTTGAAGAAGGAACAATTATACGCCAAGTTTTCCAAGTGTGAATTCTGGTTAGAAGAGGTTCAATTCTTAGGGCATGTGGTGAATAGCCAAGGAATTCACGTCGATCCTGCAAAAATTGAAGCCGTGAAAAATTGGTGTGTTCCCACAACCCCAACCGAATTCGTTCTTTTCTGGGCTTAGCGGGATATTACCGTAGGTTCATAGCAAATTTCTCGAAGATTGCTAAACCATTAACGGTGCTAACCCAAAAGAATCGACTCTTTGAATGGGGACCCGAACAAGAAGAGGCTTTCGAAACATTAAAACGCAAGTTGTGTAACGCTCCTATTCTCACGCTTCCCGATGGAAATGACGACTTTACCGTGTACTGTGATGCCTCTAATCAAGGCCTTGGTTGTGTTCTCATGCAACGAGGCAAAGTCATAGCATACGCATCGAGGCAATTGAAGGTTCATGAAGTGAACTACACTACCCATGATCTTGAACTTGGTGCTGTAGTTTTTGCTCTGAAGATTTGGCGACACTACCTTTATGGGACGCAATGCATAGTCTACACCGATCATAAGAGTCTCCAACACGTGTTCAACCAAAAAGATCTCAACATGAGACAAAGACGTTGGATCGAGTTGATTAGCGACTACGACTGTGACATTCGCTATCATCCTGGAAAGGCGAATGTTGTAGCCGACGCACTGAGTCGCAAGGTCCACAACAAGACTGTTTTGCCTCAAGAAATCCGAGATCGAAGACAATGGTTTGACACGTTAAGGGAATTTGATACCGAGATTCATGTGGATGTTAACGAGGCTACTGTCATGCTCCAAAATATAAGGATTGATAGTGATCTCGAGTTATGCATTCGCAAGGCTCAACAAGTGGCATTAACCGACGAAGAAAAGGATGAAGATTTGGTGTCCAACATTCGGTCACAACTGGAGGTAAAACCGAACGGCTTGTGGTACTTTTTGAATCGACTTTGGATCCCTAATCGTGATAATCTTCGTCACTTCATTATGAACGAAGCTCATCAGACCCGATATTCTATTCATCCTGGCTCCGATAAGATGTACATGGACTTGCGTAGTCAATATTGGTGGCCTGGAATGAAGAAAGATATTGCGTCTTATGTTTCCAAGTGTCTAACGTGTGCAAGAGTCAAAGCCGAGCATCAACGACCAAGTGGTTTACTTGAACAACCCGAAATCCCTATGTGGAAATGGGAACATATATCCATGGATTTCATAACCAAGTTACCTCGTACTCCTCGTGGCCATGATAGTATATGGGTGATTGTTGACCGTTTGACCAAAACGGCACACTTCATACCAATACGAGACACTTACAAAGTTTCAAGACTGGCCCGCATCTACATTGACGAAATTGTGAGTCACCATGGCGTACCGTTGCATATCATATCCGACCGAGATGCTCGTTTCACTTCGCACTTTTGGTCGTCTATGCAAGAACTCTTGGGTACTCAATTGGATTTAAGTACGGCTTACCATCCTCAAACTGATGGTCAAACCGAACGAACAATCCAAACCCTCGAGGATTTGCTACGACTATGTGTCCTTGACTTTGGTGGTGATTGGGATACGCATTTACCGCTCGCGGAATTTTCGTATAACAATAGTTATCACTCGAGTATCAAGATGGCACCATTCGAGGCCTTGTATGGTCGTAAATGTCGTTCACCGATCTGTTGGACTGACATTGGGGAAAATCTCATCACTGGTCCTGAACTTATCCAAGAAACGACCGATAAAGTTTCTAAAATTCGAAATAACCTTGAGGTGGCTAGGAGTCGCCAAAAGAGTTATGCCGATAAAAGACGCAAACCGTTGGAGTTTCAAGTCGACGACCTGGTCCTTCTTAAGGTCTCTCCATGGAAGGGTGTTGTACGTTTTGGGAAGAAGGGTAAGTTAGCCCCACGCTTTGTAGGACCTTTTAAGATTCTGAAAAGAATTGGGAAAGTGGCTTACAAATTGGAACTACCTTCTGAACTTAACGGGGTTCATCCTGTCTTCCATGTCTCCAACTTGAGGAAATGTCTGGCTGATGAAAATTTGCATGTTCCTCTCGAGGAAATCCAAATAGATGAGTCATTGCATTTCGTTGAGAAGCCTGTTGAGATTATGGACCGAACCCTAAGAAGACCCGAATGACTACCACACCGATTGTCAAAGTCCGTTGGGAAAACAAACGTGGAGCTGAGTTTACTTGGGAACGTGAGGAGCATATGAGAAAGAGATACCCGCACTTGTTCGTATAGTTTTGTTCTTAATTTCGGGACGAAATTCTTTTAAGTTGGGGAGACTGTAACATCTTGTATTTTTGGTTAACTAAGAGTTAATTTTATTAAACTCTTGTAAGAGCTATTATTGGCATTTATGAAACTTATGGGCTATTCATATTTATTACTTAGTTATCATTTAAATTATGAAAGTTAATAAATTTAAAATATTAAATTGTACAGTAATAATAACCATAATAATAAAAACATTAATAATAATAATAATAATCATACTAATAATAACAATGATAAAAATAATAATCACATTAAGGGTAATCTTGTGAATAAATACAAATAATATAAGTTTCATTAACACTTGTAAATAATAAGTTTTTTTTTTACATAAAATGTTGCCACTTTAAAACTCCAAGGACCAAACTGTAATTTAATTAAAACTAAAACTGAAGTTTTGTAAACAAATTAAACAAAACCTAAACTACAGGGACTAAAGGTGTAAATAGTTAAAAACCCAAACCCCCACCCTTCTCTCACCCGTAAATCCGGCAGCCAAGCCGGCGAAGCCCCGGCGGGCCTCCGGCCACCTCCAATTCACCTCAAAGCTTAACCGTAATGCCCGAAAATGAACCCCACGTGATTCGCGAACCTGATTCGAACGTGGGAACACGTTTTAATTCAACAATAACTGTGAATAATACCACGATAAACCCGAAATCGATTACTCCCGAAAGGTGAAACCGATTCTATACTTTAAACTCAGTAATCATCAACTTAATTGATCATAACGTTTGTTTAATCAATTCTAACGTAATGAGGTGATTAATTTCACCTGAAACTACATTAAAACTAATCAATCCTAACCGAAACTCCCGACACAAACGATGTAGCCGTTGGGTATGCAATCAAACGAATTCAGCCTATAAATTAGAGGGCTCTTACTCTCATCGGGTTTCCTAAACTCTTTTCACCTTCAATTTCATCAAAAACACACACACACAGCAAATTCAAGTCAAGAACAGCCGCGATTTGGGTCGGACAATTACACATCGAATCTCAAACGATTACAGGTAATAAAATTAGGGCTATTACTCGATTTTACATGAGAATCGAAAGCCCTATGGTTAATTTGGTTAACAACATCGAATTGATGTTCAATTCGATTCAAGAACAATCTAGGGTTCTTGGATTTGGGGGTTTCTCGTATGGTTATGTTTTAACATTTTAAAACCGAGACTTAGCACGGCAAATGCCCTTGGTTCACTGGTTCCCACGCTCTTGACAAACATTGAGGTCCCGGGTTCGACCCCGGGCTCCCTCATTTATATTTTTTTGGCTTTTCAGCCCTTGAATTAATTATAAAAAATTTGTAAAAATTATAAAATATTTTTTGTAAACTTTAAATATTTTATTGGACCCTCAAGTCATTCTTTTATTTTTTTAGGGTATTAAAAGATGTAAGAAATTTCTAAAAATTATAAAAATTTATTTTGTAAACTTTCTTTATTTTAAAGTTATCTATGTATTTTTTACATTAAATACTATAACATTTTTTATAAAATATTAGTTACAAATATTGTACTTAAGTTATTTTTATAAAAACATGACTTAAATAGTAGTTTAAAATATTAAATTATTATTGATCACGATGTTAACGTAATTATGAATTTCTCGTAGAAATTATTTGCGTTTCATAATTAATTTCACAAAATACTATAAAGGATTAAATTCCTTTAAAAATTTCATAAATAGTACTTTTCTTTTATTAAACTAAACTATATATAACTAACTTCCTTTAAGTATAAAAACCCTCAAATACTTGTCGAAACCCTAGTTCGCGTTAAAACGTTAATTTTATTATTAAACTTAAACTTGTAAAATGTATATTTAGGTACATTGTGAAGGACTACGTCGAAACGACGCTTAAGATTATTTCTTATTAATCATCCAATATATACTTATTTGATCATGTGAGTATTTCTATACCCCTTTTTCTTATTTTCACACTTTGGGGTGAAACATGTTACTTATTAACCATTACACTTGTAAACACGTTTGATTCTTGTAAACTTATGGCATTTTACTTGTGTGTTGTGATTAGTTGAATCTTGTAGCTATCGTGTAATGTCGAATACATGTACAATCATTAACTATTGCTAGCCTGGCGACGTCATAGATCTATGGGCCTGACAAGCCTGCTTGGTTGATCCAAGTACACTTAGCTAATCGTATATACTTATAACTTGGTTGATCCAAGTACACGTTTGAAACTTGTAAAACTTTGTCAAGGTTTGATTGTGCGTTCTGTCTTACATCCCTAGTTACTTGTTTCTCTAATTTACAACATGAATTGCCATCTTTTATATACTTATGTATCAAAAACTATAGAATGCTCACCAACATCTTTATGTTGACCTTTTATTTTTAACATGTTTCAGGAAATACACAAGTTTGATTGATAGCTTGAAGTGCTTCCACATCTAGGAATGGACCTAGCTAAATAAACGAAATAAATTGGATTGTTGCATCTTGTGTTATGTTATTTACTTTTTTTTGAGACTTATGTTTTAATGGTACAATTCACCTTATGAATAATATATATTTGGGTTATTAATAGCGTTATGTGGCTGTGAACGATCTTAACCCTCACACCTCGACGTTTCCGCCGTCAAGGTTGGGGTGTGACAGCATACTTGACATGACTTCCAGTAGGATAGTTGCACATGGCGATCACTGACTCGAGCTTCTCCAACCAGCGAAGTAGTGTGACAGCACCCTCAGAACCACTGAAAGAGTGAGGCTTACAGTCCATAAACATCTTGAAGGTACAGATAGTTGGACCTGAATCAAAAGGACATATATAATTGTTTAAGAATCAATATGTGTTATCGTAAGGAAGATTAACGTGTCTGTTGATTCTAGATTATCTCCTTGATTCAGATTTTGGTTGTTCTGGTTCTGATTACGGGCCTGCTCATAAGCTGCAAGTGCGTCAGCAACACGCTCATTGATGATAGCATCCAACTCAGCTTGAGTCATGTTGATGTTTCCTTGTCCACTCGGGCGTCCAGCTCTTCTTCCAGACATGATTCTTCAATTCACAATACACAACAGTCACTAATCGAATAATAATTATTCATAAAAATAAATTGTTTCATACTAGTAGGAATGAAGAATTTGTTTGCATATCAATAGTGAGGTTTTATGAGAACCGAGACCTTATGTCTCCAGGAAATGAAAATTTGTACTGATTATGACTGTTATCACCCAATAGAGTTTCCAGAATTCTCATGCATGACAAATTACAATCACGTGTGCACCCGTGATTTTAATTTGCTTTGCATGGTCACCCATGGTTCCTCCCATTCGAGATAACATACATTGTCAAGTACCGAGTGTTATCAATGATAGAGGTATCAAAGATATGTTTATTATACCAAGGGCCATATAACTAAGGCTGTATAAGGGATTCGGTTAAGATAACAACGGGGAATCAAGACGATTTGGTCTTTTCCCTATGAAGCTCTAAGCGTCTATATGTCTAAGTCTGATCCACTGATAGACTTCAAATCCCTTGGTTGTCAAACGTTTACTGTTCAGACTAGTAAAGATGATAGAGCATGTTGGAAGTAGAAACAAGTACAATAGAGTTGGAAAAGAATGTGAGTTGTTCTCCTTGTTCGTCGTCGTTAGGTTTGTCGTGTGTGTTAGAAAAGAGTTTCATGTTCCAAAGTGGTAATGTTAGGTTCAAGTCGTCGTTGCTTCAACTCCGGGAGTGAAGAAACAAGTATAGATGTTGGAAGTAAGCGAGCGGGACTCTCCGCCCCTCTGTTAGTCAAGGATGATACAGGTGACATGGATAGTGTGGATAATGTTTGATCGTTCAGTAATGTAATGTTAGCATGCCGGGAGAATGTTCGTACAACAGTTGCAATCATGTAAGAGTGTCTGTGTAATACTAGTGTTGTGTCTAAGGCTATAGTCTAGATGCAAATGCAATCCTAGTTCTCTATAACCAGTGGCTCTGATACCAATCTGTCACACCCTCAATTTCCACAAACGGGGTTTTACCGTTAGGCGTGTGAAATATCAGGATCTCACACACGGTCATATCAAACGACACTATATGAATTTAAAATATACATTTGACTTCAATCAGAGTAGAAACATACTGAAATAAACATTAATGCGGAAGCATAAAAACTGAAATGTAAACCAAGACTAAAAGTCTAAAAAGGCTATGTCAAAACAAATGTTCAATGCAAAATAAATGAAACTGATGAATGTATGTCCTGAGTGCGTCCTTAATCGTGCATCATGAGATTAAGCGTTCCTGTTACCTGAGAAAACATGCTAAAGTGTGTCAACATAAAGTTGGTTAGTTCACAGGTTTTATCACAGATAAAAATGTTTGTAACTGTTCGAATGTTTGTAACTGTTCGAATGTTTGTAACTGACCAAATGGTATAGTAATTAAAGCATATCGATAGGTAGCTAGCCTATAATCAAGTTACTTAGCGTTTCGAACCGAAGCTGACTGTTTGCATGTCCTATATGTTTGTTGTTTTCCCGTCACGTCTCACCAGACAGTGACAAATGTTAGGTCAATAATGCACCCGTTTGACCTCCAATCAAGCTAGCGCGACTAGCCCGGGCGGGGTTTGTCAGACCCAGTAGTACTACTCAGAATTACCTCGCTACACATTACTAACGGTTCGAGAGTGTCAGGACTGTTTGTATGTTTGCACTAACGTAACAGGCGATATCAATAATACAAAAAACTATTTATAAAATATGTTTGCATGTTTTCTCCCCAAAAAAGGAAAGAATGTAAAATAGGGGCCGTGAAGACTCACCTTGATTGCACAGCAGAGATATAATGTTCGAGCAAAGGTTAAGGTTTCGGTTAACCTGTGTTTCATTCCGTGTACGTAAAATTAATATTAACTATTAATCTAAAAATATAACAACTGTTCGGTTTCGCGTTCGCGTCTCGGTTATGGTGTTGGTTGTCGATATTTCCATTCATACACAAACATATTCACATGTACTTTTATGAAAAATATATATTACGAGGCTCTTTATAAAAATAAAGAAAATGTTACGTCACATTATCTATTATTTATTTATTTCACAAATGTGTAGTTTTCCAGCGTAACAGTCTCGTAATTAAATCCATAAAAAGAATGGATAACCATAAATCACACATTATATAATATATATTTAGTCATACACATGCACCTAAAATTGGAAACCCCATGCGCCTACCCCATTCTCTTCGCCCACATCATAATAAGCACATAATATATATACCTCATGCGCCTACTATAACCAACAATAGCCACTCTCATGTTTGAAAACCCCACTGTCCTTGTGCGCCCACTTGCATCCATAGGATTAATACATACATATACACACATAGCATACATACATACAATCTCATGCACATGCAAACCCAATAAACAATCCCATGCTTCCACTTTTCCCATACGCCCACTAACATACATATATAAAATTTCAATTAAACCCTCACATATAATCATACGCACACATACACAAAACTCACACACACCAACACATATCAAACACCAACTAAGCTAACACACACACACAGGCGCATCACACCTCCCATGCGTCCAGCACAACCACATACATAATTCTCATTCTTATACACATATGAACACACTGCACAAAACACATACACATAAATATACTTTCTGCATTCATCTATTTGCGCAGAATATGTATGTATATAATTATATACATAGTAACCCAACGTATGACATTCATATTTATGTCTATATCATCACATATATATATATCGAATCCAAACATTCATACGCATACACACATGTATATAATCACACGTATCAAACCAAAACAATCATTCAACAACCTGTAACGAAACGGAACCAAATCGCGATAATAAACCGAACCGAAATGAAACAAAACGAAGTCTAGAATGATCGGTTACCGGCGAAACGAGTGAACGGCGTGACGACGGTAACCGGCGGTGGCTAACGGCGGCGTACGGTGATGGTACCTCGGCGGCAGAAACTTTCGATGGTGATGTCGACGGCAGAGTGATTAGGGTTATAAGTTGTTGCGAATGAGGAGTGGATTCTTGGGTTTTGAGTTGGTTATTTAAAGGTAACTTAAATCTTATGAGTTTAACATAATGGTCCCTCTAATTTAGGTAGTTTGCCACTAAAAGTTTAATTATTAGTTAGTTAATTAGTAGGCAATTCGAATAACTTATTATTATTATTATTATTATTATTATTATTATTATTATTATTATTATTATTATTATTATTATTATTATTATTATATTATTATTTTGTTTTAACTGTAGTAATATGATAATTACTAATTAGGCGTATAATTAACAATAATCTGATTAATCGTTCACTTATAACATAGTTAGTTATAATGTAACGGAGCGAGGTTAAGTTAAAAACTCGGGTTGTCACAATCCTCAATCTGCACAAAACTTGGTGTTGAGATTTTCATCGTAACAATATCTATAAATATGTATACATCTATATTTATGTATGTGTATCTCTTCGTATAGTATATGTATGTGTGCATATGTATGTGTATCTTTATATATGTATACATGTATCTACGTGTATGTCTATGTCTTTATGTGGTATATGTATATGTAGATATGTGTGTATGTATATGTGTATGTATACATGTACGTATCTGTATGTTTGTGAATATCTTTGTATAGTATGTATACATGTATATATGTGTGTATGTATATATGCGTATGAATGTGTATGCCTTTGTATAGTATGTATATTGTAACACCCGCCTCCCAGGCCATACCTCGGGGAGCGTTACGCATCGGATATACAGAACACATAGTAATAAGAGAATACACAGCGGAAGTCTAACTTTAATTATACATTAAAAGCGTATAATACATCTGTTATAATAGATAATACCATTACATCAGTTTAACTATACTAAAGATCCAAAGATTCAACAACATTCTAGAACTTTATTTTCTCATAAACTAGCTCGTAATCTTCAATCCCTGCAATCACTTGGCACCTAGGATGTGTGTCTATAAAAATAAAAACATTTGGGACTTAGCATAAAGCTTGTGAGTTCATAAACATGGCATTCTTCAAAATTCAAAACATGTTATCATTGACTATTGCATCAAGCAGATACAGCCATGGCAAACAGATAGGAACAGAGTAAGCACATTATAAATTTACATAACCAGGCTATGTATACAAAATCCACTGGCTAAAGCAGAATCATACAAGCAGCCCTCAAGCATCCTATCAAGCATTGCCACATATCACAGATGCTATTGATAGTCAATTCTACAATTATTACCAGTTATCAGAACATCACATCCCGTTTTAGAAAAACAGTTCAGAGGAACTCACCTCAATCAATCAAGTCAGTGATATCGTCTGCTCAGGTTCACTGCTATCAGGTATTATCCTATAAGCAAAATAACATTACTTAAGCTATATTCTAGCTAGTAACAATTTTAGGGATGATTCGTTATCTTTTTCTATTTGTTGGTTTTATTTGGGCACTTTCTTTTATCCTATGCCAACCCTTTGGTGCAACCCTTACTAGTTGGCATAACTCGGGCGTTTTCATCATACCCGAGCCAACCCTCGGGGTTACCCAATACATTCATTAATGATAACCTTAAAGTCTAATAATAATAATAATAATAACAACTACAACACTAAAAATAACAAATAATAATACTAACTATAACAATAATAAAAATAACAATTATAATAGTAATAATAACTATAAAGATGATAATAATAATATTAATAATAACTATATTAATACTAATACCTACAATGATGATAATAATAATAATAATAACGACTAAAATAATAATTAAACATAACCTTAAACAAGGGCGTACCTGAAAACTATCTACGGCAATTTGATGTAGAGTCTCCCCTACTCGCACTCCTAGTCGCGCTCCTACTCGAGTACCAAAACAACTACTAGCAACACCCAATGGAGTATTGAGAACTCGGGATTCTCTTTATATTAGAGTGTTCCCAAAGAAACTTATGTTCTAAATTCAACATTAAGACTTCTATTTATAAATGAGTTGAAAGCAGGTGAAAATATTTGAGGAGAGATGTGGATAGGAGTTCAAACGCTTGAAGTTCAAATGGATTGCAAATCTCTTGCAATTTGAAGTGTTATATATTATTATTTTATTATATATTATTATATTATTATAATTAATTTAGCTGCTTAACTCGTTTTTCTCTTATAACTTTTAATATATAGCGTATTATGAAATTTCAAATATGTCGTTGTGACGAGCTTATTTTTCTCTACGAGTCAACCTAAGTTTCGTAAAAAACGGAGCAGGTTCGAATATAATATATTATTATTATATTTAAACGGTCTCTTGTAAGATAAAAATTTCATCTAAAAACTTTAAACTTTAAATAGA
Source organism: Flaveria linearis (assembly GCA_024085815.1). Taxonomy (NCBI): domain Eukaryota; kingdom Viridiplantae; phylum Streptophyta; class Magnoliopsida; order Asterales; family Asteraceae; genus Flaveria; species Flaveria linearis. The sequence continues at coordinate 44,747,711 of CM044018.1, read as the reverse complement.
CAATTTACTGATTACTTACTCGTTTGACAATATATGAAATGCGGAGTTCATATGACCCAAACACCCGGGTTGTTGCATATATGTATCCATATATATCTATGTATGCATCTCAGAACATTTTAAAAAGTAAAAAGAAATTGTGAGTGATTGTTGGGTTACTCTAATTTTTGTTGGAAATTTTTTTCGACCACAATTTTTCCAACAATAATATATTTTTGGAATGGTTTTTTCCAATGAGTTTCTTAAAAAGAAATCCATCATGGGAAGCACGATACATTTTAGTAGTAAACCATGTCTAAATACGATTTACTTTAAGTTATGGAGCATTCTATGGATGACTTGAGGAGCAGTTTCCACCATGTTGGTGTTGAGTTGGTGGTTTAGACTTTAGAGTCTTTATCATGTTTCCAGAATGAGATTGGACATTAAATCTCTACATAATTACGTGCCATTTAAAATTTTGGATTACATAACTTAAATTCTGAAAATAATATCTAGCCAGAAAATAGGCCTATCATATCAAAGTATGAAAATATGTTTGGTAACCTAATTAACGTTTACTTACTAGAGAAAAATTATTTTAGAATATTTATATCATGGTTGACATAACAAGACCTACCTTACTTCCCTATAAAAAAACGTACTTAAAATATATGGACTTAAACTCATTATGTCCCATTATTGGCTATGTACATGACTACATTACACGAGCCTTCGACATGTAACGCAGGTGGTTGGAGGATAGAATGTGTACAATGCAAATCTGGGGTAAAGAATCATGGTTCGAACCCCACAGCCTACGTTCCTATGCTTGTTCAACTCAAGCCTGGGGCCTCGTCCCCCGACGAGCGTGTGTTGTCTCCAATGTCTTGGGTTCGAGGCAAATTTGTCACTGGTTTGCTAGTCAATCAGGAATACCCATTATTTATATGATTACATAAAATATATCATTGGTGGCTTTTGACAAATTTGAACTATATAGATTCAACATGTTACCATATATTCGCAAGTTTTACTATATGGCTATTTTTAAACTATTTAGTTTATAATTCCGTGTGACAACTACATCATCACTGTGAAAAAAAATTGTCACAATCTATCAATATATCATGATATATTGTAGTCCCAAACATATGTTTGGGATGTTTCGCAGCAATATCGTCACACATGAGCTACATGCTACAATGAACAAGATGAGTGCTTTTCACCTTTTCTTCTTCGACCCCATGACCATATTAAGTTAGCCAAGTTGTTATTAGTGTTGCTGTCAAACATTAGCAACTATTTTGAAGGGTCCCCAAATCACCTAGATATTTATACATTGACACTTTAGCCAATTTGGTCACTAAAAGCGTACCTCTCTCACAATTAAACTATGTTTCTTTTACACTAGATCATTAAACAATCATGTTCCGTACCAAAAGTGATTATTATTTCTAGATATGCATGTACGTTCTCACCACTCAAGTTGTTGTAGATAAGGCTTACCAACTACTTGCATTTATATATTTTGAAGATCGATCACCAATCTAAAGCATATTATTCTTTTAAACCTATATGTGTTTGTGTATATCAATATTATATATATATATATATATATATATATATATATATATATATATATATATATATATATATATATATATATATATATATATATATATATATAGAGAGAGAGAGAGAGAGAGAGAGAGGAGAGAGGTTCCCCTAAAAAATAATTTTTCCCTAAGTAGGCTAAGAAGTAATCTTAGCCTTCTAATTATCTAATTAAGGGCTAAGATCAAAGTGTAGAAAAAATAAGTAATCAAGGGTAATTTGAGTATTTTATTATATTACCCACAATTGTTGACTTTTTAAAATTTCCCCCTATTTTTTTAAATGCTAATAACTTTTTCATATGACATTATTTTTTTAAATAAATTACACCATAAAATCAAGCATTTTTCTCTCTTTAATTTGAGTATAGTATTACTATAGTTTTTTACAAAAAAAAATCAAATTATGTGAAATTGTGCTACATTTTTAACGTTTTTGTGCTACATTTTATAAAACATCACAAAGCTGTGCTGTATTTCATAAAACAGCACAAAGCTGTGGTGTATTTTATAAAACAGCACAAAGCTGTGCTGTATTTCATAAAACAGCACAAAGCTGTGCTGTATTTCATAAAACAGCACAAAAGCTGTGCTGTATTTCATAAAACAGCACAAAGATGTGCTGTATTTCATAAAACAGCACAAAGCTCTGCTGTATTTCATAAAACAGCACAAAGCTGTGCTTTATTTCATAAAACAGCACAAAGCTGTGCTGTATTTCATAAAACAGCACAAAGCTGTGCTGTATTTCATAAAACAGCACAAAGCTGTGGTGTATTTCATAAAACAGCACAAAGCTGTGCTGTATTTCATAAAACAGCACAAAGCTGTGCTGTATTTCATAAAACAGCACAAAGCTGTGCTGTATTTCATAAAACAGCACAAAGCTGTGCTGTATTTCATAAAAAGCACAAAGCTGTGCTGTATTTCATAAAACAGCACAAAGCTGTGCTGTATTTCATAAAACAGCACAAAGATGTGCTCTATTTTATCAAAATGCAGCACTCTTCAACTCATGTTCACCATAAGATCCCGCCGATAGCCTCGTGTCCACCTTATGCATCAACTTCCCCTTTGGATCAAATTGCTGCATCAAACATCACTCAAACATCAATTAATAGAAAGAAAAACTATAACACTAGATCAACAACAGATCTAGAAATCACAATTAAAAGAAGAAGATAACAATTTAACAAATCTATCATAGTGTAAAATTAAATTGAAATTCAGATCAACAACAGATGATCAGACACATCATATAAACCAGATCCCCCACATCATCTTCTTTCCCATCAATCTCTGCAATTCTGACGAAAGAACACCAATCAAACCCACCGGAGGATAAAATCAGACAACCCCATGTGGAATCACAGTTCGATTATATATATATATATATATATATATATATATATATATATATATATATATATATATATATATATATATATATATATAGGTAGAGGTTCAACTAAGAATAATTAGTTGCCTATGTTGCCTAAGAAGGAATAAGAAGATTACATGTGGCACTCTTCAAATTAGGGTTAAAGGGCATTATGGTCCTAAAACACACTCATTAATCCCTTTTGTACTTTATCAAAATGCAGCACAACCAAACACAGCTTCCCCACCACGCAAATTCCAATTGCTTTCTTCTTTCAAATTCCTCTGCCCAAAATACAAACTCTCAAATCTCTCTCTCTCAATACAGCACAACTTTTGTGCTGTTTTATGAAATACAGCACAGCTTTGTGCTGTTTTATGAAATACAGCATAGCTTTGTGCTGTTTTATGAAATACACCACAGCTTTGTGCTGTTTTATGAAATACAACACAGCTTTGTGATGTTTTATAAAATGTAGCACAAAAGCGTTAAAAATGTAGCACAAATTCACATAATTTGATTTTTTTGTAAAAAACTATAGTAATACTATACTCAAATTAAAGAGAAAAAAATGCTTAATTTTATGGTGTAATTTATTTAAAAAAATAATGTCGTATGAAAAAGTTATTAGCATTTAAAAAAATAGGGGAAAATTTTAAAAAGTCAACAATTGTGGGTAATATAATAAAATACCCAAATTACCCTTGATTACTTATTTTTCTACACTTTGATCTTAGCCCTTAATTAGATAATTAGAAGGCTAAGATTACTTCTTAGCCTACTTAGGGAAAGTTATTTTTAAGGGAACCTCCCTCTATATATATATATATATATATATATATATATATATATATATATATAGGGTCAAGATCTTTTCAGGACTCCTAAAGATCGTGAGAACTCTGAGAACTCATCCTAACCATTGATTATTTACTAATTAAATTATTTTTTTTATAATTCAGCAAGGGTACTTTAGTCTTTTATTGTATGTATTTAATTGCATTCTTTAATGCACCATAATTTAATATAGCAAGTTACACAATTATCATAATTACCAAAAATTGATTTAGATGTGTTTTTTGTTTTATTATGTTAGTGCTCTTTATATTTTACTATTTTTATATTTTCATCGGATCCATCAATAGGATATGCAGGTATCCTATATTTTCATATTTTCATCGGTGCAGGTAACATTTAAATAATCATGGAGGATTTTCAAGATTTTATTAAGATATGCAGGTATCACTAATATAATTTTGAAGGATTATCAAGATGTGGTGTATATATTTTCCTATTTTCATCGGATCAATATTTTTTATTGTTATTATCAGAATCAGCCATTTCAGAATTGATTCTAAGAATCAAGGTTAGTTTTTTTCAACATTCATTATTAGCTGAATAAGTTGAAATCAAGATCATATCTTTTTCAATAGATATAAATACTATGATCGTTTCATTGTTCCGTATCACATATTTGCTCAAGTTAGTATTTTTTCAAGCTTCATATGAGAAGTCGAGTAACGAGGATATGACACTGAATGTCGCTGTTGATGAATCAAACCAAAATCATATTGATCAAAATGTGAATGACGTTATTATTGATGAAGGAGGTAACAATGGATTGCGTAATGAACAGAGGAGGAAGCGTTTTTGTAGTTATTGTCATGCTTTCACTTTTGATGATGCTAGGAATTATCCTATGAAGCAAGATTAGTTATATGTTATGATTGTTATTAATGAAAGTTCATTATTCAATAAGAAGTCCTTTTTTATTTTCAGTGTTTCATGCCTAATTTTGGTTTGTAATTGTTATGTTTTAGTTTTTGATATGGTATGTTATGTTTGATTCGAATCAGTTTTCATTTTTGATGTTTTTCTTTATTTGTTTAGTTTGCTGTGTAGTTAATTTACACGGGAAGGATTTGTAATGCGACTGAAGATTGCTTTTCTTTATTTGTTTAGTTTGCTGTTTAGTTTCATGTGTAACTTTGGCGGGCAGATCTTAAGAATGGTTTGCTATGATGATGCTTTGATTCACACAGGAAGGATTTGTAATGCGACTGAAGATTGCTTCGCGATCGTTGTTGATATTCTTCATTACTCGAGAAGATTTACACGGTTATCATCCAAAAATACATATGTATCCTTTTCAGAGAACAATGGTTAATTTACAATAATAACCTTCTGATATATTTTAACCCTTTAATTTGTGTTCTAAAATTACACATATGCCCCCTTTAATCTCAACCACTCATTAATCTGATCAATGGCTAATAAGGGTTCTTTCAGTTCTCATTAAAAGTGAAGTCCTGCAATGAACCGGACCCTATATATATATATATATATATATATATATATATATCTATAATTATAATGTATAATCTATCTTTTATAATCTATAATGTATGATTGTATTATATATAAAAACATCTCTTTGGAAAATAATCATAATATGACTTATAATTTAAGACACTTAGTATAACCTTTTAAACATAGGATACAAATGTTTTATGTAATTGTTTCTCTTTTGCACTTATTTAATAAACTTCTTCTACTTAATATATTATTTAATACATATTATCAATATATTATTTAGTAATATGAGATTAGTTAGTTTATTACATGAAGTATTATATTATTTAAATACTTAAGTATATATTTACTAAATATTTCATAGGTATAATAATAATAAAAATATAACAATTACAACAACAACAATAATTATAATAATACCCAACTATAATAATTGTTTAAGACATGTCGGAGAAACATTTTGACATTTAATTTATTTGTAATTTTTTTTATAATATTAGAATTGCCCTCTAAGCATAATGTACAAGTAATCTAAATATATTAAACCTTTATTAACGAACTTAATCAATTTTATTAATGTTGTATTCTGTAATCAATTTTATTAATATTATAAATAATAATTTACAAATTGTTACATAAGTATTATATATATATATATATATTTATTATATAATTTATAATAATATCATGTTTTAATATGTAAAAACATTAAAAGAAAAGTATCCTAAATATTAAGAGACATCTTTTTGTAACCTATACGTTTTTGAGACCACCTTTCTCAATTTTTTTATCAATTTATCTTTCTTCAAATTTATAATCTAAGAAAACTAAAAATCATGTATATGAACTTTTAGAAACTATGATGTGAGTATTAATATACAAGTCGTCCTAACAAAACTCTATAAATTTCAGCACACCTTCCGCAACATGTAGGTTTACACACTAGTACTATATAAAAACATTTCTTTAGCCTCCATTGTAATTTTACAAACTTTATAAGACATCTGTTACAGATTTTAAAACATAAGGTATAAGTGTTCTATGTAATACTAACTATTTTGCACTTATTTAATAAACTTCTTAATCAATACATTATTTAATTCACTATATTAACTATTTAATAATTTATTTCTTATACTTTTATAACCAAATACTATTTAAATACTTAAGTATATAATTACTAAGTAGTAATAATAATAATAATAATAATAATAATAATAATAATAATAATAAAATAATAATAATAATAATAGTAATAATAATAATCATATTTATAATACTTTAAATTTAAATTTAAATTTGCAATACTATATAAGGCATCTCTTTAGCCTTCATTGTGATTTCATAAACTTTTTAGATGTATTATTTAGCATCCATGATAATTTTCTCATATTAAGATACATCTAATATTTATATTAAAAAAATACTATTTAGTTCATTATATAAATTATCTTAACATTAGAAAATTATCATTTTAGTCATATTTCAAGACACTTTAGCATTTAGTTTTCTTTATAAACTTTTTTATAATATCAAAATTGCCCTCTAACTATGGTGTACAAGTAGTCTATACATATTAAATATTTATTGATGAGTTTAATTAATTTTATTAATATTGTTGACTTTAATCAACTCTAACTATGATGTACAAGTAGTCTATACATATTAAATATTTATTGATGAGTTTAATTAATTTTATTAATATTAATTTTATTAATATTGTTGACTTTAATCAATTTCATTAATTTGACAAAAATGATTTATAGGTTATCATGTACTTAATATTTTATACTATTAAAAATAAGGGCGATGGGTGTTGGGCCATTTTATTACCTCTTATTCACCCCTCCCGTTGATTCGTGGAGAGAGTGGCCGGGGGGGGGGGGGTTAGGGTTGTTTAAGGAATGGGAACCGCTAACAACTTCGTCGCCATCAACCGTTGTAGGTGTGTTCACGGTGGTGGTTAGGGTTTGTTTGAGGAATGGGAACCCTAGCCGTTGTCATGGAAGGAACTATTGGTGAACCGTCCGGTGTCGGTGTCTGTTGGTGATGGCCCTGCCGCCACCATGTCTACATGGCAGTGGTTGGGGTTTGTTTACCCAAATCAAATAGTCGTCGATTGGTATTCTCTTTTCCGTGACCCGAGGTGGCGGTGGTGTGGTGGCGGCGATTATGGCGGTGGTTGTCTGCTGCTAAGGAGGATAAGCACATGTTATCATCCATCATTGCTGTCAGGTTCCTATGTAAGGGGTGATATCAATTGATTTCAGATATCTTTTTCATCAGGCCCCGGTCTCCGGTCATCATCATCACGCTTGAGCCGAATGGTGATGGTTTGATAGTCGTGGGTGATGTGGTTGTTGTTGCTTTTAAACCTTGATTGATATGAGATGCTTTTGGTTTTTGATGTGTTGCTGAATTCTAGTGTTGGATCATAGTTTCGTTGACAGTGTTGGGTTTGTGGTTGTGGGTTTGTAACGTAATCTGTTGTCTATGAATGTTTGCATTCCTATGTTTTATTGGACCAATGATGGTGGGTATTTGACCGCATGAGGCTTCACTTAGTTTTGCTAGGAGATTGTTGACCCGCCTTTGGTCAAATTTGGTTGGTTGGACTTTATTGCACGACTATGATGAATTTAAACATAGATGACACACTTTGAAACATGTGTAACTTTGGCGGGGTAAATCTTAAGAATGGTTTGCTATGATGATGCTTTGATTCACACGGGAAGGATTTGTAATGCGACTGAAGATTGCTTCGCGATCGTTGTTGATCTTCTTCATTACTCGAGAAGATTTACACGGTTATCATCCAAAAATACATCTGTTTCCTTTTCAGAGAACAATGGTTAATTTACAATAATGACCTTCTGATATATTTAACCCTTTAATTTGTGTTCTAAAATTACACATATGCCCCCTTAATCTCAACCACTCATTAATCTGATCAATGGCTAATAAGGGTTCTTTCAGTTCTCATTAAAAGTGAAGTCCTACAATGAACCGGACCCTATATATATATATATATATATATATATATATAATATATATATATATATATATATATATATATATATAATCTATAGTTATAATGTATAATCTATCTTTTATAATCTATAATGTATGATTGTATTATATATAAACATCTCTTTGGAAAATAATCATAATATGACTTATAATTTAAGACACTTAGTATAACCTTTTAAACATAGGATACAAATGTTTTATGTAATTGTTCTCTTTTTCACTTATTTAATAAACTTCTTCTAATTAATATATTATTTAATACATATTATCAATACATTATTAGTAATATGAGATTAGTTAGTTTATTACATGAAGTATTATTTATTTAAATACTTAAGTATATATTTACTAAATATTTTCATGGGTATAATAATAATAAAAATATAACAATTACAACAACAACAATAATTATAATAATACCCAACTATAATAATTGTTTAAGACATGTCGGAGAGAAACATTTTGACATTTAATTTATTTGTAATTTTTTTTAATATTAGAATTGCCCTCTAAACATAATGTACAAGTAATCTAAATATATTAAACCTTTATTAACGAACTTAATCAATTTATTAATGTTGTATACTGTCACAACTCTGTCAAAACCATACATGTCCGACACGTTATAGACCGCCAAACCTAACTGAATCTCATACATCTAACTGAACCTATCATTCTAATTTTCGGGACGAAAATTTCTTCAACAAGGGGATGATGTGACAACCCGAGTTGTTTTTTCTAGGTTAACCTCGTTCCCTTAATCTAACTTCTCTTGTTACGTTATGGTTATTCAAATTATGATTAACAAAATGTTTTATCATTAAATAATAATGATTGTTATTATAAAAGCCAATAAAAGATTATTAACATATAATTATTAACAAAACTTAATAACATAAATGTCAATCGAACCAAATGAAGGGACTAATTGTGCCAAGATGCAAAGATGGTAGAATTTAAATGCATTCCACCCGTAACGTACACCTCGGCAGTTTCCCGAAAACCTAAGCCACCTACAGCCGTCGACTTTTCAACCGCAACTACAACCTCCGACAGCCTTGTGGTTGACCGTAAACAATCACAATGACATCCTCCTGCAACGATTCATTCCGACGACCTCCGACGACCCCACCGCTACTCCCTCCTCTCCATCGCAGGTTGTTTTATACACTACAAGAAAAATGACATTCAGCAAGGACAAAAGTCCTCGCTAAATGTTAGAATGTCCTCACTGAAGATGTATAGCGAGAACATGTCCTCGCTGGAATCTCCTCGCCAAAGCCCCGTGGCTACAGGTCTATAGCGAGGATAGTCAACGAATACAGCGAGGACATCTCTGATTTTTTAAAAACTAATTAAATACCCTACAGCAAGGACTTTGTCCTCACTATAAATTTACTTTAAATAATTATAAAAATACATATAACATATATATTTATACATTATACATGTATAAATGTATTATAAACGTATTTGTTAATATAATTATACATTATACGTGTATTTATTAAATACCCTACAGCAAGGACAAAGTACTTGCTGTATTTTAGAGAGGACTTTTTGTAGTATTTTATTTTATCATTGCTAAAGACTTTAGAGAGGACTTTGTCCTTGCTGAATGACTGGGAATTTCACTGCCATTTTGCTGTAAATGCAGCTTCCCGCCCAGAATTTTTCTGGGTCAATGCCTGTTCTGTTTTTCAGATTTCCATCAAACACCAATGATATAATCAATCATACAACCAAAATATCATCATACCATAATCGGTTACATAATCTAATATCAAGATCTAAGTTCAAATGATAAATTCGGTTACATAATTAATACCAAGATCTAAGTTCATAAGAAACATTAGGATAACCTAGTCAGAGTTGTCGCTCTCGCAATCAGAGTCAAATTCAATCACAATATTGTGTTCTGCCAAACCTTTTACAACATTTCCAATTTAGTAGCAAGACGCGTATATTTTTTCTTTGATGATGCCAGCTTTTCATTGACTTGTTCTTGGGTGTAGACAGGTGGTGGTGGGGGTAGATGGTCCTGGACTAGAAGATGATGAAGTGTATCGGGCCAAACCGGGTACAACAGGTCCACGACCCCTGTTAAACCCACGACGTGTACCCAATACCTGATCCATGATCTGCTTCTCTGTCAACGGGTTAGCTGCACCTTCTTGTAGGCTCAGTAGGTCATCATTTCATCCTGTATAGTTACAAAATAATAAATAATCAATGTTATATAAATCTAATCATTTATGCAAATTAACCAACGGAAGTGCCTAAAACTAAAAATAGCCAATAACTAACTGATTACTTACATATTGTTGTTGAGCAAGTTGTGGTAATGGGATTTTCCCATTTTTAGAGCACCTCTCCTTGAAATTCTCGATTAGACTCGGATATTTTCCATCAATCTGACGTTGTACGTAACACATGAAAAATGCACAAAACCTATACTACATACTACCAAACTTACATTACAATTTATATATATATATATATATTTGCTTTAAAAGTGACTTACACGGTCATGTCTGATCGATACAATAGACTTGGTCCATGGTAACTTTGGTAGCGGTGACGGGATCTATTACTTTTGTTCACCGCCCACAACATGCCCACAAACCCTGTTAAACCCGAGGCATGTACCCAATACTTGATCCATGATCTGCTTCTCTGTCAAGGGTTAGCTGCACCTTCTTTCGGCTAAGTAGGTCATTCATTTCATCTTGTATAGTTACAAAATAATAAATAATCGATATTATATAAATTAGTCATTTATGCAAAATAACCAGAAAGTACCTATAACTAATAATAAACAAACAATTAAATAACACTTTCAACCAAATATGTACAAAACCTATACTACATACTACCAAATATGTTATTATTAACAACTAGTAATATACTCGCGCGTTGCGGCGATTTATTTTTTCATTGACTTGTACTTTTTAAAACAGGATTCAAAACCACATATCTTTAAAGCATATGAATGGCTTCAATGAATGGCTTTGATCCTCATCTGATATGTTAAACTTAGCTATAAGAAAGTATAAACTTAGCTATAGCTGCATACTTAAAAGTTCTATGTTGCAAAAGTTTAGCCAACTATTGATATAATTAATCACTTTCTAACAGTCACAAAACCTCAAATAAGGGTGTAAAAACAAAACTAACTACTCAAGTCCATTATTCAACACACACAAGTCCTATGATATATAACCCCATTCCCTTGTACTGAAATTAGGTGTGCTGGAAGAGAACCCAATAATTCCCAATCTAAAACTATGCTGAAAGAGAACCCAATAATTCCCAATCTAAAACTTAAATTAGGCATTCTATCTAAGCAAATCATATAAGTTCATAAATTCAGATAACCCTCATTTGAAAACCCAAAGCCCTAAACTATAAGGGGGAAACCATAAAATTGTAATTTTGTTTATATAGGTAGGTTAGGGGGTGGAATTTGCACTGGTCGGTCCGTTTCACGTTGGAATCTATTTCACATATTGTTATAAATTTTATATCTTAATAGTTTAAAATATTATACTTTATAAATATTTATTTGTCGTATTAAAAGTTATATGATGGTTAAGCGATTTGAAACGCGTTAAAATTATGTTTTTAGCGTTAATGTTTATCAGTTTGAATGTTTATTTATAAGCTTATATAATTCATTTTGTCACACCTTCAATTTGAGCTTTTGGTATAATGTTTAAAGGCTTTCTAAACACGTGAAATATCATGTTTGTCACACCTTCAATTTATGATTCACAACACTATGGTTATTACTATGTATACCTTCATGTATACATAGTACATACACACATATATAATACATACATACATACATACATACATACATACAATACATACATACATACATACATACATACATACATACATACATACATACATACATACATACATACATACATACATACATACATACATACATACTACATACATACATACATACATACATACATACATACATACATACATACATACATACATACATACATACATACATACATACATACATACATACATACATACATACATACATACATACATACATACATACATACATACATACATACATACATACATACATACATACATACATACATACATACATACATACATACATACATACATACATACATACATACATACATACGTATATACATACATACATACATACATACATTACATATATACAAGTAATACATATGTACATTACATATTTTTAGTGGGACATACTGGGCATGTTTTTTATTTATTTATATACAGTGTACATTATACATGTGATACATACATACACACACATGTCATACATACTATACGTAATATATCCGTACATAGATACATACATTGTACATCATACATGCCATACATATTTTACATGCATACACAGTATATCCATACATAGATACATGTGCTACGTATATACATACATACATGTCATACATACGGTGCATATATACAAGTAATACATACATACATAGTACATTATACATGTGATACGTATATGCATACATGTCATACATACATACATAGTATATCCATACATAGATACATACATTGTCATCATAAATGCCATACATACATACACAGTATATCCATACATAGATACATGTGATACGTACATACATACATACATGTCATATATACAGTGCATATATACAAGTAATACATACATAAATACATTGTACATTATACATGTGATACGTATATGCATACATGTCATGCATACATACACAGTATATCAATACATTGATACATACATTGTACATCATACATGCCATACATACATACACAATATATCCATACATAGATACATATGACACGTATATGCATACATGGCATGCATACATACACGTATGTACATACACAGATACATTGTACATTATATATGTGATAAGTAAATACAAACATGTCATACATATTATACATACAAACACGATATATACATACACCACAAATACATGTAATAAATGTGTCATGCATATATACGTACCAAAAGACACTACATACATACATACATACATACATACATACATACATATATACATACATACATACATACATACATACATACATACATACATACATACATACATACATACATACATACATACATACATACATACATACATACACACACACATATATATACATACATACATACATTGTATATTATACACGTGATACGTACATACATACATACATGTCATACTTACAGAGCATATATACAGGTATTACATACATACATTGTACATTATACATATGATACGTATATGCAACATGTCATACATACACACACAGTATATCTATACATAAATACATACATTGTACATTATATATCATACATGCCTTATGTATGTATATATACATAAATATATTGTACATTGTATATGTGATAATTAAATACAAACATGTCATACATATTATACATACATACACGATATATACATACACCATACACACATACATGTAATAAATACGTGTCATGCATATATACATACAAAAAGACACAACATACATACATACACACACATATATATATACATACACACATACACTATTGCAAATCTGAGCGGATTTTTCTTTCATTTACGAAAACTGAAAACATATTTAAATACAATATTTTGTATTTCGATTTAAAAACAAAATCAAAATTCAAAAATACTTTCAGCGAGGACAATGTCCTCACAATATGTGACCCGGGATTTTTTTAGTTTTAGAGGGAATCGAAAATAAGTATTTACGCGATATTTTTTAAGTTTGGTGGGAATTGAAAATTAAAAAAATACGTATTTATCTATAGCGTGGACATTGTTCTTGCTATAGATCTAGTCAAAAAAGTTCCGCCCCTTTATATATTTTCACAGTCAATAAAATTAATTAAAAAAAAAAAAAAATCTGAAAACTGTACTGCAAGAACATTGTCCTTGCTAAAGGTCTGGTCAAACTAGAAAATCAATTGGCTCTACTTTTTTGTCTTTAGTGTGCTATAGTAAGGACATTATGTCCTTGCTATAGAATTTTGTTGCTAAAAGTCATTTTTCTTGTAGTGTTACCCTCCCCCGCTGCCTCCAGTTGCAACACCCGACGACCGATGCACAACCAACGACCCTCACTCTCCTCAACCGTGAGCCTGTCAATCGGCCTTCCCACGACAACCGCAAGAAACAGCCAAAACAGCCACTTTCGGTACGGTTTTCTCGTGTTTTGCATGCTTATTATGTTCACGGTTTCGGGTTTTGGTTATGGGAACCGCGTACGGGTTCCTGGGTGGTGGTGATCGGGTTATGTTTCTGCGATGTACGTGTTTTCCTGCGATGTATAAGTGTGTGGGTTCAGGAGTTTAGGTTTCGAATGTGATCTGCGATTATGGTGCAATGTGTGTTGTGTTCATTAGAGTTTTAATTGCATTACATATCTCGCATGTATGCATGTTTTTCATGGGAGTGTGTGTGGTTTAATATATAAATTGTGTGGTTTGTGGGTGGGTTGTTCAAGCATATATGCTTCTGCATATATACATGTACATATATGTGAGGTGTGTATATGTGTGTTATGCATGTGTATGTTGTATGTGTGTTTATGTTGTGTTGACCTTCTGTCACATGCATGTACCTGTGTGGGTGCTCATAAAATTCATACGTAACCATGTATATTCATCTATGAGTGTTCTTGTATGACTGTTTATGTATGTAGATGTAAGGATGGCATGTGTATTAATAGAGTGCATGTACGTGGATATAATATATATATATATATATATATGGAGGCTTAATTGGTTAACGCATATCACAAGATATGTTAGATAGATGTATGAATATGGGTGTGGTTGTGTATGAGTGAGTTAATGCTTATATGTTCATCGTATGTGTGTCAAATGACTATGTGAGGTGGATATATAAAACATATATATATATATATATGTTATTGTTACATGTATATGTTTGAGTTGTGAATAAGTGTAGTGCATGTATATGTGTTGGTGTTAATATAAATTGATTATATAATTAAAGTGTATTTTTATCTGTAATAACTGGATACCCTTCATTAAGTGTAACTTTGTGATTGACTGTGTTCTTGTGAATGGGGAAACATCGATAACCAACACCATACCCGAGTCGTGAAACGCGAATCCGTACAAACCCTTATGCTTATAATTAATAATCAATATTAATTATATATTAACTGAAATTCAGGTTATTCAGAAACCTAATTTCCCGTTCTTTGTGTTACATTGCTGCTGTGCATTCAAGGTGAGTGTTCACGACCCCTATTTTACTTTCTTTCCTTTTGGGGGAGAGAAACATGCAAACATATTTTATAAATGGTTTTAGTATTATTTATATCGCATGTTACGTTAGTGCAAACATACTTAAAAGTCCTTACATTCTCGAACCGTTAGTAATGGGATTAGCGAGGTAATTCTGAGTAGTACTACTGGGTTTGACAAACCCCGCCCGGGCTAGTCGCGCTAGCTTGATTGGAGGTCAAACGGGTGCATTATTGACCTAACATTTGTCACTGTCTGGTGAGACGTGACGGGAAGGCAACAAACATACAAACATACAAACACTCAGCTTCGGTTCGAAACGCTAAGTAACTTGTTTATAGGCTAGCTACCTATCGATATGCTTTAATTACTATATCATTCGAACAGTTACAAACATTTTTATCTGTGATAAAACCTGTGAACTCACCAACTTTATGTTGACACACTTTAGCATGTTTTCTCAGGTAACAGGAACGCTTAAGCTCGTGATGCACGATTAAGGACGCACTCAGGACATGCATTCATCAGATTCATTCATTTTGCATTAAACATTGTTTTGATATAGCATTTTCGGACTTTCAGTATTGTTTACATTTAGTTTATTCGCTTCCGCACTGTTATTCATTTCATTTATGCTAGTCTAATATAAGTCAAACGTTTATTTTTAAACTCATATAGTGTCGTTTGATATGATCGTGTCTGAGATCCTGGTATGTCACACGCCTAACGGTAAAACCCGTTTGTGGAAATTGAGGGTGTGACAAACGCAGCTCCGCTCGAACTCGGTTCGGTTTCAAACCGAGCGGCTCGGTTCGGTTCTTACAAATTCGAGGGCAAACTTCATACTCGAACTCGGTTCGGTTTTAAACCGAGCGCTCGGTTTCGCTCGGTTTTCGTGCGGTTTTGCTCGGTATAGTTTCACAACAATGCTTTTACCCTGTAATCAACTATCAAATTTCACAGAAACAACAATGCAAATTTGTATCAAACAAATTTCACAGAAACATTTTTCTTAATGTATAGTTTAAAGTGCTTTTATCCTGTAAACTATATTTCAAAGGCAGGTTCGAAGGTCGGAGACGGGTCGCGGTTGGACATGGGTCGCGGTCGGTGATGGGTCGCGATCGCAGGTTCGCAGGTTCGTAGATTCGGGCAGCAGGGGACGGAGACCGGTCGTAGGTTCGTAGATTCGGGCAGCGCCGCTGGTCGGCGGCCGCAGGGGGAAGCCTGAAGGCTGGAAGCTGCTGGAGGGTGGAAAGTGGAGAGAGGAGAGGGGTCTGGCGAGGGAGAGCGGAGACTGGCGGCTGGACTGCTGGAGGAGAGTAGGAGATGAGGAGAGGAGTGGAATCTGGAAGGTGAAATGGTGAATGAGGTTTGAATGTATTGATGAATTAGGGTTTTAAGCTTTTGACTAAAAAATTAAAATATTTATAACTAATAAATAACTAAATAAAATAATAAATTAACATATATACTTATATATAATATATAAAAACTAAACTAAAAATAATTCGAACGAAACCGAGCGAACGACGACGAGTGAGCGACATTTATGCATGATGAACTTTATGTGAAACTTTCACAAGTTTTTAGGTGATATAAATTTTTGCATGGTTTTCAAGTTTTAGTTTGACTTGAAGTTTTTGTGTGCTTTGAAAACTTATGTCATTTTAGATTTTGGACTTCATTTGATATTGTAATTCATACAAACTAATGTCTTATAGAACTAACAAATTCAACATCTTTTTTTCATAGATATTAATGCAAAATATCTGCCATATCAGCCTTTATATATTCTTAATATTGTTAAAAACAAGCTTATTTTTTATAAGAGTTAAGTTCGATTTGTTCCCTGAGATTAACATAAATAACTATTTTTTGAAAAGATTAAAAACATCAATTAACTTCAAAAGTTTCTAAGTTGTTTCAATCTCAGTCCAAAAAGTTTCATTAGTTGTTTTAACTTGATCCAATATAATAAAAATTTTAAACTGAAATTGAAACAACTTATGAAACTTTTGTAGGTAAGTTTATGTTTATAATCTTTTAAAGGAAAATTGTTATTTTTATCAAACCTTAAGAAGTAAAACTAAAATTAACTTTTTTTTTTATAATACGAGATTAATTCCTAGTTTAAACCAATAAGAAGTGGGAGAAATAATGGAGAGGGCAAAATTCCTGGTCTATTAAAAATTCATGATTTTAGTTGAACAAGAACATGTCCAACTTCTTGTCCCGGAGTAAAAGAACTTCATAGGCCGCAATTTGATCAACCTTTTTTTCCTTTCCTTAAATGACAGCTATTAAGATATTTTTATTTGATATGATATTATATTATATATAAACTATCTTTAGTAAACCCGTGTATTATATGGGTTGAATAGATAAATATAAATATAATACAGATTTATTAATTATAAAATTATATTCAAACATAAAATATAATGAAATTATATACAAGTAAAAACTATAAGTAACAAAAACTGATATAGTTTTTTAAACTTTTGCTTTTAAACTTTTATCTCCAAAATAAAAAATTAGACATTTATTTTCAAAGAAACCTTATTAAAAAAAATTTATTTTTAAAAATTTTCTTATTATAAACTTCAATCTTTAATTACTTTTGGTTTATAGAAAAATTGCTTTTATAAAAACACCAACTTTAAAATATTTATATTTTTAAAAAATTTTGATGTTTTTAGAAAAACTTCTTATTTTATAAAATTTTCTTATTTTAGAAATAACATTAATAAAAATATTTTATTCTTAGTTTATTAATAAACTAGTATTTAACACAAAAAAAGTTAAATATAGTAATTAAGATAAATATTTAATTAAAAAAATAAGTGAGAAATTTTGATAAAAATAAATGTGATACTGTCATAAATCTATCTATTTTGATAAAAAAGATTTTTTGTCACACCCTCAAATTTCTACAAACGGGGTATTACCGTTAGGCGTGTGACTTCCAGGATCTCAGCCATTAGTTACACCAAACGACACGTTAATTGTAAAACATAATTCATTTTTGAAGTTTAATATTCCAGGACAAGTTTTTAAAGTAAACATAACAGAAGTTGCGGAAGCATAGTAAATCTTAATTGTTTAAATGGCGCAACACGCGCAAACCGAATAAATGGAAGTTACTGAAAAATATTAAATAAGCCACGTGAGATATGCATGAGTGAATGCTCCTAATCGTGCGCGTCTTGTGAACCTGAAAGAAACATGCTAAAGTGTCAACACAAGGTTGGTGAGTTCACAGGTTTTTCAGAAAACAGTATGTATCAGTAATGAAATCCCCGGATTATGTAATCCGTCAAGTATGTATTTTGATAAACAGAACATAAAGTAAACCGATACAGTAAACAAAGTAATATCAGTAGGTAGCTAGTCTACTAACCAGTTACTCAGTGTATGAAGTTCGAACCGAAGCTGACAATCGAAACTGAACGCCTCGGCTGTGAATACCAGGTCACAGCAACAGAACTTAGGTCAATTAAACACCCGTTTGACGAACGTTGTGCTAGCGCGACTAGCCCGGGTGGGGTTTGTCAAACCAGTAGATCTACTCAGAATTGCCTCGCTATACTACATACATTAACGGTTCGAGAGTGAGGACTTTAGTGGTATCACACTAGTAAACCGGTGATATTACAATAATACTGATCAACGAAAATGAAATTGTTTCCACGTTTCTACTTGCGTAGTAACGGACCGAAGAAATTGTTTCCACGTTTCTACTTGCGTAGTAACGGACCGAATGAAATTGTTTCCACGTTTCTACTTGCGTAGTAACGGACCGAATGAAAAGTATACGAACATAGTATCATGTATATACAGTATCACATCAATTCAATATAATGTAACGTTTATGAAAACAGCATGTTTCTCTCCCCCAAAAATAGTATAAAGTAAAAGTGGGGCTGTAAACTCACCTTGGATCGATGTAATGTATACGAACAAGAACTTCAAAGAATTGGGCAATGCACGATCAAACACGTTCAATACCTATTATTGTTTGTAATGGAGTCTTTAATATAATACGAATACATTTGGTAAGGTTTAGGTCGATTTGTTTAACACGTGGCACACACACAATTAGATGTATATATATGTTACAATATTTTTATAGATTTGTATTAATAATAATTATCAATAAGCATTAAGTTTTACCAAATAATTATTTACATTTTGATTTCACTAAAAGGGTTTCATATATGTATTTAAATATTTTTAGAATTAAATATAAAATGATATAGTTTAATTATATAATTTATAATTATCCAAGAATATTACAATAAGGATAATCACTTTAGTATTTTGATTAATAATAAGGTATTAATATATTTTACAAGAAATAACCCACAATTTCATTTATAAATAATTTGTGAATTTATAAAATATATTAATCTATATTTAAATATAATGTTATTTTATAGAAATAACTATTTATAATATTTATAAATAATTTATGTACAATTTCTATGATTTTTATGATTATTGCATAGTTATACACGATTTACAATTTATTTTACAAAAAATAAGTATTTGTAATACTTTTAAATAATATTTTATAAAATTTTATTAAGTTTTTAAATAAAATAAATTTACAAGAAACTGTTTTGTAAGATTTAATATAAGGGGGACTTATAAAATTTATTTTTATAATTTTTAGGAATTTTTCCATATTTTAGAGTATTTTAAAAGGCTTAAAAAAAATAAAACAAATAAAAGAGGCTGCCCGGGGTCGAACCGGGTCCTCTCCATGCATACACACACACCGAACCAGTGAACCAAAGGCCTAAGCCGCATGAGTTCTCGGTTTCCTTTTCTTTTAAACACAACCCAAACCTTTCCCAAATCCACCAAGAACCCTAATTCGATTCTGTTCAAATTGAACATCGAATCAACAATTATTACTGAAATTAATATGGGGCTTTGATTCCCCATGTAATTTCGTACGTGTTAATATATTCAATTACCCGATTAGAAGATGTATAGGTGATGAATAGTCGAAGAACAAGTCGCGACTGTCACGAGATCGGTTCGATGCCTAATTGGTGTTGTTAATCAAATCAACTTTGCATTAGCTTCGAATGAACTCCAAGATGAATAGCCCTCTGTTTAATTCGAGTTAGAGAGGTCAGAGGGTGGTGTTCGACCCACTTGCAGGTTCGCGGTGAAGTAGTGTTTAATTCGAGAGGTTTAGTTGTGTTTCAGATGGTTTAGAATGGTTCATTCGATTAGGAACTGATATATGGTCTTATATACACGATTAATTCGATTAGTTTATAGCATAGTGCTTGATTTTGGTGGACGGTCGGCCGAAAGTTTGGTCGAGTGGGTTTAGTGGGTTAGGTAACTCCATTATCCCAATTAGAGGGGGACAGGTTCGATTCTTGTCCACGAAGGTGTTGGTAATGTTTAATTGGATTGAAAGCTGCGTTTATGGGGTGTTTGGGGGGTCGCGGACTTGGCCGGATAGGTGGCCGAGGAACAGGGGTCGACGGGGGAAAAGGGGGGGTTTTTAAAAAATTACAACTTTAGTCCCTGCGGTTTATAAGGTTATCATTTTATGCTAGAACTTCTAAATTAAGTTTTAAAATGGTCAAAATTAGCCCCTGGACTTTATTATTATTATTATTATTATTATTATTTTATTATTATTATTATTATTATTATTATGTTATTATTATTATTATTTTATTAATCTTACTAAACGGATTAATTCGCGATAGTATTAACCGAAAAAAAAAAAATTCGGGTTGTCACATTATCCCCTTGTTGAAGAAATTTTCGTCCCGAAAATTAGAACACACGCGTTAACGAACTACTAGCAAGCAAGCTGGTCAGTGAGTAAGTTGATTAGTTATCTAGGACATAGGCAAGATAGGGTCTTCGGGAGTTTCTGAACAAACCGTAGGTTTCGTGAGAGCTATTTCTATGGCATGTTCGGGGTTCAAGTCAGTAGGTTCTATTCCTAACCTGTTGGATACCTACTTCTAATTGGCATCAAAATCAAAAGAGAAGACATAGTGACTATCTACAAGGAGTCTACCGGATACTGTAGTAGGGTCATTAAGGGTTTACCTGAGCCTATGATAAACACTCTGCCTTTGGCACCACCGTTGTCATTCCCATTTCCGTTCCTGTTGCCATTTCCATTGTTCTTCTGTAGTTTTGGGCAATACCTTTTGATGTGCCCAGTCTGACCACACTCATAGCAGCCTCTTTGTTCCCCCCGTTGAGCTGGTTGCTTGTCTGATAAATTCACACGACAATTCTTAGCAGAATGACCAAACTTGCCACATCTCTCACAGTTGTTCTTGTTACACGACCCAATATGGTGGTAGTTGCATTCTTCACACTTAGGTAATGTTCCATTGTAGCCACTACCATGCTGTGAAGATGTAGAAATTTGGTTGTCGAACTTCCGATGCTGGTGGGAAGTGTTCTGCTTGTTATGTGAGCCAGACTCCCACTTTCTTTTGTTATGGCCGTCAGTAGTGGTAGAGGTAAAACCACGTGGAGGTAGTTTACCTTGTGCGACAGCCTGATCAGTCAACTTGTGGGCCAGTTGAACAGCTTCCTGAATGGTAGCTGGTCTAGCAGTGGTGACCATGCTCTGGATTTCAGGTACCAGTCCGTCGATGTATCTTTCAACCCGTTTGTAAGCCGGGTTAATCATAGTTGGGCACAGAGTAGCCAATCGTGAGAACGAGTTGTGTAAGCTTCAATTTCAGAACCTACCATCTTCAGGTTCCAAAATTCGGTTTCTAGTTTTTGTATTTCATCCCGTGAACAGTACTCCTCTTTCAGCAGATTCTTGAATTCTACCCATGTTGTGGCGTTTGCAGCTTCAACGCCCAGCATCTGAACTTGTGTGTTCCACCAGCTCAGAGCAGCACCATCTAGTGTGCCAGCAGCATATTTTACTCTATTCCCAGCAGGGCAGTTGCAGATTTCGAATACCGATTCTAGCTTTTCAAACAACGGAGCAGTCCTACCGCTCCCTCAGTTCCATTGAACGGGTTAGGTTTACAGTCCATAAAGGACTTGTAGGTGCAAGTCGGTTGTCCAATAGGATTCTGCTGTGGAGGGGGTTGGTTTGCCAACGCTGCGGTAATACTATGATTGATTATTGCTGCCAATTCTGCAGGCGTCAGTGAGATGTTACCTCTTCCACGTCCACGTCCTCTTCCAGACATTCTTTACATTACCAATATCAAAAGCTATCAGTCATATGAAAATAGACCTTTTGTCTTGGAATGAAAAGGAAAAGGAATTCAAAGTTTTAAAGAAATAGTCAAGGTAGAGAATCAGTCCGAATCTGAGGGATTAACACAAATTTCATGGTTTGAATTTCGTCCAAATTCAAGGTAAGTGTGAGCATTCCTACAAGTAGAACTGATAAATAGTTTCCACATCATTGGTTATGTTCTATGAGAACCGAGGCTTTCTTGCTCAACGTGTAGGAATGATGACTTATACTGACTACAATGTTACCACCCGACCAAATTCACCGGACTTAGCATGCACGACAAATTACAATTACGTGTGCACCCGTAACGGTAATTTGTTTTGCATGATCACCCCGGTTCCTCCTATCAGGTTAACATATCTTGTCAAGTACAGTGGTCATCAATGATAGAAGTTCCGAGTGTATTCGTTTGATTCGAGAATCAAAACGAGTACGTTGACTAATCAAAGTATTAGGTCAATCACAACTTTGTTGAAGACATGCGTACCTATAAGCAGATACTCATCCCAAGGGTTCCCAGGTAAGGTAAACAGGTCCATCGGTTGATTTGGATATATGCAAATACCTTGCCTAGACAGAACACCCCGAGATACAGGCATCTTACTCTTCCAGCATTGCATGTGTTCAAGTTGTAAGACACAGACTTTGACGAGACTTTGAAACCATTAATATCAATCGAGGTTTTGGAGTTTGAAATCACTTGAATTAGGCACTCAACCCTCCCGTGAGTCACCCTCCCTGTAGACGAACACTTACAGGAAGACGCCAAAGCAAACAGTTCTTGAGCAGGTAAAAACTAGTAAGGCATGCAAACAAAACCAACTAACAAAACTAAACGTGTCTATATGCGTGTAACTAAGGCAACGGCTATAGTCTAAATGCAATGCAAATGAGATGCAATGTCAATTTAGTTCGCTATAACCATGGCTCTGATACCAATCTGTCACACCCTCAAATTTCTACAAACGGGGTATTACCGTTAGGCGTGTGACTTCCAGGATCTCAGCCATTAGTTACACCAAACGACACGTTAATTGTAAAACATAATTCATTTTTGAAGTTTAATATTCCAGGACCAAGTTTTTAAAGTAAACATAACAGAAGTTGCGGAAGCATAGTAAATCTTAATTGTTTAAATGGCGCAACACGCGCAAACCGAATAAATGGAAGTTACTGAAAAATATTAAATAAGCCACGTGAGATATGCATGAGTGAATGCTCCTAATCGTGCGCGTCTTGTGAACCTGAAAGAAACATGCTAAAGTGTCAACACAAGGTTGGTGAGTTCACAGGTTTTTTCAGAAAACAGTATGTATCAGTAATGAAATCCCCGGATTATGTAATCCGTCAAGTATGTATTTTGATAAACAGAACATAAAGTAAACCGATACAGTAAATAAAGTAATA
The DNA here is from genome assembly GCA_024085815.1 of Flaveria linearis. Classification (NCBI taxonomy): domain Eukaryota; kingdom Viridiplantae; phylum Streptophyta; class Magnoliopsida; order Asterales; family Asteraceae; genus Flaveria; species Flaveria linearis. Next base: position 44,723,421 of record CM044018.1, on the reverse strand, counting down.
TCAGTAGGTAGCTAGTCTACTAAACCAGTTACTCAGTGTATGAAGTTCGAACCGAAGCTGACAATCGAAACTGAACGCCTCGGCTGTGAATACCAGGTCACAGCACAGAACTTAGGTCATTAAACACCCGTTTGACGAACGTTGTGCTAGCGCGACTAGCCCGGGTGGGGTTTGTCAAACCCAGTAGATCTACTCAGAATTGCCTCGCTATACTACATACATTAACGGTTCGAGAGTGAGGACTTTAGTGGTATCACACTAGTAAACCGGTGATATTACAATAATACTGATCAACGAAAATGAAATTGTTTCCACGTTTCTACTTGCGTAGTAACGGACCGAATGAAATTGTTTCCACGTTTCTACTTGCGTAGTAACGGACCGAATGAAATTGTTTCCACGTTTCTACTTGCGTAGTAACGGACCGAATGAAAAGTATACGAACATAGTATCATGTATATACAGTATCACATCAATTCAATATAATGTAACGTTTATGAAAACAGCATGTTTCTCTCCCCCAAAAATAGTATAAAGTAAAAGTGGGGCTGTAAACTCACCTTGGATCGATGTAATGTATACGAACAAGAACTTCAAAGAATTGGGCAATGCACGATCAAACACGTTCAATACCTATTATTGTTTGTAATGGAGTCTTTAATATAATACGAATACATTTGGTAAGGTTTAGGTCGATTTGTTTAACACGTGGCACACACACAATTAGATGTATATATATGTTACAATATTTTTATAGATTGTATTAATAAATAATTATCAATAAGCATTAAGTTTTACCAAATAATTATTTACATTTTGATTTCACTAAAAGGGTTTCATATATGTATTTAAATATTTTTAGAATTAAATATAAAAATGATATAGTTTAATTATATATTTATAATTATCCAAGAATATTTACAAATAAGGATAATCACATTTATAGTATTTTGATTAATAATAAGGTATTAATATATTTTACAAGAAATAACCCACAATTTCATTTATAAATAATTTGTGAATTTATAAAATATATTAATCTATATTTAAATATAATGTTTATTTTATAGAAATAACTATTTATAATATTTATAAATAATTTATGTACAATTTCTATGATTTTTATGATTATTGCATAGTTATACACGATTTACAATTTATTTTACAAAAATAAGTATTTGTAATACTTTTAATAATTTTATAAAATTTTATTAAAGTTTTTAAATAAAATAAATTTACAAGAAACTGTTTTGTAAGATTTAATATAAGGGGGACTTATAAAATTTATTTTTATAATTTTTAGGAATTTTTCCATATTTTTAGAGTATTTTAAAAGGCTTAAAAAAAATAAAACAAATAAAAGAGGCTGCCGGGGTCGAACCCGGGTCCTCTCCATGCATACACACACACCGAACCAGTGAACCAAAGGCCTAAGCCACATGAGTTCTCGGTTTCCTTTTCTTTTAAACACAACCCAAACCTTTCCCAAATCCACCAAGAACCCTAATTCGATTCTGTTCAAATTGAACATCGAATCAACAATTATACTGAAATCAACATGGGCTTTGATTCCCCATGTAATTTCGTACGTGTTAATATATTCAATTACCGATTAGAAGATGTATAGGTGATGAATAGTCGAAGAACAAGTCGCGACTGTCACGAGATCGGTTCGATGCCTAATTGGTGTTGTTAATCAAATCAACTTTGCATTTAGCTTCGAATGAACTCCAAGATGAATAGCCCTCTGTTTAATTCGAGTTAGAGAGGTCAGAGGGTGGTGTTCGACCCACTTGCAGGTTCGCGGTGAAGTAGTGTTTAATTCGAGAGGTTTAGTTGTGTTTCAGATGGTTTAGAATGGTTCATTCGATTAGGAACTGATATATGGTCTTATATACACGATTAATTCGATTAGTTTATAGCATAGTGCTTGATTTTGGTGGACGGTCGGCCGAAAGTTTGGTCGAGTGGGTTTAGTGGGTTAGGTAACTCCATTATCCCAATTAAGAGGGGGACAGGTTCGATTCTTGTCCACGAAGGTGTTGGTAATGTTTAATTGGATTGAAAGCTGCGTTTATGGGGTGTTTGGGGGGGTCGCCGGACTGGCCGGATAGGTGGCCGGAGGAACAGTGGGTCGACGGGGGAAAAGGGGGGGTTTTTAAAAATTACAACTTTAGTCCCTGCGGTTTATAGGTTATCATTTTATGCTAGAACTTCTAAATTAAGTTTTAAAATGGTCAAAATTAGCCCCTGGACTTTATTATTATATTATTATTATTATTATTATTATTATTATTATATTATTATTATTATTATTATTGTTATTATTATTATTATTATTATTATTATTATTATTAATCTTACTAAACGGATTAATTCGCGATAGTATTAACCGAAAAAAAAAAAAAATCGGGTTGTCACATTTTTGGTGGACACTTGACACAATTCTAGACCTTCTAATTTTAATTTTTCCGCTTATATCTCTTATTAAATTATTACATTAACTATTAATCCTAAAATTTATTTTTTATATAAAAAATAGTTTTTATATAAGTTAGAAAAAGGTATTTTAATAAATAAAAATTATTCTAGAAAATCAAACTTTTTTAAAACTATGAAGTACTTTAAATTTGGTTTTATGAAAAATAATTTTTTTATAAACTAAAATAATTAAAATTTGAAGTTATAATAAACAATTTTAAAATGACGTCTTTTAAAACGTTTTGGTTTGGAACAATATATATTTTGTTAAGAAACCAAAGAAAAAAATTATATAGTCTTTACTCATATATATTTTAATCATATATTATCTCAAATATTATTTTATAATTAATAAATTATTATTACTAATTATTTAATATATCGATTATTTATCAACCCGTGTAATACACGGGTTACTAAACTATATATAATAGTTATCTTTTTTATTAAATTAGAAGAAATAGTATTTTTGCTTTTTTTTAATAATGAAAACGAAATACTGACTGTGCGAAAAGTTAGTTTTGTTGGTGGTCAGCAAGCAAAATATATGTCATCAGTCATTACTCTACCATCAAAGTTATATAACGAATTAAATTTTAGTCTTTTTATTTTCTTATTGCTTTATTCAAGTAATTTTCTTTTCAAAGTGCCAATTAGGTGTGAATGCACTATAAACCGTCACAATTTTTAGGTAGAATGTAGAACTAGTTGGGATATCAAGATCATTGGTCAAGCAAATATTCTTTTAAACATACAAATGAAAATATATTTTGATTATTTGTAAAAAGAGATTAAAGATGATATATATAGAAGGAGGATTTTGGCTTGTAAAGGACACTAAATAATGATACGACATAACACAACTTTTAGTGTTGAGGGGAGCAATGCCAAATTCGTAAGGTTAAAATTGGTTGAAACCCACAATGTTAAATATCATATGATTTGAACAACTCATCTATCCTAATAGTTCAGACTGGCTTATGATTCATTTTGCAAAGATATACACTAAATTTAGTCTCTAATTTTATTATGATCCTAGTTTTCCTGCATTTTTATGTATTTATCAGTTTTTTTGTTTCAAGAAATGTAATTTTATTAATTACAACGCTTTGTCTTGTACTGAATTTAGGGATTAAGATTAAGAATTTAGATAAAATAAAATCAAACAAGAAATAAACTAAACAACATTAATTAAATTTAAAGTTACAAAGGATTCATATGGTATTCATATGGCCAAATGGGCAAAAACTAAATTTATTTGAATTTACGTGGTGGGGCACAAAACTTCATAGGGCATTAACTAATTTTATTTGAAATTACATAGTGCTTGGCCAAGACTATCTGGGTAGTCGATACAATTCACATATCACTTCGCATCAATGGTATATCATTCTTTATTTCCTATTACTCTCTCACTAAATAATTTTCACATTTACCATTCTTCACTACGGTCAATATTTTTTATTGTTTAAATATAAATACAATGAGTGAGAGATAGAGACAACGTGCGCAGGAAGAGGGAGAGAGATTTGGAGGGAGACAACATCGTGAAACCACTCACGCTTCAGAGTCAACTTTGTGAACATCGGAAGCCTACTGTTTAACACAACTACACATAGTCATCTTGAGATAACAGACCACGCCATGAGACATGAGTAGTAAGTTAGATAGTCTAATAGACCCCCTCCCCCATGCATGGTCAACCGATGCATTCAAATTCATACTTATAACAATTCGAAGATGAAATAGAAAACAACACGAACATAACCATCATTATGTTTGGAGTTACAAAGCTCATATGTGATATATCACCTAATAGAAAGAATCACTTGACAAAAACCAAACGAGATTTGTACAAGTTTCAGACTCAATCTCATCATCCAGGGCATAAATTTTAATTTGGTTTTTAGCATATTTAAATACTATTTAAATACTATCATTTTAAAACATATGTATTCTTATACAAGTAATTGTCGCGTCTATTTAATTACTCAACTAATTTTTAGATATAAAAACTTGAATCGAACAATCAAATTAAAATTTCCATGTGAAAAAGAACCTAATGCTATGTATAGCTTAGACATCTTCTTAGTACATAATAAGTGACGGGTTGTCGAACTACGACTTTTGGTGAAATCTATATTTTTGTTTCCCTCGTCTCTCTCATATTAGGTAATAATTTTAAATAATTTATTCAAATAATTAATATTTAAAATATAAATATCTTTTTCCTAATAGTTTAAATAATATTTATTTTTAAAATCAAATATTCATGATTGTTATTTATAATCTCTAAATTGTCATTGTTTTTTGTTTCACCAGTGGCTTATTCAAAATACAAATTATCATAGAACGTGTTGCTTTAAAACATGTTAAATTTATTTAACTTGTGTAATCAATAAGTTTTTAATCTGGTTTAATAATATACAATACTTCCTCGAGATTAATTTCTTTTTATTTTTTTCCGACCTCCACTACAAAAAAAGTATAAGGAATGTCACATTCATTTTGTAAATTCATTTCCTTATATTAAACAAAGTACATCGCTTTCATTCATTCGAAGAAGAAGATGAAAGAGACTTTAGATCGTTGAGAAAGAGTTGGTTGTTGGAACATAGCAAAAAAAATACCAAAAAGTTATGAAAGAAGCACAACTTTATATAACCAGTGGCGGAGCTTAACCAACTTTGTAGGGGGGCGGGAGCGAAATGATTTTTTTTCAGGGGGGGCGAACTCGATATTTATATAAAAATTTACACTACCGGGTCAAAAATTTACACTATCGGGCTAAAACTTAACACTACGGATGAAAAAATAGGGGGGGCGGCGGCCCCCCGGGCCCCTTAAAAGCTTCGCCCCTGCATTAACAAAAGAAATTTAATCTAAAAAACTAAAGAATGATACTAAGCTTGATATATGCTATTCTATTGTTTTAAATGAGAATATATGTGGGTCGTTATATAAATATGTCATGTAATTGTATCTAATGTGTTAGGTCATTATATTAAATATCAGTTCACTACTAGAAAACTGTCAATAGATGACGCGCAAAAGATGACGCGCGAAAAAGATGACGAGCATTTACGCGTATCATAAAATATATGTCATATTTTAAAATATTCTTAGAAAGGATGACACGCATTTTTGCGTATTATCTTGGTTCGTCATCTTTTAAAATTTCAACTTATATCTAACTTGCCTATTGTTAACACCCAAATCGATTTCCCCCTAAAAACCCCTCCCCCCGGTTTCCCCCAAATCATATCGCGACCCCTGCAGCCAGACCACCTCCACCGCCGGCCACTGCAGCCGACCACCTCCACCGCCGACCCCTGCACCTCCAGCACCCGACCACCTCCACCGCCGGCCCCTGCACCTCCAGCACCCGACCACCTCCACCACCGGCCAAGCACCTCCAGCAGCCGACCACCGCCCCTGTAGGCAAATCGCGACCCGACCTCCCCCTCCAGCAACCGCCACCGCCGATCGAGCACCTCCTGCAAGTCATAGGTGCTACATTGTTGTTTGATTGTTAAATTATGGTTGATTGTGGATTTGTTATAAATTAGGGTTTTAAATTGAAATTCTTGGATCTAATATATGTTTTAGTGTTTGTTTTTTAGGTTTTTTGAAGGTTATTCATCTTGTTTAGGTTGTGTAGAAACTAATGACATCTTGTTTAGGTTTTAAGTTGAAATTCTTGGATCTAATATATGAAAAGGTATTTGGTTCAAGGAACTACCATTTCAAAGCAGGAGATGTGGAATTCGTTGCTGTTGACGCCCAAACACTGGATGGTAAATAAGTTGTCAATTTTTGAACTTCAATTTATATGATTATAAAACATAAAAAGAATTAACAGTGACTATGTGTTATCCAAAGGTCATCCACCACAAATCCAGACCTCTGCTTCATGGACTTTTGTTAACAATGTCTCTAGGGGTATGTAACACTCGTTTGCATGTTTATCTAATTAGCACGGTTTGATTTTTGTAAGTAATAACATGACCAAAATTTATATAGATTCTCTTTCACCTCCAAGGGTGTTACTAACTCACATACCACTCTATCGACCTGACTGGACTTCCTGTGGTTCCAAACGTTCTTCACCTATTATAAATCAGGTTATACTTTTGTATTTTGTTGAACTCTCACTTTCTATGTGTTTTTTCTAACTCAAATTAACCTCTTTTTTCTTGTTCAGAGGATTTCTCGTGCTCCCGATGATCATGAAATAACGTAACCATCTCATGCTCTCTCCTTGTAATATTCTCTTTTGAATAAGGCTTCAATTTTAATAACATGCCACTGATCCAGGTACCAATTACCTTACAAAAGAAACAACAAACAAACTACTGGATTCCATCAAACCCGTATGTTCTATCTTCATTCCCATAAAATCTGAATCATGGTTGATGGAATTATGTCAAACCCGTATGTGAATGTAAATTAACAGGTACTTGTTTTGTCTGGTCACGATCACGATCAGTGTACTGTTACTCATATAGCCAAACATGGGGCACTAGTAGAGGTAATATATGTCCTAACCTTAATCTGTACATGTTTTTCTTTCTTTTTGAATTTTTTAACATCTTATATTAACTCTATTTTTGAAATTTTGTGTAGCAAACTCTGGGGACGGTTAGCTGGCAACAGGGAAACCTATATCCTTCTTTCATGTTACTAACTGCAAGTAAACTTGCACTTTCAAATGCATCTGATGCCGTATCAACTAACATATGCTTACTTCCTGCACAACTCTTCATTTATATATGGTAATATATATTTTTTTTTAATATTTGTTAAGAAGTTATGTACACTAATTTGGTGAAAATTTCAGGTATATCGTGTTATTTGTGGTTACACTTGTTGTGATTTTTGTATGGCCGACGAATGGGTTGAACATTCACCTGCATATCGGTGAAAATATGAGTAATATTCTTAGTATTTTCAAAAGTAACACTAAAGAAAAAGATGAAGATGAAACTGTGAATATGAGATGATTGGAATACAGAAGGGGCAATGCATTTAATCAAAAAACCCTTAAAGACTGTTCCTTCGTATTCAAATGAGAGGGTAGAAAGGTAACGTTCTTAACAAAATGTAAGCACAATGTCAGTTTGCTTAAAGAACTTGTATTTGATTTTTGTTATTTGTGGTTCAGGGGGAATGCTACGCTGCGGGCAACAGCTAAAAAACAGGCAATGCAGGAGGTTAATTTCTTAAAGATAATACTAAGTGATCAAGCATGTCGAATTTCATTTATGTAGGCCTGAAATGATATATTTGGACTTGTGTTAGTATTGGTATTGGACATGTAATTGGTACTATTGATTTGGACTTGTTTTATGCTTTGTAGATGTTAATTAACAACTTTTGTAAACTTTATTGGTATTTAATGGATTTTGCTTTTAATGTTATTCGACAATTTGTTTTAGAAAACAACAGGTAAATTTATTAAAAATAAAAAAATTAAAAAATGCAGCTAATTTTATGACGTGCATTACGCGCCATCTATTGCACGTCATAAAAATTTCATAGATGACACGCGGATGCGCGTCATCTAGTCATTTATGACTATCCCTTCCTTGACGCGCATTGCCCGTCATCTTTTGCACGTCATAAAATGCGCGTCATCTTTGCGCGTCATAAACAGATGACGCGCGGATGCGCATCATCTATCATTTATGACTACCCCTTCCTTGACACGCATTTGCGCGTCATCTGACCCCAAAGATGACGCGCAATACGCGTCATCTATTGCAGTTTTCTAGTAGTGGTTCATTATGTTAAATATTTTTCATTACGTCATTGTATTCATCGTGTCAAATATTCTAATTGTATTCATCATTATTTTTACATTTTAAATCATTTTATATTATTTTCATTATTGTTTTTCATATATCATATAAATTTTTTATTATCTTATCATTATCTGCTGTGTTTTTCAAACTCATTGTGTCCAGAATAAAACAATGACAAGGAAAAAACACAATGAGACATTTCTTATTGTATTTTACATTTTATATCAATTTATATTATTTTATTATTTTTTATGTGTTAGATTAAATACTTATTAATTTATTATTGTTTGTACATACCATAGAAAAAATGCTATTTCCCTATTATTATTATTATTTTTTAATTTATCATTATAAAAAAACCCAATAAATAACAAAAAACACAATTAATTGCACGAAAGATAATCACAAGCAGACTTCCTATGAGTTGAAAAATAGAAAAGTATAAGATATTGCACTCATTTTAAAGATATAAACGCTTGTCTTTATAGTGTAATTTTTTATATAAAATATCATATATAAAACTTATAAACATTTAGAAAAAATGAGAAAAGTTGAGAAAAATGGGTAATTTCATATATACCTATACAAACATTCAAAATATCATATATACTTAAATAAATTTAGTATATCATATATACCCCTAAAGAGCTTCAAAATATCATATATACCCCTAGAGAGCTTTATAAATATCATATATACCCTTAGAAAATTCTTGAAATATCATATACACTCAAGTGAAATAGAAAATATCATATATAACCCTACAAACTTCTAAAAAATCACATATATATATACCATTCACAAAACTTTTCAAATATCATATATGTTCAAACCAAATTTGCGATATCATATAGACTCTTTTCTGTATCAACAAATATCATATTTTTATTAAAGAAATTAAGAATATGGCTTTCTACTTGATAATTTCTCAAAAATTATTTCATACTTGGCGATTTTTTTATTTATTTTCGAAACTTAGATATTTACGAGGTCCGTATGGAATCAATAGTTTATCTTAAAATATTAAATTTATCCACCTTTAAAAATTCTCAAATTTCTATACTAAATTTTAATTACAATAAATTATGAAAACTTATAAAATTTCAAAATTAAATATGATAGTTTTATATAAAAATAAGTATTTTTTAGTAAATATATAATTATGATTATTAACCTGGTTATTGGTTGTTAATATAACTTTTCATAAATGTAAAAAAGATATTTACTAAAATGATTATGATTGTCATCACTACCGTAAACGAATAAAATATATAGTACTATTATTATTAATAATTAATAATAAAATAAATTAGCAAATTAGAATATTGATGTATTGATAAATATAAATGATTGAATCGTTGTTATTAATCTTTTAATAAAATAAATAGAAAATTAGAACTAAAATATAATATTAACTATTAAAAAAAGGTATATATGATATTTTGATTTTAATTTGAAATAATAGTATTATTATATTTTAAATTTGGTTTGGATAAGTATGATATTTGAAAAGTTATATATGGATATGTTTGATATTTAAGATGTTTTCTAAGGGTATATGTGAGGGTATATAATGATTATGAATTTTATTTGGATATATATGATATTTAAAAGTTTATATGGTATATTTGATATTCATCCTAAAAAAATCAAAAGAAATAGCTATACTAAAATATTCATAACAAACTTGTTTCATTTAATTTAATTTTAAGCATTAGTTAAAAATATTAAAAGTTGAGAGGACTTTTTAGATTTTTAAAATTTTCATCGTTTTTATTTAAACCATTTTTATGAAAGAAATGATAGCTTGGCCACGAGTTCAAGAAAAATAAGATTTCGTTTAATCCTCTTAATTTGAATTTTATCTCTCGTCTCATGAGTTGAAAACGGTTGATCCGGCCCAGCTAAAAATAATTTAACATCTTTAGATAGCGTTTGATATGTAATAATGAGGGACGAAATGTAATAAACCAATGAGAGTGAATGAATAAATATATGTTTGGTTGATTAATATAATGGAATGAACCATTACATAGTTGATTACATCTACTCAAATTCATTCGTCCACTCCCATTTTTTTTCATTCCATCATTTCTTCCATTGTGTCACCAACCCCCCACTCATCCACCATAACAACCACCACTGACCACCAAGAATGTTCGTCACCGGCAACCACCACCAGTCACGACTACCACCACCACCATCGACCACCACCGCCGCCACTGCTGTCGCCGTTAAACACCGGCCACCGCCTGCAGCCCACCACCAACCACCAGTGGTGCCGGCCCACCACCGGCCACCAGCAGTCCTGCCTACCATCGTTCGTCACCAATAACCACCCAGGTACGACCACCACCAAGCATCGCCCAGCGCCATCGACTACCGCTGCCGTCAAACACAGACACCAGCGGCGCCGCCAACCCCGACCACCGTAGCCGCTGGGCACCACCTCCACTGGGAGCCACCGTCGCCGAAACCACGGCCAGCCACCACTGCCTATGGAAACCACCACCGGCCACCGGAAACCACCATCAGCCACCGGAAACCACCACCGGCCACCGAAAACCACCACACCCGGAAACAACCACCGGCCATGAGAACCACCATTGCCGAAAATGACCACCGACCACCACCATCATAACTATTTTTACATTTCATTCTTTCATTTTTTCATATGTAACAGACAACACAAAATAATGATTTATTCACTCCTAAAGGGTAACAAAATAATAAAATGAAATGTAATGATTTATTTAATTTTCTAATACATTTCATTCCCTCATTCATTCTATTAGTTCGTCCATTATATTACCCCAAACCCTTAATGTCACGAAAAGGTATCATATTTGGTTCGTTACTCTTTGTTGATAGTAATTATATATACATTCTTTTTTCTAATCTGTTTTTAAAGAAGAAATTACCATTTGCATGATAATATTGGTAATGATTAATGTTATAGAAATCACAACCATTTAACACATTTTGTTCTCATCAATCTTTCACTTCATCATTATGGTTGTCAGCCACGCACCATGTAAGTGTGTTTATGATGGTGTGTTTTCTTCACCTGTGTGATTATTATTTTGAAACTCTATCAAATACACCTTTTCTTAAACAGCGATGTGGCTTGTGTATGTGGGAGTGCGGTCTATTTATACTGTACTAATTATCAACTATTTTATGCATAATAATGGTGTTGTATATTATGCGTAGGAAGTTTTTAAAAATTGATTTTTTACTTTTAACATAAAGTTTTTCATTTTTACAATTAAACTTCTCAAATTTGATTTTTTTTACTTTTAACCCAAAACTCCTCATATTTTGCAATTCAATCTCACAACTTTTATATTTTCAACTTTGTTCCCCTATACTTTTCATATTTCGCAAATATTCGTTTTACGTTTCGTTATAAGTTTTGCAAGTTAACACAATATAACATGCATTGTGATTTAACATTTTTACGTTTCATTCTAAATTTGCTAAGTTAACCAAACACAATGTGCGTGTGTGGTTCAATATTTTTACGTTTATTTTTTCCTTTTGAAAAAATCGTCACACACAATCTACTTATCTATATTTTTCTATGTTTTACATTTTGATCTAAGTTCTTCGTATTAACACATCGCGACTTCAGTGTTGACGATCGTTAGCCGTAGTGTGACATTTGTGTTTTTGGCATGGTTTTACGCCTCCGTCGCAATGTGTCGAGCTTATTTCTAGTTTTAATTTATTTAGAAAAATGAAATGTGATAGTTATATTTACACACACGTCTAAAACAAACGTAATAGCATATGAGAGTATACCGAGAGATATGTTTGTATTATTTATTGGTATTATATATAGAGTGAGATATGATACTAGTGGAGATATATATTATTAGTGGGTTATATGTTAGGAGAGGAAAACTTAACAAAAAGGCTAATGTATATTAGTTATTGATAACCATATACTAACATCTATATTTATTCACTTTTCCCAGCTTTTGATTATTTGTAGACAATAACCTGAATATTTTCAAGGTCGAGGGTCGAGCAATCCGCTTTTATGTTTGTAATTTTTTTAGATGTTTGGTTAGCATCTTCTATCCATCATCAGTTTATAGAAATTATTTTTTGTCATTTTTTTTATATATATAACACTCCTCATCTGTTATCAATTTCATACATTTTAAGATTTTGCATGCATTTTTAAAATCATTACAAGAAACCTAGTGTGACAAAATCTTAGCTAAGAAATAAAGAACACAACTCTTGCCCCTCATGATTATCAATTAAACTCTTTAAGTTAACACACTCTGATCTCATGAGTAGCTTCTTGTTATTGAAGTCAAAGTGATTTGGTAAACAAGTTTGCCAAATATTTACTAGAATGAATTTGTTGAACGACAATATCGTAAAACTTTTTTGTGATTCAATATGTGTAAAAAGGAATATTGACAAAATGTGCTTCATTCTATAACCTTAAATATATCTTCCTTAAGTTGAGCCATACATGCCACATTGTTTTCATGTAAAATTATTATTAGCCCCTCATCTGCGGAAGAATACCACAAGATCTTCAAATGTGTTGTACTACTGTCCTTAACCAAACTCATTATTGACTAGATTCATGGATTGCGAATATTTTTGCGTGATTAGATGTGGTTTGAGTGTTTGCTTTACACTGCACCTTAAAATTGCAGTACATCCATTTGTGAATAAATATTTGATCAGTTTAAGATCGAGAAGTTTGTAATGGATCAAACATGTTGAGGCATTAATGCCTGATGGGATTCAAAGGGTAACACTCCTAGTAGGATCTAAGGGGCAGAGCCTCTAGTTGCTTTGAATCATTTGCATCAATTTGATAGATAATAACTGAACTTCTAAAGTAAAATTTGTATCCAGTGATAAAATAAAGGTCTTAGCAACTTTGATAACTCAATATCAAAGATTGGTCGTACCCACACTACTAGAAAAACTACAATAGATGACGCGCAATGCGCGTTATCTTTGGGGTCAGATGACGGGCAAATGCGCGTCAAAAAAGGGGTAGTCATAAATTAAAGATGACACCATCCGCGCGTCATCTCTTTATGATGCGCGAAAGATGACGCGCATGTTATGACGGGCAATAGATGATGCGCATGATGAAAATCAAGAACTATTGTATTTGTATGTTTTCTTAATTATTACAATTACAAAAGAATCCAGAATTTATAGGCTTTACAAGAGGTTTATACAAGGAAATAAAAGCTGTCATTGAGCTATGAATGAGTAGGCTAACGTCCCTTTTGATTCATGCAATTTTGGGAAATGATGCTGTCAACCAACTGATCCCACATCTTCTCAATCACATTTTCTTTTTCTGCATGACAGGATCTAAGCCTCTAGTTGATCAATCAGATTGTTTTGCAGCGGATTTAGCACGAAATTAGCACTTAAAGCAAGAACACATGATATTTTGCATATAAAGTACAAACATAGAGAGAGAGAAAAGTTCTGCGAAAAAGAAGATTTTCTATTACTCAACACGTTTCGGCACCTAATACAGCATGGTTACCATCCTTTTATAGGCGGCAAAAGGATGGGTGATGATGTCACTTGACAGTGACATCTACCGATTATTAAACTTACAACTGATAGAACATAAAACTACTGAAGATGTCAACAACTGACATCTTCTTACAAAAGTGTTCTACCTATTACAAGTACTAAAAAGGAAACTACTGAAAAACCTACAACGACTGAAGAACAAACTCTTCAGTCGTTTATAACTACTGAACTATAACAGCTGAAGAACAAGCTCTTCAGCTGTTGTACAAACTACTGAAACTAAATATAATACTACTGAAAAGAAAAACCATCACAACAACTGAAGAAGACTTCTTCAGCTGTTGTGACAAACTCTGAATCTTCAGCACTTGGTTCTTCAGACTTGGGCTTCAGATGATGTATCAGCTGATGACTTCAGTAGATGTCATCAGCTGTTATCTTCAGTCTTTGTCTTCAGACTTTGTACATCAGTAGATGATCTTCAGTTCTTCAGTTCTTCAACTTTGATCTTCAGCACTTGTCTTCAGTACTTGAAGTCTTCAGTACTTGTATGTTTCAGTACTTCAGACTTCAGTACTTGTCTTCAGCACTTTAGATTCTTCAGCTGTTATACTTCATCTTTGATCTTCAGACTTTGATTCTTCAGACTTTGTCAGAACAGCTGATGGGAGTCTTCAGCAGTTGTTATCATGACATGTGGGACTTAGAGGTTTTCCTGGTCTTGGCTCATTGGTTCTTTTGGTCCAACAAACTCCCCCTGAACCAATGCAGCCAAAACCTCTAATTATTTGTTGTCCCACTTATAGTTGGCATAAAGATTGGTCTATTTCCTTCTGGATCAGATCAGAAGTTGACCCTGATAAGCACTGGCCTGAGAGGTAGTCTCTAGATTTGATTGGCTGAGTATGGATGGGAGCTCTATTTTAGGGAATTGGACACAGAGCTGTTGTCCCATCCATGAGATCTACCTCCCACGTACGAGCCGGTAGGATTCTCGGGTGTAGGCTTAACAAATATCATCTGCTCTTCTTTGGTTAAGTCCTCAGCCGCACCTTCGAATAACCCCTCCCGGCCGTACAGCTCTGAGACATACTTGGCCTGTTTTCCATTTTTGAGCTCAACTGTTGTGATTTGCCTATATACAATTCATCTGGGTGTCTTCCTTCTAACAACAGGTTGAGCTCATCCCTATGGAAGTTCTCAAGCCTCTTATAGACTAAGCCCTTCCTTACCACCCTATTGTCTAACAATTTTTGGGGTGGCTGCTTAGCTCTATAGGCTTTCTCGAACTCCTCTACTATTTCCTAGGGTGTTACTACAAGAGCCACAGAGATCACTTCATCTACAACTCTCTTAAGTTGGCTCTGTATCTCACAGGCATATCCTTTTGGACTATCCTGTGAGCCACCTTAGGATCAGGCCAAGTCCTCACTCTTTCTTATCATATTGAAAGGTTTGCTTAAGAGTGAAGAGTCTCAGAGCCTCCTTCTTCATATTCATAATAGAAGTAGAAGCAGCATATGATTTGTCAATGCTTTTCAGCATTTCCTCATCGTGTAATCTTTGCTGCTCCTCTTCTTCTAATTTTACCCTCACAGTGTCCATCTGTGAGGTGGGAGTGATGTTTTGAGGTTTGGCTTTGGGTAGAGAGATGACTGCTGAAAGGGACAGTCTATCCTCCTCATCCTCTCCTCTTCTTTTTCTTGCAGCCTCAAACCCTTCTCTTCTTCTTCAAGGGTGGATCATTGGCTGCGGGTTTTGATGGTGAAGGGGTTGGTTTTGTGGGTGTGTGTTTGGGTGGTTGGTGTGGGAATGTTGGCAGGCACTGCTAGCAATTTAGAGATAAGAGATGGTTTGGTCTGTTTTGCTAGCAGTGTCCTGTTCCCAGCACCGGCTTCTGAGAGGGCCTCAGCAACCAGTCCTTTGGTGAAATCACCAGCTGAACAGATCTTGGTGGCTATAGCCAAGATTCTGTCCCTGGTCCATGCTTTGACATCAAGGACTGGCCTGCCCAGATACTTCGAAATGAATCTACTCATAGCCTCGAGTCTCTTTTTGTCCTCTTGGCTATAAGTAGACCATCGGTACTCAATCTCTTTTCTCTCCATATTTCTGATCTCCTGATCTAGCATGGCAGTGTCCTTGTAAAAGCCTTGCCTGAACAGCTGATCAATGACAGAGTCCATTGATCTGCTTTGTTCAGCATCAGCCTCCTTGACAAGGGCTGCTAGATCAGAGTCAACCCCCTCTCCTTCCTTCTCTCCCTTTTCTTTTGATAAGTGACACTGAAATCCTTTTGGATTTCAGCCACTTCAATATGCTCACTCTCCTCCCTCCCTTCCTTTCTCCTTCACCCTAACACTCCTCAGCCTTCTCCCTCTCAACTACCTCCTCTCTTTCTACTTCTAACTCCTCCTCTCCCCTCTTCCTCTTAGCTTGCACTGATGTCTCCCCCTTTTTGGGTGCATTGGTTGGGGTTTGACTATCAGCAAGCGCCTTAGCAATGGCAACCTCCACCATGGGTGGATGTGAGTGGGAAGCCTCTCATCAATGGTTTTTATGACAATATCTGTTATTATGGGTGTGATGAGAGGCAGGGATTTCTGGAGGATAGCATCTAGCTGCTCAGGGGGTTCTGGCCCGGAGAGCTAGTGCCAGAAGCAGGGGTAGGTGGCCGAGTTTGTGGGAGTGGCTCAGTGTTTATGAGACCTTCGGGTGAAGGTGCCATCTGTGGGTTTGTGGTGGCAGATGGACTTCTATCTTGAGTCATTTAGCAAGCAGCTCTTTGAGTCTGCTTATCTCATCCTCTAAGATAGTGTTTTGAGCACTACATCAAAGAAGAAGCTCAGGTCATCATCAGTGTGAACTGAATCACCTGACCTCCTGACTATGTCTGGATGTACATGCTCTGAGTGTGGCTCAGAAGTAGCATGTGCCCTTGGTATCAGTACTGGGGACTTCCAGCCTCCGGATTGGATCCATCATCGGCAGTTGCCTCTGGTGAGGTCTTATGATGTTACCAGCTTCACCCTGCTCAGATGCTGATGCAGAGGAAGTGGCAGCCTCACCAGAATGTCCTATCTCCCTAGCCACACTGGGAGATTGGACAAGTGATTCTCTATGCTGTGGGCTCCCACGGCACTTGTGTCCACCCCTCTTCGGTTGGAGTCTCCCCAGTTGTAATTGGTTTCTGGGGAGAGGGTGGAGTGCTCAGGTGGGTCAGCACTTGGCGATTGTTAATGTAGGGCTTTGTGGGGCGGTTTCAGTGGGAGATGGGCTTGAAGCAAAGTACACATGGGGAGGACTGTGCATTTCAATGGTAGTCTTCTCAAGTGAGATAGACCCCAGAATTGTGGCTGCCCCAGAAGTAGTTGCATCAGGCTCCTGTTGAGAGGAAGCCTGTGCGGTTGTGGTGGGTGGAGTCGTGGTAGCTGCTGGGAGAATCGAACCAGCAGCCACATCCTGCATTTGTGTTGCAGGGGCATCCTCAGGGGACTCATTTCCCTGAGTAGCCTTTTTGGCTTCCTTTTGGTTTTTGGTTTGGTGGGGACTTTGGATTTGGAGGTGGAGGCTGTGGGTTCCTGCTGCGTGGGTTTTCGCAGCCGGCCAGCCTGTTTTAGTGTGTGGTCGGTGTTGTGCCTGGAGTATACCTCGGCTAGAACAGCCATGGCAAGGACCCCAGTGCCAACAAGTCCCTCAGCTTGAAGCTGGTCTACTATCATGGCCATAATGAACCTAGGATATAAAATCCATCGGTTTTAAAACAGGTTTAGCAGCCATGTCTTTGAGTTCCAAAAATATAATTTCAGTTAAGTTTAGTGGTTGTTTCTCAAAGATAGAATATATACCTGTTGCCACCTTGTTGACATCTGGTCCCATGAAGATGTTTGGGGGCCAGACACACATTCACCATGTGAAAAATTAGTCGTTGAGAGTCTGGGAAGTGTTTCTTCAACAAGGTGGAGGCGAGAGGTCACCCTGATAGTCGTTGGATGTGAAGGATAGATCGAGGGCGCCTTTGGGGTAAGAGGTTGGGTAGGTGGCATCCTCCAGCTTTAGGGTTTGGCGCAAAGTAGCTGGAGTGATAACCACTGGGTGGTTGTTGACGGAGGACAAAAGAGAGACCTCGCCATCTTGCTCTCCGGTTTGGACGGTGATATTTGTCCAGAACTCCGTCAGGGAGTCGGTGTAGATGGTGGGGTTCAAAAGAAATGCCGTTTGGTAAGGTGAGTCGTTCATAAGATCGACGGCATTGTGAAATTTTGGCCATAATGGCGATTTGGTGAGATGAGCGACATGTTGTGTCGAGGTTTGAATTGCATGGTCGCCATTAATGGTGTATGGGAAGTTCAGAGGTTTGGAAAAGTTAGGTCAAGTGAAGAGTAAATGCTCTGAAAGTTGGGTATTTATAGGGTAGGGCAAAGGCTGAAAGAAAAACTACTGAAGGTTTTGGTGTTAGTTATCAGTTGTTGAAACTACTGATGACGTGGTTTTAACCTTCAGTGGTTATAACATCTGAGGACTTGGTGTTAGTCTTCAGTAGTTGAAACTACTGAAACCTTGGTTTTGTCCTTCAGATGTTGTAAACGGCTGAAGACTTGTTGCCAATCTTCAGTAGTTATAAACTACTGAAGACCTAGTTTTCATCTTCAGACGTTGTAACAACTGAAGACTTGGTGTTAGTCTTCAGTAGTTGAAACTATGATATCAGTAGTTGTGAATACTGAAGACATGGTATTGCTTCAGTTGTTGTAAACAACTGAGGACTTGGTGTTAGTCATCAGTAGTTGTGAAACTACTGAAGACATGGTTTTGTCCTCAGTTGTTTGGGTATGAAACAACAGCTGTTGGCATCAGCTGATGAGAAATTACTCATCAGTGTTTCCGTCAAATCAGTTGTTTCATGCTAGCCTCTACACTTACTCATCAGCTCTTTGGCTGATTTTCAGATGTTTCATTGACCCTTCAGCTCTTGTGAATATTTATGCCTTCAGCTCTTGTGACCAGATGTTCACAGTGCTGATGAAATACTCTTCAGAGCTGGTGAACAAATTTTGTCTTCAGTACTTGTGTAAGATTACGCATCAGTACTTGTGAGCAAAATTTGTTCTTCAGTACTTATTTGTTTGAAAATCATACATCAGTAGTTGTAATCCACCTCACTACATCAGTTGTTTTCAACAAATAATGTACATCAGTACTTTGAAGCATTTTAGTCTTCAGTAGTTGTGAAAGAGCTGAAGACTAAATTACTCATCAGTACTTAAATTTGACCTTGCTCATCAGTAGTTGTGAAGTAAGAGCATCATCATTGGTCAAATTATTCTAGCTGCAGCATACCAAGCCTTAGTACCAAATTTTGGAATGTAGCACTATCTAAAGGCTTAGTAAAAATGTCTGCAAGCTCATCAGCACTAGGCACAAACTTAGGATCAATCAGACCTTTTTCATAGCAATCCCTGATAAAATGATGTCTGATCTCTATATGTTTGGTCCTAGAGTGCTGGACTGGATTTTTAACAATACAAAGAGCTGAAGCACTATCCATTAGTAATGGAGTCTTAGTCTCAGTAATGCCATAATCCAGAAGTTGGTTCTGAAGCAGAGTATCTGAGAGGTACAACTTGCAGCAGCAATGTACTCAGCTTCAGCAGTGGATGTAGCAATTGATGTTTGTTTCTTACTCTGCCAAGAAACTAAACAATTGCCTAGGAATTGGCAACCACCAGAAGTGGATTTTCTGGTGACTTTGCATCCTGCATAGTCACTATCAGAGAAAGCAACTAATTTGCAAGAATGCCCAGTTGAATACCAAAGACCTAGTGATTGGGTACCTTACAGATATCTAAAGATCCTTTTGACTGCAATCAAATGGGATTCTTTAGGTGGAGCCTGAAATCTAGCACAAGCACATGTTACAAACATGATGTCTGGCCTAGAAGCTGTAAGGTACATCAAGGACCCAATCATACATCTGTAAAGGGTTTCATCAACCGCTTTACCTTTCTGATCTACATCTAGTTGTGTGATGCTGCTCATGGGAGTAGAACAGGGCTTACAGGTTTGTAAATCAGACTTACTCAACAACTCTTTGGTATATTTGGACTGATGGATGAAGATTCCATCATCCTGTTGTTTGATTTGCAAACCTAGAAAGAACTATAATTCTCCCATAGCACTCATTTCAAACCTTAGCTTCATGAGCTTTGTAAATTCATCACATAACTTTGGATCAGAGGATGCAAAGATGATGTCATCTACATAAATTTGAACAAGGAGCTTATGTTGTCCCACAGTCCTGATGAATAAGGTTTTATCAATGGTGCCTCTAGTGAACTTATTCTCTAAAAGAAAGTTGATAGTGTCTCATACCAAGCTCTAGGAGCTTGCTTCAGCCCATAAAGAGCCTTATCAAGCTTGTACACCCAATCAGGATGTTTATTGTCCTCAAAGCCTGGTGGTTGACATACATAAACTTCTTCTTTTATTTTTCCATATAAGAAGGCACTTTTGACATCCATTTGATAAACCTTAAGACTGTGAAAGGCAGCATAAGCTAAGAATAGTCTGATTCCTTCCAGTCTGGCCACAGGGGCAAAGGTCTCATCATAATCGATGCCTTCCTCTTGTGCAAACCCTTGAACAACCAGCCTGGCCTTGTTCTTGACAATTTGGCCCTTCTCATCTGTTTTGTTCCTAAATACCCACTTGGTGCCTATAGCACACTTACCTTTGGGTAATGGAACAAGCTCCCACACTTGCTGTTTCTTGAACTGAAGAAGCTCAAGCTGCATAGCTTCCACCCATCCATTGTCTCTTAAAGCAACATGGCAGTTCTTGGGCTCTTACTGACTGATGAAGAGAGCATAGAAGCGGAAATTGGACAATTGATTCCTGGTGAAACTCCAGCAGTTATATCACCAATGATTTGAGATGTGGGGTGATTCTTGAGCTCTTGATAGACTATAATATCTGTGCAAGTGTTTGTAGACCATTCAGCAGCAACAGATGGTGATGGAGATTCCTGAAAACCATGTAGAAGATGGCAGCTCAAACGAAGTAGAGAAAGCAGAAATCTCATCAGCATTTGTAGTGGATGGAGCTGCTGAGGCTACAAAAGTGTTCTACCTATTACAAGTACTGAAAAGGAAAGTACTGAAAAACCTACAACGACTGAAGAACAAACTCTTCAGTCGTTTATAACTACTGAACTATAACAGCTGAAGAACAAGCTCTTCAGCTGTTGTACAAACTACTGAAACTAAATATAAAACTACTGAAAAGAAAAAACCATCACAACAACTGAAGAAGACTTCTTCAGCTGTTGTGACAAACTCTGAATCTTCAGCACCTGGTTCCTCAGACTTGGGCTTCAGATGATGTATCAGCTGATGACTTCAGTAGATGTCATCAGCTGTTATCTTCAGTCTTTGTCTTCAGACTTTGTGCATCAGTAGATGATCTTCAGTTCTTCAGTTCTTCAACTTTGATCTTCAGCACTTGTCTTCAGTACTTGAAGTCTTCAGTACTTGTATGTTTCAGTACTTCAGACTTCAGTAATTGTCTTCAGCACTTTAGATTCTTCAGCTGTTGTACTTCAGATCTTTGATCTTCAGACTTTGATTCTTCAGACTTTGTCAGAACAGCTGATGGGAGTCTTCAGCAGTTGTTGTCATGACATGTGGGACTTAGAGGTTTTCCTGATCTTGGCTCATTGGTTCTTTTGGTCCAACACTACACTCCCCCTCAAGTTGAATAGTGGGATCACTAAAATTCAACTTGACTAGGCAGTCATTGAAGATTTTCCGTTAACTGCTTTTGTTAGTATATCAGCCAGTGGTCTTCTGATCGGACGAATGGTAGTTCAATAATTTTAGCTTCCAATTTCTCTTTAATAAAGTGTCTATCCACTTCTACGTGTTTTGTTCAGTCGTGTTGAACCGGGTTTTCTGATATCTGGATTGCAGCCTCGTTATCACACATTATCTTGCTAGTCTCTTTCGGAGGAAAGCCAATCTCTTTTAAGAGTTTTCGTATCCATAATATCTCTGCCAATCCCGTGTTATTCCTCTAAACTTGCTTTCGCGCTTGAGAGAGCGACCACTTTTTGTTTCTTGCTTCTCCATGTAACAAGGTTTCCACCGACAAGAGTAAAGTAGCCCGATGTTGACCTTCGATTCCCTTTGTCCCCTGCCCAGTCTGCATCTGTGTATAATTGGGTATTTAGATGCCCATTTGATTTGAACAGGACTCCATGACGGTTGTTCCTTTGAGATATCTAATAATTCTCAAGGCTGCCTCCATATGAGAGGCTTGAGGTTGGTGCACGAATTGACTTACTATTCCTACAGCGTAGGCTATGTCGGGACGCGTATGTGCTAGATATATTAGTTTTCCCACAATCCATTGGTATCTTCCTTTGTCTGCTAACTGCGCACCTTCTTCTATGTAGAGTTTCTGGTTTACTATCATAGGGGTGTTGACGGGTTTGCAATCAATCATCCCTGTTTCTGCCAATAAGTCGAGAATATATTTTTTCTGGCAAATAAATATTCCTTGGTTTGATCGTAATACTTCAATTCCAAGGAAGTACTTCAGTCTCCATAGGTCTTTCATCTCAAACTCCATGAATAAACTTATTTTAACTTAGTGATTTCTTCTTCATCATTTCCTGTAATGATCATATCATCAACGTAGATGATTAAGCAGGTCACAATTTTATCTCTTCGTTTAAGAAAGAGAGTATGATCCGAGTTGCTTTGTTTGAACCCGTATCTCTTCATAGCCGCTATGAACCTGCTGAACCATGCTCGAGGAGACTGTTTCAATCCATAAAGCGATTTCTTTAAACGACAAACTTCTCTATTCTGAAAGTATTCTGAGAACCCGGGGGGTGCTTCCATGTACACTTCTTCTTTCAGTTCCCCATGTAGAAAAGCATTTTTGACATCAAATTGATATAGTGTCCATCCTTTATTTGCAGCTATGGAGAATAGTACCCTAATAGTATCAAGTTTTAAGACTGGGGAGAACGTCTCTGAGTAGTCAATCCCATATGTTTGAGTGTACCCTTTGGCTACTAGTCTGGCTTTGTATCTTTCAATAGTTCCATCAGGTTTGTGTTTTATAGAGAAAACCCAGCAACAACCCACAGTTTTTTTTCCGATTGGGAGGATGCACTTTTCCCACGTATTACTTTTCCTTAGCGCCTCCATCTCTACTTCATTTCTCCATTCCAATTCTTTGATTTCAATGCTTGTTCGATTGTGGTTGGGATTTCTTCGGAATATAGAGAAGTGGTAAATGCCTTGGCTTCCGTAGATATGTTTGCTTGGGCTAAGTTTGCCATAGGATATTTTGAGTTTGAGCTTCTTTTCAGGGGAATACCGTTTGGGGGGATTCCCCTGGTTGTCCTTGGAGGGAGGACATATCTTTTGGTTGATTCGGCTTCTACTGGGCCCTCATGTTCACTTCGTGATGGCATATCTTCTTCTTGTGTTCCTACTGAGCTCTCATGTTCACTTCGTGATGGCACATCTTCTACTTGTGTTCCTATCTCATGATTATCATGGTTAGAGTTATTAAAAGAAGAGTCATTATTTTGAGAATTAGAAGAATCATCATTTGAGGACACAGTCGTCTCCTTAACCTTTTCAGATTCTTCATCGTTCTCATGGGTTTGAGAATCACTTACCTCGGACATCTGGTTGGGAAGATTCTGTTCAGCAGTGGCACTGGTTGTATGCGTTGTGCATGTGGATGTGACTCGGCACTATGATTTGCTTGTTCTGATGATGGCATCCATCTCAACCAACTCAGTGTGTCGTTATACTCACTCTCCCCCTGACCAGTGTGTTGGGCGTCGTAGAAATACTCAGTTTCTAGGAAATCGCAGTTCATGGTAGTAAACATGTGACGTCTTTTTGGGCTATAACATCGATATCCTTTTTGGTTGATTCCATAGCCCACAAGACACATTTTCAGTGCATGGGTCGAGTTTTGAGCGTGCTACTTTTGGTATGTGTACGAAGACAGAGCATCCAAATACATGAGGTTTTAAAGCGAGTGCAGGGGGAATTTGGTAAAGTTAGAAAGAGTTTGAATTGGAGTTTTGAGGTCGAGGGCCTTGGTTGGGAGACGATTTATAAGGTAAGTGGCTGTCGCAATTGCCTCTGGCCAAAACGATTTTGGGACGTGAGATTCAATTAGAAGTGCGCGTGTTATTTCTAGAAGTATACGATTCTTCCGTTCTGCAACTCCGTTTTGTTCGGGAGTGTGGGCACATGATGTTTGATGGATTATTCCATTGTTTGGTAAAATTGTTTCATAGATGTGTTCACAACCTCCCCTCCATTATCCGTTCGTAAGATTTTTATGTTTTTATTGAATTGGGTTTTAATCATAGTAGAAAATAGTATGAAACTTATCAACCACCTCAGATTTATTTTGCAAAAAATAAGTCCAAGTCATACGAGTGCAATCATCAATAAAAAGAAGGAAATACCGATAATTTTGCCCCCGTTAATTTTTGTCGGTCCCCATACATCCGAATGAATCAAAGAAAAAGGATGCTCTACTCTAGTGTTATTTGGTTTAAAAGTATGCCTATGACTTTTGGCTAAAAAAACAGGTTTCACAACTAAAAGTCTTATTTGAAGAAAATAATTTAGGAAATAAAAGGTGCAAGTAACTAGTGGAGGGGTGCCCCAACCTTCTATACCATAACCAAGCTTCCCTATCAACCGTTCCATGTGCCAGCATCACAGTACCTTGTCGAGTCACTTCATCCATATAGTAGTCCATTACGCTCAGTGCCACACCCAATAATCATTCCCGTCCTGATGTCCTGGAGAATGCAAAATGTTGGGTGCATTAACACGGTGCAATTTAGTTCTTTCGTAACATGGCTAATGGACAATAATTTATGTGATAAAGATGGAACGTAAAGACAGTTTGATAATTTTAAAGTAGGTGATATTCAATTGTTCCTCCACTTTTTACTTGAACTATTCCCTCATTTGTGGTATGAATCTGTGTTTTACGTGGTTTTGTCAACGAGCTCATGTCCGAGAGTTCGTATGTCATGGTGTCCGTGGCACCACAATCAAATATCCACGAGCCTTATTTTCCTCGTAATTTATGTCATATTAGCTTTTCCGATAAAAAGGTCATTCGATAAATTAAAATATTTAGAGTTATTTTCTAATCCTTTAGTGTCATTTGATAAATTAAAATATTTAGAGTTATTTTCTAATCCTTTTGAAAGTTGTGGGTTTAATATATTAAAAACTTTGGGGTTTAAAAAATCAGTATTTAGAAGGGAGGAGCCTAAGGGTTCTAAACATAAATAAGAAGAAGGAGGAGGGCTTGAGAAACAATTCCCAAACCCTATACCTGGTTCGGCTCCCTGCACTCCCCACTTGCCGCCGCCACACACCCGACTCCGGTGAGGTGGTCGCTGCCGTCGCCGCTGCTGGTGGCCTCCGGGTTGCCCACGGCTGCTGCAGCCTTTCCATCCTTGTTCTTTTTATGCCCGTCGTTCCACCACTCGGGAAACCCTACGAGTTTGAAGCATTGTTCTCTCGTATGTTTTGACATTCCACAGTGGTTGCACTTTAGTTTGGATTTGTCCACCTGGGATGATGACCCATCGGTTGTGCGCGGTCTGAACGGCGTTGCCCCTTCGAGAGAAATCCCGAGCCTTCGATTCCGGTTTGTCCGGTGACCATTAACCCGGTTGCCACGCCCTGAGAGGAGGTATTCGAAGAGGCCGCCCCGAGTATGCTTTGGTGGGCGGTTTCCTTCCTCACGGCTGCGTAGGCTTCTTCGGCTGAGGGCAAGGGATCCCACCGCAAGATCTCTCTTTTGATGGGATCGTATTTGCGGTCAAGAGCATTCAAAAATTGAAAAAGCTTATGTTCAGATCTTATCTTGTTGTAAGCAGAAATGTCAGTTGCACATTTCATGGTGTAGAAGACTAATCAAGGCTCGGCAAAACAGCTTGTGCGAAAGCCTGTTCCACGCGAGATGCAGCTGTCACGCGAGAAGAAGCTTCCACGTGAAGACGACTTCCACGCGAAAAGCTTAGCCGCGCGACAAGCCTGTCGCGCGAGAACCTTAGTGTTTAGTATAAATAGCTTAGTTTTCGTCTTGTAATTGAGCTTTTGTTATTATTCATCTCTGTACTGTGCGAAATCACACAAGACCTGTTCTAGGTTGATTTTGTTCAATTCAATATCCTTTTGAGATCAATTCGATTCTTCTTTATACCCAATCATGTTTACATTCCGCATTCACGTGATTGAGATCGTGTGTTAACTGTTTTTGGGGAGATTTCAAGGTTTTACAATTGGTATCAGAGCATTAGGCTCTAGAACCACGATTTGGAGAAGATTTGGATTGTTTTCTACTTATTTTTGAAGATATTCATCATTGATTACTCGAGATTCAGATATGGTGATGTTATGCTGCTCGAATTTTGAGAATTTAGACTGATTTGGACTGAATTAGTGGACTTTAGTTGAATTTTAATCATAATTAAGCTTAAAATTGAACTAAATTCATTAAAATTGGATTAAAATGAGTATAATCAGACATATTCAGTGATTTGGAGGTGAATCTTGCTTGAACAAACTGTTGGAGATTTCTTTCTGCACGAAATTGGAAGATTTTCGCTTGAACTGGGAGTTTTCGCGTGCGAAAGTATCAGATTTCGCACAAACGGTTATTTCACTTTTTACGTGATTTCGCGTGAAAAGTAAATCGGATTTTCGCCCGAAACTCAATTCTCGCGCGAAAAATTGTGCTGCGCGAAAACCGTTTTCGCACAAAATCTCTCTCGCATGAAAATTCTGATTTTTGACTTTCTGATCGATATGGCTTCAACAACTCCGAATCTAAAGCATCTTACTGCTTCACTTCATCTAGACACGGAAATTGGTACTGGTAACAAGCGACTGAGACTTCTCTGTGAAGACGATTATGCTGACTGGGCTTACCGATTTGAGAATCATGTTATCTACACGCAACCTAAGATGTGGAGGTCTATTCAGTATGGTCCGTACATTCCCATGTATACGAATGACAAAGGGGAGCTGGTCAAGAAACCAGAACATCTATGGGATGAGGATGACATGAAGAGGTTGGAACTGGATGATAAAGCTTATGCTGCCATCACTATGGCATTGACTACTGAGATTTCACAAAAGTTCAAAGAGTTTAGAGGTGCTAAGGTGTTATGGGATGCTCTGGAAACTCAGATTACGGGTAACAAAGATATGAGGGAAAGCAAAAAGGATATGTTGAATCAAGAATTCAACATGTTCAATCATATTGTTGGTGAAGAGTTGGAAGCTCAGATTGCCAGGTTTGTTAGACTGGTAACGAAAATGAAGAGTGCGGGTATTACTCTGGAACCCATCACTGTGAACAAGAAGCTGCAAAATTCACTTCCATACAGTTTGAATAACAACTGTACATTGATCAAGAGAACCAAAGACTTGTATACTCTTCAGTTGACTGATCTCATTTCAACTATCAAGTCTTATGAGATGGACGATAAGCAGCGAGCTGCTAATCATCTCAGTTCTCTGGGTGCTGAAGGAACTGCTCTCTATGTAAAGATGGCTAGTAATCCGAATTACTATGTCAGTTATACACAAATGTGTCAGCAACAACAATCTGGAGGTGCAGCATCTTCTTATATGCAACCAGCAGTAAACCATCAAGTTCATGTTCCAGCTGCTCAGCACTATTCCCCCATCATCCATCAACAAGTCCTCAATCTCAAGATTCTCATAGTGGTCAACATGCTTATGTTGCTACCACTAATCCATCAAAGCAGACTGTCCAGATTGCTGAGGAGCATCTTGCCCTTTTCACCACTTTCATGTCGAGTTATGAAGCTTTTATGGCTGGAAGACTCACTGCTCCTAATGTCTTGGTTGATGATCTTCAACAAGTCAATCCTGATGATGTTGAAGAAAATGACATCAAGTATCAAATGGCCATGGTAGTTTACAGGGCGAAGAATTTTGCTAGACGAACTGGGAGAAAAATGTTTGGTGTTAACAACTCTAGCAAAATCGGTTTCGACAAGTCTAACCTGAGGTGTTACAACTGTGACAAACCAGGTCATTTCGCCAGAGAATGTACTGAACCAAAGACTGGTCAAACTGAAGGCCCTAAGAAGATGGTGACTGTGGAGATTGAGCCAAAGAAAGACAAAGCTAGCACTTCGGGTGGTACTAAAGCATTGGTTTCTCAAACTAATGCTGAATATGACTGGTCAGACCAAATGGAAGCCCTTGATCTAACATTGTCTACTGCATTCATTGCAAAGATTGTTCCTGAACCAGAAGAAGAAGAAAATTTATTTGCTGAGTTCATTTCTGATGACTT
This sequence comes from Flaveria linearis, assembly GCA_024085815.1. Lineage (NCBI taxonomy): Eukaryota > Viridiplantae > Streptophyta > Magnoliopsida > Asterales > Asteraceae > Flaveria > Flaveria linearis. The sequence continues at coordinate 44,695,201 of CM044018.1, read as the reverse complement.
GATGGAAGGTTTGTTTGCTAAAAGAGAAGAAGTAAAGGTGGAAGTTGAGGAAGAAAATCAGAAAGTTGAAGAAGAGAAGGTGAATGTTGAAGGAGTGAAGGAGAATGTTGAAGAAGAGAGAGAAAGTTGTGAAGAAACATCTAGTGAGAAGGTTGCTGAGGAGAGGATTATGATTGAAGAGTATATGTCGAGCCTCCAGTCAAATGCCGATGTATTGATCCAAAGACTGTTGACGTTGCTCCAGTGGAAGAAAAAGCTGCTGCTATGAAAGCTTTTATGGTCAAGAAGGTTGAGGAAACGGAAGAAGAAAGTTCTGAACCCAAGGTATATGATAGTTTATGCACAAATTATGTGTTGAGAAAGTTCAAAGATATAGAGTTCATAATGAGAACTTGATAATGGAAGTTGAAAAACTTCAGTATCAAGCTCGAAACGCAAATCAAATGAAAAGATTTTAAAGAAAAACTTGAAGGTTTAAATAATACAGTATATAATTTACAATTAAATCTTCATGATAAAGAATGTACAAATAATGATTTAACAAATAGAAACAATGAACTCGCTTTAGAAATTAATAGACTCAACAGTGAACTAGCCACGGCTAAATTGACTGTTGAGAAATTTGAACTTTCATCAACAATGGTTGAAGGAATAATCAAGTCACAAATGACACAGAAGATTAAAGGAGGAAAATGCGGTATTGGATTTTCAAACATTGCTCCTCCAATTAATCATGATTATTATGTTTACCTTCATCTGATGTCATTTCTGATTCTGATATGGTCTATGGGATTGGTTTCTCTCCATCTCAAGACTTAAAACCTTCAGTCAAAGTAAATCTATCTGTTGATCCTATTATAATAACCAAACCCAAACAATCAACTGAAAATTTTTGTGCAGATAAATTGAAGGTGGATGGGTTGGTTGAAGATTGGGAGAGTGAAAGTGAGGGAGAAAATGAGAGTGACAATTTGAAAAATAAGAATGTAAATGTTTTACGATCTGCTTGTAAACAAACTTTGTCAGGAAATGAAAAGGCTGTTGATTTGAATAAGATTAAATCAAATAGTAAATATAATTTGAATGTATATCAAAGGGCAAATCAGAAAGAAAGAATTGAAAAAGATTTAAAAGTAGATTTGCTTCTAAAGGTTTAATTGAAAATGAAGAGCATATTTTAAAGAAACGAATTCTCGATTCTTTAAAAATAAACTTCATTATAATGCTAACCTTATGAATCAAGATATTTGTAGCCCAGATTTGCAAGTGAATGATTCTTCTGCATTCAATCTGAAAATTCAAAAGCCTGGTCCTTCTCCAGCACCAATTCGTATATCTAAGCCTGGTCCACCTCCAGCAAATTCAAAGTCTGGTCCTACTCCAGCAGAATCTAAGACTGGTCCTATTCCAGCACCATCAATTCCAAAAGTCACAACTGCCAATTCTCAATTCAAAAGTGGTCATACATCAACAATTTCCTCGAATCTGCAAAAGATGAACATGCAATTATCAAATGAGGCAAAGATTCGAGAGACTGTGCAGAATGTTAAACCTAGTCAATCTGACTTTGGTTTTTATGACAATTTTCATAATTGTCATCCACAGTTTGTTTTCCACACACCACAAAGGACATGTTATCAGTGTGGAAACATAAATCATTTGGCAAATAATTGTCCTTTTCGACAAAAATCATTAAGCAAACAACGATTTCATAATTCTATTGCTCATAATAGAAATTGTTTTTTACTCGTGGAAAATTTGCAAACCAAATAAAATCTAAAGTTGTTAATGATTGTAATGTCAAAAAGAATAAAAGTTTGACTAATGATGTAAAAGAAAATATCAAAATGAAAAGTGTAAATGAAAAGACTGATGTGCTAAACAAATATAATAATCTCAAATCATTTTGTCTTGCTGCAACACATAATGTGCTCAAGTCATGTTGACTTGGGTACCAAAAGCTAAGTAATTTTGTTACTTATGCAGGGACAACCGCAAAAGACTATTGAAAGCCTATGGCATGTAGATAGCGGTTGTTCAAGACATATGACTGGGAATTTATCATTACTACAAGATGTTCAGTCATATAACGGAGGAAGAGTGATTTTCGCGGGAGACAAAGGAGGACGTATAACCAAGCGTGGTACAGTTACAAATGGTGTCCTTAGCTTTGAAAATGTTAATTTTGTTGAGGAATTAAAACATAACCTGTTAAGTGTGTCTCAAATCTGTGACAAACAATATTCTACACACTTTACTAACAAAGAATGCTTAATCTTAAAACCGGGTTTTGTTGTTCCAGATGAATGGATTTTGATGAGGACTCCGAGAGACAATGACACATATCTTCTTGATATGCATTGTTCTAATTCTTTGGTAACAGCTTCTTGCTTACTATCCAAAGCCTCGGAGAATGATTCCATGTTATGGCATCGTCGGTTAGGACATGTCAATCTTAAAAACATGAATAAACTTGTACGTGGAAATCATGTTATTGGTTTACCTGAAAAAGAATTTCAATTAAATGAACATTGTTTGTCATGTTCTAAGGGTAAACAACATAAACTTCCTCACAAACCAATTGCACACAACTCAGTCGAATCAATCTTACAACTCTTACACATGGATCTTTTTGGTCCAGTGAGTGTTTTAAGTTTGGGTCGAAGATCTTACTGTCTGGTTGTTACTGATGACTTTTCTAGATTTACTTGAGTGTTTTTCTTAGCATCTAAGGATGAAACTCCACATCTTTTGATCAAGTTCATTACTTTGGTGGAGAATCAGACAGAGAAAAAGGTAAAATGCATCCGAAGTGACAATGGGACAGAGTTTTACAATCAAACTCTGAATGAGTTTTGTGAATCAAAGGGAATTGCCAGACAATTCAGTGCTGCTGGCACTCCACAACAGAATGGGGTTGCAGAAAGAAGGAATAGAACATTGATTGAAGCTGCTAGAACAATGATATCTGCTGCCAAATTACCTTTGTTCTTTTGGGCTAAAGCAGTAAATACTGCATGTTATGTTCAGAATCGTGTATTAATCAATAAAAGATTAAATAAGACTCCATATGAAATATTTTAAACACAAACCCAAAGTTAAATATTTTAAAGCCTTTGGTTGTTGTTGCACTTTATTGCATACAACTGAATCAAGTTCAAAATTTTCTGAAAAGGCTAATGAATGTTACTTTGTGGGATATGCTGCCAATAAGGTTGCATATCGAGTTTATAATAAAAGAACTAGACAAATAATTGAGTCATTTAACATTGATTGGCACGAGCTTAACATAACTGATGCAGGTTCAGCTCCTTCATGGGTTTATGATTATGAATCTTTGTTCATAAATTTTAAAATTTCTAAACCTTCATCTGCAGATTCTAATTCTCAAGCAATCTCCTTGGAAAACAAAATCATTGAGGAATTTCCATCTTTGATATCTGATGATTCTGCTACTGGTTCATCATCCAAAGATATTCCTACAGCTTCTGTTCCCATATCTGCCTGTTCTGATTCATTAGTTGTTCCTTCAGAACAAATATCAAATCAAGAGCTGGAAGAATCGTTGAGTTCTCCATTATCTTCATCTTCTTCAGAAACTATACATACACCAATAGAAGTCATTCAAGTTCCATTTGCAGAATCTCCAAATGTGTCTACTGCTTCTGAAACTCCTATTTCAGATGACACACTTGAAGAAAATATTGTGTATCAATCTCGACAATCTGAAGAAGTTCTTGATAATGTTGAACACATTACTAATTTGGAAGATGGGATAGTTGCAGATGATATTCCTCAATTGAGAATACATAAAGCTCATCCAACTGAAGCAATCATTGGTCCGTTGCACGAAGGTGTAATTACCAGAAGTCGATCAGGGGCAATCAACACATGTCTTTATGCTTGCTTTTATCACAAATAGTGCCCAAGAATGTGGAAATGGCACTCAAAGAAAACAGCTGGATAGAAGCAATGCAAGATGAGTTGATGCAATTCAAGAAGCTCAATGTTTGGCATCTTGTTGAACTTCCAAAGGATAAGCTTCCGATTAGAACAAAGTGGATATTTCGAAACAAGACGGATGAAAAGGGTGTTATAGTTCGGAATAAAGCACGTCTTGTTGTGCAGGGATTCTATCAAGTTGAAGGATTGGATTATGAAGAAGTGTATGCTCCAGTTGCAAGACTAGAAGCAATACGCATATTCTTAGCCTTTGCTTCATACATGAACATCAAAGTGTATCAGATGGATGTTAAAGCTGCATTTTTATACGGAGAAATGAAGGAAGAAACCTATGTTGTCAGCCTCCAGGATTTGAAGATCCCCATCATCCTGATTATGTCTACAAGTTGGATAAGGCATTATATGGTTTACATCAAGCACCTCGTGCTTGGTATCCAACTCTGACTGAACATTTGCTTGCAAATGGTTATTCACGAGGCGCAATTGATCAAACCTTATTCATACAAAAATCAGGCGATGATATCATTTTGGTTCAAATCTATGTCGATGATATCATTTTTGGCTCTACAAATGATAGTATGTGCACGAAGTTCGAAGAGGTGATGAAGAAGAAATTTGAGATGAGTTTCCTTGGAGAAATTTCATTTTTCCTAGGTATTCAAGTTACTCAATCTGAGACTGGTATTCTCATCCATCAAGAAAAGTATGTTCAGACTATTCTTGAGAAATACAAGTTTCAAGATTCCAAAGTAGCTCCAACTCCAATGGCTTATCGTCCTACTCTTACTCCAGATCCATTAGGAGAATCAGTTGATCAACATCTTTATAGATCGATGATTGGTTCCCTTATGTATCTCACTGCAAGCAGGCCCGATGTCATGTTCCCTATCTGTCAGTGTGCCCGCTATCAAAGTGATCCAATGGAATCACACATGAAAGCTGTCAAGAGGATTTTCAAGTATCTCAAGGGTCAACCCAAACTTGGTCTTTGGTATCCTCGAAATTCCGATTTCAATTTATTTGCTTATACTGACAGTGATTATGGTGGTTGTAATTTAGACAGGAAATCGACCACAGGAGGATGGCAATTCTTGGGTAACCGACTCATTTCTTGACAGTGTAAAAAGCAGAACACCGTCTCCACATCCACTGCCGAAGCCGAATATGTGGCTGCATCGAGCTGTTGTTCCCAGCTTGTATGGATTCAACAACAACTTCTCGATTATGGTCTCAACATTTATGACACACCCATTTGGTGTGATAACACGGCAGTTCTGAACATCGTGAAAAATCCCATTCAACACTCAAAACCTAAACACATTGACATCCGCATTCATTTTATCCGCGACTGTTTTGATCGTAAACTTATTCATTTAAAACAAGCGCCGTCAACTGAAAATATCGCTGATTTATTTACCAAGGCATTTGATCATTCTCGATTTGATTTCCTTGTGCAATCATTAGGGATGATTAACTTTGGATAAATTGGTTTAATGAATCTTCACAAAAAGATTTTTTATTTTTAATAAAGAATAAAATTGCAATTGTTTCTTTTTCTTAAAAGAACAATCACAATTTTAGGGGGGAAAATTAGAAAACAAGTTCTGAAAAATATTTTTGGTCTTAGGGGGAGTTAAGATCAAAGGATTGCCAAAATAAAAACAAAGAAGAAATTTTCATACTTAAATGAGAAATGATATTACAAAGTTCTAAAAAAGTCTAAGTACTTTCAAAGACTTAAATACAAATACACTTGGATTATGTTTGATGTGTCGATAGGCTTTGCTTTCAGAAATGAAAAGATCTCAATTGAGTGATTACACTTGGATTAAAGAGATATGATTTAGTGGGGAACATATCAGAATTCTGTGCCAAAAATGTTCTAACACAGACTGAGAGATATAATCTTGTCATACTCAAGCCTGTATGTGATTGATTCAGTGATTATCATAACTATATATATATATATAAAAGATAAAAATACAAAAAGGGACAAAAAGAGAAAAACACAAAAAGAAAATAATTGAGCAAAAAGATGCCAAAAAGGCCATATAGGATATAAGATGCCAAGAAGCAGAACAAATCAAAAGATATGTCTAAAAGGAATACATACTATATGGTATATATTTTCTATTTTGAGAATATTTTCTGGCCATGGAAGGCAAAATCGAAAGATGGGGCATGTAAGTCCGGATGGCGTGTAAGTCCTAAACATCTTGAGAGGGCAGACGTAAGTCCGGATGGCTGTCAGTAAGTCCTTAAACTTGTTAATATTCCGGGTTAAGAAATATTTCTCAGGCTAGTTATGCTCAAATAGTTATATTTGGGAATACAATAAATGGTATCACGGATCAACAATGCATGGTTTAAGTCAAATTGGGGTGACTTGAAATCTCGACAGTGTCTTGAAGGATAATAATTACTTTACAGAAGTTCTGATTGTGAGATCCACTGACTTATATTAAATCAACACAAAACATGATATATATCACTCATTATGTTTCTGAGTAAAACCTGAAGTATAAGTTTAAAGGGACAAAAGATATTGACAATCAACTTAACCAGTTATTTTAAATAAAGCCGGACAGAGTCTTAACTTGATAACGAACTATATGATCTCATTATGAAAATTCTTACAAAACAAACAAATCCGATCATGATTCTTTAATTGTTTTCATTATTTTGTTATTTTGTGTGTAAGTGTGTTTCAATTTACTTTTGTGTTGTATTATTTTTAAGACAAATAAATAACAAAGATAAAATTTTGAAAATTGAAGATTCATTAAATTAATTGATCACTTGGTAAATAAAACTTTATGTTGACATATTTATTTAGAATAAAAGGTTTGAAAGTGTTGAAATATAAGAAAAATTTTGTAAGTTAAACATTTTTGAAAAACATTGCATCTCGCGCGAATAGAAGAAGTCACGCGAAAAAGGATGTCTCGCGAAATGACTGTTCGCGTGATTTGTCTGGGATATAAATTTCACAGTGACCAAGACGAAACCACTTCTCGCACAAACCCCATCCGAAAACTTTTTCGCTTCGCATCCGAAAACTTTTGTCGCTTATCCTCTGAAAATCGAAGTTTGAGATCATTTCCTTCTTACTTGACTATTCTGATTTTCATTTCGTTTTCATTACATACATAGTGGGATATAAAGGTATAATATGTCTGTTTTGGTTACTATAGCGATTAAGTGTAAAAGGAACTTAACATCTTTGAAATAAAATCTTAATAAATGGACTTAAAAGATGAAATTGAATGATGAAATCGACATAATAAACTTAGGCGATAGTGATGGACCGGTTTTCATGAATTAAAAACTTGTTTTGGACTGTTAATTTGAAAGTCGGAGTTGTGCGAATCGCACAGAACTTGAACAGACACGAAATAGGGTTTTCGCGTGACCCTGGTACTCGTTTGAGCCTTGATTTCGCGTGAAATACAGTTTTTCACATGAAACCAGGTTTCGCACGGTCTTTCGCATGGAATTCATTTTAGCTCAAAAGGAATTGTCGCATGAACATGATTTCGCATAATAAACTTGTCGCATGATAGTATTCGCATAAATAGAAGTTTTCGCATGAAGTGTTCTTTTCGCTTGACTGAAAATCTTTGAAATTTTTCTAAGTGTTGATGCTGTTGTTTCTCAAATGGACTTATACAAAATAAACTTTTTCTGCTAAACTTTAAGTGCAGTATATGCATTCTCATGTGACTAAGTTTTTAAAATGTTGAATTATTTCAAAGTAATAAAATTTCTAAGTGTAAAAACTCGGAAATTAAAATGTTCTAAGTGTTCAAATTTGTATGCCAAATTAGGTTATATTCAAAGTGTTCTAATCTTGAGTTTGTTTGATAATACAGATGGCACAAATGATTTTAATAAAAATCATAATTGTGTTGCTTATTTAGATGATGTTCCAGAAGGGAAGGAACTGTTTTCATCTATGATTGAAGGACTGAAGAATTCCCGTATTGTGTATGCCATATCTGCTGATCCTGCCATTTATTCTGAGCTTATAGATTCATTCTGGAGCACTGCTGCTCTGGAAAAGGACCAAGCAGGAAATGAATTATTACTGCTACTGTCAAGGACAAACGAGTGACAGTCTCTCAGTCCATACTGAACCGAGTTCTTTTGTTTGATGATCAAGAGGGTGCACCAACTAGACTTGATGATGATACTGTGATTGATTGTCTGGCTCGTATGGGATACGAGTACAGATATCCAAGTCTAGAGAAGAAATGGTTACCACCTTACTGGAAATACCTATTTCATGTGGTGATTCATTGTCTGAGCAACCTCAAAGCTGGGATGGATAGCTTGAGTGCAGTTTTGGCTCCTTATTGGTTTCTTTGGTTGATGATCTACCTTTTAGTATATCTGGAGTTATCTTCCAGGAGATGGTAAAGAACGCCACAGCCAATCCTGGAAGAAAGTTCATCATGTACCCAAGATTTATCCAGCTGGTGATAAATGATGCTTTTCCTGAGCTTGCCACTCAGAGATCTCCAAAATATGTTGTACAGATGATAAAGAAGGAGATTTTCACACATCTCATTGGAGCCAGAGGAAACAAATGCTCTGGTGAAAGTTTTGCTAAGATTGAAAAATTTTCTGAGATTGAAGAAGATATTGATGAGTTTGGAGAAGGTGCTCATACTAATGAAGCACAGACTGGCACTTCTACTTCTGGTGCTAGAGATAACTTAGATGAGGAGATTGAAAAGTTATTTGAAGATGAGCCTGTGAATGAAGGAAGAACGGAAGGAATTGTTCATTCAGCTTCCAGTTCAGAGACGGCTAGTGATCAAATAGGGAATGTTCCCTATGTAATCCAAACTGATCAAACACCATCTACTCCAACATCTTCAAGACCTAATGATGAAGACAGGGATACTGATTATGTTCCGGAGGATTCTCCTAGTACTTCATCAAGGAGAAAACGTATGGCAAAAAGGAGAGATTTTCCAGCAAGAAAAAGAGGTCGAGGTATTGTTCCCAGGAGACCACGAACACATGTGGTTATCACTGAGACTGAGCAAGATCAGACTGTTAATATGACTTCTTCTGCTCCTGAGACAGAAACAGTTCCTGTTTCTGGAGCAGCTAATATTTCTGAGTCTGGTTTTTCTACACCTCCAAGGCAAGAAAACTTAGAGTTTGATGTTGATTCGTTCTTAAATACTCCTCCAGATTTTCAAGGGAGAGAGGAATCAACAAGTACTCCTCGTTCGATTACTTTAGAAGAAAGAGTAAAGAACTTGGAGAAAGAAAGTTTTGAGAATATGAAGTTGATTGCTGAATTAAAGAAAGGTAATGAAGAAAAGACAAATCTGATTAACATGATTCATCTCGATTCAGCCATTAAAGATACAAGAATAGTCTCTCTTGAACAACAGATGAAGAGCATGTTTGATTATACTTCAGGGTTGGAGAGACAACTGAATGAGCTTAGAGAATTTATATCTCAGACTTATTTTCATCAACCACCAGTCATAAGGTCTACTACAGTGATTGGTGAGTCTAGTAGACGCTCTCCAAGCCCATCTCCTGCTAAAATTGTTGAAGAAAGAGAAACGGTCAACGAAGCTCAAACTTCTACTGAACAGCCAAGTGTTAGTACGACTAAAGATGTTACAATTTCATCTGAAATATCACTGAAGCTTTCACTTCTACAGCTTTCGTTGAGCCAGAACATATGATTTCTTTGCCGGTTGTTAATGAAGAAGAGGATGAAGAGTTAATTGATTATGCGGATTCAGATAATAATGAGGATGATGATAATGAGGATGATGATAATAAGGATGGTGATGATGAGGAAGATGATGACAATGATGATAATAATGATGGTGGAAATGATTGTGAAAATGATGGTGGTAATGATGAAGGAGGTAATAATGATGAAGGAGGTAATGATGATGATGGAGGTGATGCTGCAGGATTATCTTCGAGTCCAACTGGTGATACTAACACTGATAATGTCAATCGACCAAGTGTTAGTAATCCAGAAGGATATGACCCACTTGACCCTGCTACTAAAAGTTTGTATGACAAGGAATTGTATTCTTTTCAACAATCTTCATCAGGAGTTGTCGAAGAAGAATTTGATGTGTTTGATGATTTGGATGATCAGAATGAATATACTGATATATTTGAGAACAACCTTCAGGAGTTATTCAAAGATATTAATCTTGAAGAAGGAGAAATCCTTACTGAGACTGTGAGTGGTTCAACTCCTACTGATTCAACCAAGAAAGATTCTACTGGTCAAATTGCATTATACACTAGAGGAGGCTTGATGTTCAAAGCACCACCACCACCTACTGAAGCTCATTTTCTGTTTATTTCAAAGCCAAAGCAGAAGTATGGTGAAATGTCTCATGTGATTAGTTGGGGATATGATGGAGAGAAAAGATTGTATGTAATAAAAAGAAAGAATGGAGAGATTGACTACTTGAAGAGCACACAAGACTTTCATACTTTACGTGCTGCAGATCTTTACTCTATGGGCAAAGCTCCATTTTTCAATGAAAGAAATCACAGTGAAGCTGAATTGATAAGATCAATGATACGAAGGGAGATGCGTACAAATTTCAAGGACTTTAAAACTGCCAAATCGAAGGTGATTGATGACTCAACAAGAATAGATGAAACGACTAAAGCTCCAATGAAAATAAGAGTCTATCAACATCCAAAGTTCATCAGAAAAGTCCCTGTGCATGCTCCAGTTCCTCCCAATTCTCTGAAGCAATTACTTTCATGGAGATGTGAGAAGGATTCCGGTCATGCTGTGATCAGATGTACTGACAGGTCTTTTAGAATCATTGATCCAGCTGACTTGATGAAGTTTGATAAAGACGACTTAATAAAGCTCTTACATTGCCCCATTTCAGCTGATGAGTCAGTTTATTTTCTATCTTGCCAGTATGTGTGGATGATTGACCGAATCATCAGGAATAAATGGTATGCTTATTCAGGATCGTACAAGAAGGCAAACGTTGATTTTGATTGATTATGTTTCACCGAGCCTAGGGGGAGATTTTAGAAGACTAATCAAGGCTCGGCAAAACAGCTTGTGCGAAAGCCTGTTCCACGCGAGATGCAGCTGTCACGCGAGAAGAAGCTTCCACGCGAAGACGACTTCCACGCGAAAGGCTTAGCCGCGCGACAAGCCTGTCACGCGAGAACCTTAGTGTTTAGTATAAATAGCTTAGTTTTCATCTTGTAATTGAGCTTTTGTTATTATTCATCTCTGTACTGTGCGAAATCGCACAAGACCTGTTCTAGGTGATTTTGTTCAATTCAATATCCTTTTGAGATCAATTCGATTTTTCTTTATACCCAATCATGTTTACATTCCACATTCACGTGATTGAGATCGTGTGTTAACTGTTTCTGGGGAGATTTCAAGGTTTTACACATGGGGTTTGGGTCTCTCCTTTCTATTTCTCCCCTTATTCCTTGCATTGTAATCCACAGATCTTTGAGAGGTAAACCATTTTGTTTTATCTCATTTGCCTTGACATGAAGGTCAAACGTTTGCAGCTTATCCTTACCACTGCTATATGTGACAACCAGGGCATCCCATAAAGATTTTGCAGTGGGAAACTCGGTTAGATTGCTAGCAATGGTAGGTTCAATGTTTTGAATGAGCCATGAGAAAACGACGAGATCGTCCTGTTCCCGTTGCTCATATTTATCGTCTGTTGTTTCTGGAGGGTTTGTGGATAGATGGTTTAGCAGGATTTTTGATTTTCCTCCTATTGCCACCTTGATCATCCGTGACCACAAGGCATAGTTTTGACTATTGAGGTTAAGACTAATCTTGAGGTTGTCGGACATGTTTGGTTTTGGGTTTTGAGATTAGGAATTGAGACCATTTTGAGAATGTTGGCGAGTTGGATGGTTAACTCATCGTTGCTGATGGTTGTATGGTGGGTTGAGCTACCGTCACTTGACATGGTAGCTTGAACTGGGAAGGTTCGGTGGGTAATCGGTAAATGATGAGCCGAACCGTGTTGTTTGATCCTAGAATCATTCAACACCGCTCTGATACCATGATGAAAATCAGAGAACTATTGTATTGTATGTTTCTTAATTATTACAATTACAAAAGAATCCAGAATTTATAGGCTTTACAAGAGGTTTATACAAGGAAATAAAAGCTGTCATTGAGCTGTGAATGAGTAGGCTAACGTCCCTTTTGATTCATGCAATTTTGGGAAATGATGCTGTCAACCAACTGATCCCACAATCTTCTCAATCACATTTTCTTTTTCTACAGCGCATTGCACGTCAAGTAAGAGGTAGTCATAAATGAAAAGATAACGTGCGCGAGCGCATCATCTTTGTGAATTTTATGACGCGCTACCAATGATACGCAATACGCGTCATAAATTTAGATGCTTTATGAAATATATATTTTTGATTATAAATTTTCCTGCTTTTTTTTATAAAATTACAAATCAATAATTGTCGAATACTTTATATGGCCATCTAAAGTAGCGGTAAAAAATTAAGGAGCGGTGGTAACTTTGTTACTACTAATGTATTATTTTCTAGAATAACTATTGAACTAATTATCTTTCAATTGATAGTTATAGTCGCCAATTATCTAACTCTAGTACTAAGGATAGTGACGTTTCATTGAAAATTTTATTGATTCACCCTATATATGTAGAAAAGGCTTTGATCAAATCTTGGTACGAAATATTTTATTAGATTTCATACTTGTTTTCTCGATCTCTCTAAGAATTTATGTAATTTAATATTTGTGAGTACCAATGAAATAATTCAATCTGAAAGTTTTACGCAGTTATCAAATATATACAAGTTATCACGAGTTCAAAATCTACAAGAAATCCTTTAAAAATGTTATTGTTGATTTGCTTAACATTTTAATAGTATATATAATTTCCCTTGTAAGGATACAACGTATAGTTTGGACATTTATATATTGTTTGAAGCTTTTGTAGTACTAACAAAAGTACATTATTTAATACAATTAAAAATTTGATTTTTTCAAATACCAAATTCTTTATAAAACGTATTCCATTGTAATCCTGATAATTTTTTGTTGCGCATTGTTATTACTATTTAAATGAGTGGGTCGGTGTAGGACACAACTAAAAATGAAATTTTTAGTTAAAGAATTTGGAAAACCTATTGGTTTCAACTAAATCGGTTATGGTTATTAACAACGATTAAATTCATTTATGATATATTCGTTAACCAGAGAGGAAGATGAAGCAATGAAGGAGAAGCTAGATGAGCAATGGCCGCATTAGATGCGTAAAACTGAAGATGATACAAATATGTTGTAATGCATAAAACTGATCATCTCGCGTAACATATGCTCGTATTGAACTCTTGTGACACATTGTAGTGATGATTAAGAATAAATATAGTTATTTAAAACCCTAAAATGCCAAAGTCAGTGTAAAGGATAAGCTAATTAAGTGAAGCGATTCTAATTGGAATTTAGAGGTGGCAATGGTCGATTGGAATTCACATATAAACTATTTGTTGAAAGTTTGATATAACCTAATTTAGGTTTATAAAGATGTACGGTTGTAGTCTGGTTAATTGTAAATTGACTTAAATATTTCCTACTTTATTATACCTATATTAATATTATATCATCAATAGAAAATGTCTAGATTAAATTATCATGCATTGTAGTCATAAAGCATTTAATATTATTACCTGATCCAAAATAATTGAAAAAGACACTTGTTGGAGTGTGAAATTATTTTAAGGTGGCCTAATTTAGTATTCTCTTCATGAAGTTCATTAAGCACCTACGATCGAGTGGTATGATGTTTTTTTCCCTTCACAAGTGATATGTGTTTAAATATTTGTTTGTACAAGTTCAAATTAAGTAAATATTGTTAGAAGAAGATCGATAAAGCCAAAGGTTCAGTTAATTTGTTATTACAAAATTTAAGCTTACCGAGACCTATAAAAAGCGATTTTCAGATAATAATAAAACCAAACTATAAGTTTCGATCTGGATTGGTTAATTAAAATTGATTTTACTACTTAATTAGGTTATGGTTTAGTTAATCCTATTCTCACCCTTACTGCTATTGGCTATTTAGAAATTGAACACTCAAAATTGTTTATCTATAATCAATACCTAAATGGTTGTATCCATGTTATTCAAACCTTAAAAATTACTTCCAGCCATATTAATTAAGTAGATGATAAGCTTTCAACATCAATAAAACATAGATGCAGTAAATATGGACTCTCTTTATATGTACTCACTCAAAAGGCCGATTGATGTATACAGGGGGAGTTTCCGTACGAAGTTGATATATTTAAACATGCATCAAATGTTTATACTTTATAGTCACATTAATTATATAATTAAGTTATGTTATAGATTTTATAAACACACATATATTTATTCATAGTTCACTTCAAGAATTTGGTCCTGTTCCAAAGTCTATATACACCACAAATTTTGTCAGTGCGATCAGACTTACGGTAAAATCTGTAACGATGACATGTTGTCGTTATAAAACTTGATTATTTCCATACTTCATGCCCACAACCACAACTAGTCATTGGGATAGATGAAACATATATAAATCAATTCTTTTAATAAAAAAAAGCCAACAAACCCATAAAAACATGTTGTTGGGACAGATAGGTTTATTGTGACGACCCCTTTAGCGACGATACATAAACCATAAACACTACAAGTAAATCTGTTTTTTGTGACTAATTTTTTTACGGTGATAAGTATTTCGTCGCAAAAAAGTCGGTAAACGACAAAAAATTTTGCTTTTTTGACTTTTCCAGTCAAAATCAGTTTTTGAGGTGATATTTTCGTCGCAAATAACCAAATATATATATTTTTTAATTTTTTTCATTTCACGACAATTTTTTAAAGGGCGAGAAAATTCCCGGCAACTAATTTGCAGCGAATTTTCGTCTCAAAAAACATGTAATAAAAAATAAAGTTTTATTTTTTATTTGTAGAATACTTATTTGCGGCGATAAATCATCGCAACAAAGAGTATTTAAATTTAATTTTATTTTATTTGATGTAGACATTTTCGTCGCAATAGGTTATTTGCGGCGATGTATCGCCGCAAAAAGCTTCTGCATATTATAAGGTCGGGATTTTCAGATCTGGTCCCCATTTCATTCAACATTCACCCCCACCGCCAACCCCGCCCCCACGGCCCACCCCCACCCTACTCCCGGCTACCGGCGACCGGCAACCCCTACCCCACCTCCCCGGCGACCGGCACCGTCGGCCGGCGACCCACCGCCGCTCCACCACCGCTCCAACAAACATCAAAGTGAACATATTATGAAGGTGGGTCGTCTTAAGATGTTCACTTTGATGTTTGTTATGAATATTTTAAACATTTTAGAACATTGTGTTTGTATGATATTTAACTTTTAACTTTAGACAATATTTTATTTATATGCTATAATTTTGTATTTGTGAATGGTTTGATGGTATTAGCAGCAGGTTTTGTTATTTTCAACAGCAGGTTTGGTACCCAGAAATATCTGGGTGGAATGCTGCAAAAGCAGCAAATTTTTTTTAAAAAAATGATGGTTTTTGCGGCGATTTTTCGTCACAAAAAACATTTAATCATTTGTTATTTTTCGTCGCAAAAAATTAATTTGCAGTAAACTTTGCGGCGACATTTCGCCGCAAAAAACAGGAGATTCGTCGCAAAAAGTTTCGTCGCAAAAAAGATCCAGCTGGATTTATCTTTTTTAAAATGCAGTGGACCCACATAAACTTTCATCGCAATTTTCGTCGCAAAAATGTTTTTACGACCACTTTTTTACGGCGAAGGTATAGCGACGAACTTTTCGTCGCAAAATGTTTATTGCGACGAAAATCAATACTTTTTGCGACGAACAATATCGCCGTAAAAAACTGTATTTCTTGTAGTGAAACCTATTGCTACAACCCTGTAACCATGAAATTTTTAGAAGATTAATCTTGATTTGTGTAGTTGTGACACATGAAGGGTCAAAAGATGAAATAATTGTAAGAAAACCAGAAGGAAATTAGGTGAAGTTTTACTTCATTGATTTTTGTATGGTTTATAAATTTAGAGTATGTTGTTAAAGTTTTATGAAAGTAGTTATTTGTTTATATGGAATGTATATATTGATTTTTGATGTGTTAGGTTGGGAACAAGTTATTAGTGTAGTAACAAGTTATTACTGTAGTATAAATAGATGTGTAGAGTTATTGTATTTTTGATCTTGTGCTTTTGTTCATAGTGAGATTGTCTTCTATTTCATGAATATTCTTGTGTTGTTTTTCTATTTTGAGCGACTATGAAGACGGGACACATGCCAACAAAATCTATATACGGTGATTACTTATATATCTCGAGAAGGGTTCTTAAACCTTATACCGACGACATACCTTCTTTCTTGTGATGGTTATACCTACCAACAGAGTAAAATCATTTATAAAATATATATAATTTTTAAAATGCATGCCATCGGTGATAGCTGTTTTCTTGTAGCGTACGAAATTGTTATCACTTCTATCTTAAACTTTGTTTGGCTTGAACAGTGTTTTGGATTCAGATTCACCTCGCATACTTCTCATACAAAAACACTTTTATCTGATTTGATCTTGTCTAAGTTAAAATATTACTGGGTGCATAAATGGCAGCCACCAATGGTAACTAATGGTGATCTAGAGATACAAGTGTGTTGGTTAACGATGAGACTGCCACCACGGTATGTGCGATTTGCGTGGGTGTGGAAAGGGTGTGGCCAGTCAGACTTCACTCTGTTCCCTAGCACCAATACTAAAGTTACACATAGTAAGTCAGTATAAGATTAAAAGCACTAAGGAATGAACAAATGAAATGAGGTTAAGAGTACATTGAAAGGCACATTTTCTTGATTCCCTTTGAATTCTAATATTGGTGAATGATGAGGGATATGAGTTACTTTTTAGTTTGAGACAACATAACATTACATTGAATACATATGTGCTACTTCCATGCATTCTTTTCCATGAATAACAACAATATTTTTAAATATATATGTTTGAGAGATATTTATGTATATATAGTGCTGGGCTCACAACGTTAAGATGGATTTTGGATCCGTTCGGTTCAGTTGGGTTCAGGTTAGTTCATGTAATAAATTGCGATACTATAATAAAAATTACATCATCACTAGTAAACACACAATAAAAAAACAATGACATCAGGTAAACCATCAGAAATTTGTTACGAGTTACAACCCATTTTGCAACGGAATATCCGTAGGTAAACCGTAGCAAAATGTGTTTGTAGCAAATCTGTGCAAAATTCATAGTAGAGTTTTGCTATGAAAAAAATCTGCCACAAATACAAGTTAAATATGAATTTACTATGAACTCATTTTGCAAGGGAATATTACAGCAAACCTTAGAAAAATACATTCATAGCAAATTTGTAGCAAAAATTATAGGAAAATATTTAAAAAAAACCCATTGCAAATCTTTTACGGATTTACTACGACTCATATGGTGACAGTATATGCATAGGTAAACTAGAGTTTTTTCCCAAAAGAGTGTTAAAATAAAAAATATTTATCAAAATAGATGATTTAAAAATTATTTACTAAAATGAGTGTGTTTTTCGTTATATTTTATTTTCAACTAATTAATTATAACTTTCTTTTAGTTTTTACTTATTAGATTATTTTATTTTTTCTTCGATAGGCTCATATGTGTTTATAACTTTCACATATCTATTTAAATATATAATAAAACTATACAGTTCCTATTTTTTCAATTAATTAACCTTAACAAAATAATATTTTTGTTAAATGGTAATCTAAACTTTAATATAATTAAATTTGTACTTTAAGGATTAACAAAATAGGCTTTTAATTGTTGCAGATCATGAAAATATATATCCGTGGAGGAAATTCATTTCGATATATAACTAACTAATTATCATTTTAAGAGTAAATTGTCATTTCGTCCCTGTGATTTGGTGAAAATTATCATTTTCATCCAATAGTTTATTTTTTCGCATCTGGGTCCCTGTGGTTTACAAATCTTGCCATATTCATCCAGTTCGTTAACTCCATCCAACATTCTCCGTTAAATGAAGGGTATATCGGTCATTTTACATATATGTTTTATTTTCTATTTTTTAAACCCTATTTAATATATCCCCTTTAAATAAACTGTTATTTTAGTCGCTGTGGTTTGGACATATTTGCCAATTCAGTCCAAAAATCTCACCACCTTGTCATAAAACACCATATCTGTCACACCCTCAAATTCCGGGTCTGGAATTTATCACGGAGGGGCGAACAAACAGAATCGAACACAGTAGTCACACATGAGATGCAATTATCTATATGATAGATTTTAGATAATCCTTACAATAATTGTTCAGAGTAATATTATGCGTAGCGGAAGTAAATATAGATTGTTTCATGACAACATGTCTTAATCATATTTCAGATAATAATCAATAGGTATCTTGAACTCTTATATGATCCTACGTGCATGTCCATAAGCTCCTAGTAGATACCTGAGAATACATGTAAATCAAGTGTCAACACAGGGTTGGTGAGTTCATAGGTAAGTAAAACATAATGATAAATCATCAATTATCCTCAATTAGGATTTACTGTAAAAGTGTGAGTTTAATTTACTCACCGGTATATGAATAGCCTGTCGGAACCCTTTTTATTAAGGTGAACCCGCTATCCCATATACCCACTATGTACAAGCCCAACAAGTCCTTCACATAGGATTTGTCCATGTACCATAGTTTAATATCATTTTCATGTGTATATTATATTATCATAATAATTTCAAATCAGAGGGAGCAAATCCTCCTTTACATTTATCCTCATATGGGTTGTATGTGGAACTATAATGCAAACTATATAAAGTGCACATCTGCCTTCTTACTACAGAAACAGTCATCCCAAATGACAACAAAATCTTTGTGCATCTGATATGGATCACATGTCCATACCTTTGTGGGGGTAAGTCACTCCCGATAGTACTATCCAAAAGATCCCTGCTTATTTATAGTCAGTATACAGAGAAGGATTTTCATAGTAACCATATGTAATCATAAATGTGATCAAATTATTATTTAACATAATACACAAAAATAATTTGTAAATTTAATTACAACATGTATTCCAGCCCCAAAATATTTAAATGATTAAAAAGGGGATTAGTTATGAACTCACCTCTGTTCCTGTGTGGTGTTGACAACCTAGTAAATTCCTGTTAAGGAATTATAATTTCACCTAAGCAAACAGATACAAATCCAAAACCTAAATAAGTTAGATCTTGAACCTGGTGTTCAGTTGATCTAGGGTTTGGTTTTCTAGGATTTGTTATGAACATATAATTTAATCATTTAATTGTCTTTGTTAATAATTAATTATTTATATAACATTTAATTAGTTTAATAATGATTTTAACATATCATTATATTCTAAATAAATTGTAGACGTCATTTAAACATGTAAGTTTTATATTTAATTTTGTAAGATTTTATAAATATTTAAATTTATAAAATCTAATTTGTATTTATATTATCAAGGTTAATCCATAAATAATATAATATCCATTAATAATTTAATGATTTAATTTATTAATTAAAATCCATTTTTATATGGATAATAATTTATAACACATGTAATAATTATTTACATAAATAATTAAGGTTTTTAAATATTTATTTTTCTACAATTATTATGAAAATAATATGGTGTCCAATTAATGGATTAATACTTTAAATTATCATTTAAAGTCTATTTTTATAAAATGGTTATTTATAACATTTTTAAATAATATTTTATAAATTTTATTTAAAGTGTTTCTAAATAAATAAATTACAGAAAATTATTTAAAGTCTTTTTTTAAAATAAGAGAAGTTCTTAAAAATTATTTTTATAATTTTTGGTAATTTTTATATATTTTTAGAAAGCTTAAAAGGCATTAAAAAAATAATGGGAGGGGGCCGGGTTCGAACCCGTGACCTCCTGCCCAAAATCCCACACACAAACCGCTGAACCAATGGCCTAAGCCGCACCAGAACCCGGTTCGAAATTCTTTTAAACACAATAATAGATTATCCCCAATCCATAAGAACCCTAATCGGTTTTGGATCAAATTGATCCACCAATCGATTATGATAATGAAATTAACCATAATGCTTTTAATCCTTGCATAAAAACAAGTTTGTTGATATATTCAATTACCTGTTTCGTTGTTCAAATCGTCCAGATAACTCGAAGAACAGGTCGCGGCTTGGGAGGATCCAAACGATGATCAAACGTGGATGAAAATGCAATTAACTTCACAGGAAGTCTCTAATGGCCGTAATGATCAAAAGCCCTCTATTGGTATCGTGAAATACAACCCCGAAGGTGGAAATCGAATAAGTTGCAGGTCCGAACACAAGGAGGAATTAAATTGATATGTTTGTATGTTTTTAGCTCAAATGAAAGTCGAGGGAAGTTTTTAAATAACCAGAAGATCGTTAGTGCTCAATCAATTTGAGCATTGTTTATTGTTTGGTGCGTGTTCGTAGTGGTGGTCGGCCGAAAAATTCGGTTTAGTGGTAATCGCACCTAATCGACATGATTATTCAAATTGACATGGCCCATGTGTTCGAGACACTCACGCGAAAGTGTCGGCATCGTTTGATTGGATTAAAACGGCCTAACTTGGCCTTTGGGAGACGCCGGAGGCCGCCGGAGATGTGGCCGGAAAAAGGGGTCGGCGGCGGGTGGTTTGGGTTTTAAACAAAATTACAGAAGTAGTCCCTGTGGTTTAACATGTTAACATTTCATGTTAGAAGTTTTTAAAACAAGTTTCCAAATTAGCAATTTAACCCCCTGAACTTTATTACTCAAATTATTATTTCAAAATTTAATAAACTTTTTATAAATTATTATTAATAACAATATTATTATTATCATTATCATTGTTATTATTATTCTTATTTTTAACAATATTATTATTGTTATTGTTATTATTATTATTGTTATTTATATTTTTATTAATAATATTATTATTAAATACTAATAAAAATATAAAAACAAATCACACAAATACTAGATTTGCATATATATAAATCATGAAATTTTCCGAGTTGTCACATCATCCCCTGTTACAGGAATTTTCGTCCCGAAAATTAAGAAATACTGGCAACCTTCTTGAACAGGTTGGGATACTTGCGCATCATTTCGTCCTCTCGTTCCCAAGTGAACTCAGGACCACGCCGGGAGTTCCACCGAACTCTGACAATCGGAATCTTGCTATGCTTAAGTTGTTTGACTTCTTTATCCATGATTTCAACTGGTTCCTCGATAACCTGAGTTTCTCATCTACTTGCAGTTCCTCTAAAGGCACAACAAGTGATTCATCGGATAAACACTTCCTTAGATTAGATACGTGAAAAACATTATGCACACCACCAAGTTCAGCAGGTAGATTTAATTCATAGGCTACTGGGCCGATCCTTCTGACAATTTCAAAAGGTCCCACGTAGCGAGGGTTCAATTTCCCTCGTTTCCCAAAGCGTATAACTCCCTTCCAGGGAGATACCTTTAGCAAAACTTTATCCCCTTCCTGAAATTACAGTGGTTTGCGGCGTTTATCAGCATAGCTTTTCTGACGATCCCTGGCAGCAGCCATGCGTTCTCTTATCTGGACAATTTTCTCATGAGTTTCAAAGATCAACTCTGGACCAGTAAGTTGACTATCTCCAACTTCTGTCCAACAAAGCGGCGATCTACATTTACGTCCATATAGGCCTCAAATGGTGCCGCCTTGATGCTCGAATGATAGCTATTGTTATATGAGAACTCTACCAAAGGTAAATGACCTTCCCAGTTTTTTCCAAAGTCAATAACACAAGTCCTGAGCATATCCTCAAGAGTCTGTATGGTTCTTTCACTTTGACCATCAGTCTGAGGGTGATAGGCTGTGCTCATATCTAGGCGAGTGCCTAGAGCTTTTTGAAGTTTTCCCCAGAAGATTGATGTAAACCGTGCATCACGATCAGAGATAATAGACACTGGCACTCCGTGTCTAGAGATAATTTCTTTGATGTACACCCTTGCAAGCTTCTCCATCTTGTCTTTCTCACGGATGGGTATGAAATGAGCGGATTTGGTGAGACGGTCAACGATAACCCAAATGGTGTCATTGCCCGTTTGAGATTTGGGTAAACCAGTGACAAAATCCATGGTTATCATTTCCACTTCCACACGGGAATTTCTGGTTGGGTCAACATTCCTGAAGTGTAGAAGACAAATCAAGGCTCGGCAAAACATCATATGCGAAACCAAAGCCATGCGACAACAACAAGTCACGCGAGAAGTTTACAGTGCGAAAGACCAGATCCATGCGAGTCGCAAACTACGCGAAAGACAGCTGCCGCGCGAAAGCTTGATCCACGCGAAAGGGATCTCGCGCGAGAACGCTATGTTTAGTATAAATAGCTAGTTTTCGTTTTGTAATTAGGCTTTTCATTCATTATTATTGTATCTGTGCGAAATCGCACAAGACCTTTTATAGGTTTCTGTTTATCAATCGAATATCTTCTTTTGTGATTCAATTCAATCTTCTTCTACTCCAATCTTGTTTATATTCCGCGTTCACAAGATTGAGATCGTGAGTTACTGATCTTTGGGAGTTTTCAGAGGTTTTACAATTGGTATCAGAGCATTAGGCTCTTGAACCACGATTTGAAGAAGAATTGGATTGAGTTCTACCTGATTTTTGAAGAATTCATCATCGATTACCTTAGATTCTGAAATGGCAAAGTTATGCTGCTCGATTGTGGAGAATTTGGACTGATTAGAACCGAATTGAACTGAATTAGTGGACTTTAAGCTTAATCTTGATTAAAATTGACTTAAAATTCATTAAAATTGGATTAAATGGGTTCGATCAAACTTAATCAGTGAATTGGAGGTGAAATTTGCAAGAATAAACAGTTGGTAATCTGTTTCAGCACAAAATCAACGTTTTCGCTTGATCTGTAATTTCTCGCACGCGAAAAGGTGTTGTTTTCGCAAAGACAGTTATTTCACCTTTTTGTGCGATTCGCATAAAAAGGTATCTTTGGAATTTCGCACGAAGAGCTACTTCACGCGAAAACTCTTTCCACGCGAAACCTGATTTCGCACAAGTTTGCATTTCGCACGAGAATTCTGATTTTAAACTTTCTGCTCATCATGGCTTCAACTACACCTAATTTGAAGCATCTTACTGCTTCACTTCATCTAGACACTGAGATTGGAACTGGTAACAAGCCACCGAGGCTTTTATGTGAAGATGATTATACCGATTGGGCGTTTCGATTTGAGAGATATGTCATTTACACGGAACCTAAAATGTGGAGATCCATTCAGTATGGTCCTTACATTCCGTTGTACAAAAATGACAAAGGAGAAATGGTTCAGAAACCTGAACATTTGTGGGATGAAGACGACATCAAGAGACTGGAATTGGATGATAAGGCGTATGCTGCAATTACTATGGCTCTTACTACTGAGATCTCACAAAAGTTTCAAGAGTTCAGGGGTGCTAAAGTGCTATGGGACGCTCTGGAATCTCAGATAATGGGCAACAAAGACATGAGAGAGAGCAAGAAGGATATGTTGAATCAAGAATTCAACATGTTCAATCACATTGTTGGTGAGGAATTGGAAGCTCAAATGGCCAGGTTTGTTAGACTGGTCACTAAAATGAAGAGTGCTGGTATTACTATGGAACCTATTACTGTGAACAAGAAGTTACTCAACTCACTTCCTTACAGTTGGAATAACAACTGTACTTTGATAAAGAGAACCAAAGACTTGTATACTCTTCAGTTGACCGATCTCATCTCAACTATCAAGTCTTATGCTATGGATGATAAGCAGCGAGCTGCTAATCATCTCAGTTCTCTAGGTGCTGAAGGAACTGCTCTCTACGCAAAGATGGCTAGTAATCCAAATTACTATGTCAGCTATACACAAATGTGTCAGCAACAACAATCGGGAAGTGCAGCATCTTCATATATGCAACCAGCAGTAACTCATCAAGTTCATGTTCCAGCAGCTCAACATTATTCCCCCATCATACACCAACAAGTCTCTCAACCTCAAGATTCTCATAGTGGTCAACATGCTTATGTTGCTACCACTAATCCATCCAAACAGACTGTCCAGATCGCTGAGGAGCATCTTGCTCTTTTCACTACTTTCATGACAAGTTATGAAGCTTTTATGGCCGGAAGACTTTCTGCTCCTAATATTCTTGTTGATGATCTTCAACAAGTAAATCCGGATGATGTTGAAGAAAACGACATCAAATATCAGATGGCCATGGTAGTTTACAGGGCGAAGAATTTTGCTAGAAGAACTGGAAGGAAAATGTTTGGTGTTAATAATTCTAGCAAAATCGGTTTGACAAATCCAACCTGAGGTGTTACAACTGTAATAAACCAGGTCATTTCGCCAGAGAGTGTACTGAACCAAAAACAGCTCAAAATGAAGCCCCAAAGAAGATGGTGACTGTAGAGATAGAGCAGAAGAAAGATAAAGTTGGTACTTCTAGTGGCAATAAAGCATTAGTTTCTCAAACAAATGCTGAATACGATTGGTCTGATCAAATGGAGGCCCTTGATCTAACTTTGTCTCATGCACTCATTGCAAAGATTGTGCCAGAACCAGAAGAGGAAGAAAACTTATTTGCTGAATTTGTGTCTGATGATTTGTTGGAAGGCTTGTTTGCTACAGAAGAAGAAGAGAAGGTGAGAATTGAAGTGGAGAAAGTGAAAATTGATCAAAAGATTGAGAAAGTTGAGGAGGAGAAAGAGAAAGCTGAGAAGAAAGAACAGGTTGAGAAGGTTGATGAAGAAAAGATTGTGTTTGAAGATGACACTGTTGAGCTCACAGTCAAAAGCACATGTATTGATCTAAAGACTGTTGTTAGTGCTCCAGTGAAAGAACCAACTGATAACATGAAAGCATTCATGGTCAAGAAGGCAGAGGAAACAGAAGGAGAAACTTCAGAACCCAAGAAAAATGCATGTGTTGAGAAAGTTCAAAGATACAGAGTTCACAATGAAAGCCTGATAATGGAAGTTGAAAAACTTCAGTATCAAGCAAGTAAACACAAGTCAAATGAAAGGATTTTTAAAGAAAAACTTGAAGGTTTAAACAAAACAATTTATAATTTGAAATTAAATCTTCATGATAAAGAATGTACTAATAATGACTTGACAAATAGAAATAATGAACTCGCTCTAGAAATTAACAGACTCAACAGTGAATTAGCCACGGTTAAATTGACTGTTGAGAAATTGAACTTTCATCAACGATGGTTGAAGGCATAATCAAGTCACAAATGACTCAGAAAATCAAAGGAGGAAAATGTGGTGTTGGGTTTTCTAACATTGCTCCTCCAATTAATCATGATTATTCATGTTTACCTTCATCTGAGAACATTTGTGATTCTGATATGGTATATGGGATTGGATTTTCTCCATCTCAAAACATAAAACCTTCTATTAAAATAAACTTATCAGTTGATCCTATCATAGCACCCAAAACTAAACAATCACCTGAAAATCTTTTTGCAGATAAAATGAAGGTGGATGGGTTGGTTGAAGATTGGGAAAGTGAGAGTGAGGATGAAAATG
Organism: Flaveria linearis; assembly: GCA_024085815.1. Taxonomy (NCBI): domain Eukaryota; kingdom Viridiplantae; phylum Streptophyta; class Magnoliopsida; order Asterales; family Asteraceae; genus Flaveria; species Flaveria linearis. The sequence continues at coordinate 44,669,552 of CM044018.1, read as the reverse complement.
AGAATGAATGTTTAAATAATAAGAATGTAAAAGTTTCACAATCTGCTTGCACTCAAAATTTGTCTGGAAATGAAAAGAAGGTTGATTTGAATGAGTTGCAATCTAATAGTAAAAATCATTTGAATGCAAATCAAAGGGATAATCAAAAGGAAAGAATTGAAAATGATTTTAAGAGTCGATTCATTTCTAAGGGTGTAATTGAAAATGAAGAACATATTTTTAAAGAAACGAATTCTCGATTCTTTAAAAATAAACTTCATTATAATGCTAACCTTGTGAATCAAGATGTTTGTAGCCCAGATTTGCAAGTGAATATTTCTTCTGCATGCAATCTCACAATTCAAAAGCCTGGTCCTTCTCCAGCACCAATCCGTATATCTAAGCCTGGTCCTTCTCCAGCACATTCAAAGTCTGGTCCTACTCCAGCAAAGACAAGACTGTTCATATTCCAACACCAATAATTTCACAAGTCAAAATTGCCAAATCTCCGAATCAAAGTGGTCGTAATACTTCAATTTCCTCGAATCTGCAAAAGATGAATTTGCAATTGTCAAACGAGACAAAGATTCGAGAGACTATTGAGAAAGTTAAACCTAGTCAATCTGACTTTGGTTTTTATGACAATTTTCATAATTGTCATCCACAGTTTGTTTTCCACACACAACAGAAGAGATGTTTTCAGTGTGGAAACACAAATCACTTGGCAAATTATTGTCCTTTTAGACAAAAATCATTAAGTAAACAAAGATTTCATAATTCTATTTCTCATAATAGAAAATTATTTTTCACTCGTGGAAAATTATCAAATAATATGAAATCAAAGGTTGCTAATGAGTTTAATGTCAAACGGGATAAGAATTTGACCAATGATATAAAAGAAAATGTCAAGCCTAAAAGTATAAATGAAAAGAATGATGTGCAAACAAAATATAATAATCTCAAATCATTTTGTCTTTCTGCAACTCAGAATGTGCTCAAGTCATGTTTGACTTGGGTACCAAAATCTAAGTAATTTTGTTACTAATGCAGGGACAACCGCGAAAGGCTACTGACAGTCTATGGCATGTTGATAGCGGTTGTTCAAGACATATGACTGGTAACTTATCATTACTACAAGATGTGAAATCATACAACGGAGGAAGAGTGATATTTGCAGGAGATAGAGGAGGACGAATTACTAAACGGGGTACAGTTACAAATGGCGTCCTGAGTTTTGAGAATGTTAATTTTGTTGAGGAATTAAAACATAACCTGCTAAGTGTGTCTCAAATCTGTGACAAACAATATTCAACACACTTTACTAATAACGAATGCTTAATATTAAAACCAGGTTTTGTTGTTCCAGAAGAATGGGTTTTGATGAGGACTCCGAGAGACAATGACACATATCTTCTTGATATGCATTGTTCTAATTCTTTGGTAACAGCCTCTTGCTTATTATCCAAAGCCTCGGAGAATGATTCCATGTTATGGCATCGTCGATTAGGACATGTCAATCTTAAAAACATGAATAAACTTGTACGTGGAAATCATGTAATTGGTTTACCTGAAAAGAATATCATTTAACTGAACATTGTTTGTCATGTTCAAAAGGTAAACAACATAAACTTCCTCACAAACCAGTTGCACACAACTCAGTCGAATCAATCTTACAACTCTTACACATGGATCTTTTTGGTCCAGTAAGTGTTCTAAGTTTGGGTCGAAGATCTTATTGTTTGGTTGTTACTGATGACTTTTCAAGATTTACTTGGGTGTTTTTCTTAGCATCTAAGGATGAGACTCCACATCTATTGATCAAATTCATTACTTTGGTGGAGAATCAGACAGAGAAAAAGGTAAAATGCATCAGAAGTGACAATGGGACAGAGTTTTGCAATCAAACTCTGAATGAGTTTTGTGAATCCAAGGGAATTGCCAGACAATTTAGTGCTGCTGGCACTCCACAACAGAATGGGGTTGCAGAAAGAAGAAATAGGACATTAATTGAAGCTGCTAGAACAATGATCTCTGCTGCCAAATTACCTTGTTCTTTTGGGCAGAAGCAGTAAATACTGCATGTTATGTTCAGAATCGTGTGTTAATCAACAAAAGATTAAATAAGACTCCTTATGAAATCTTTTATAATCACAAACCCAAAGTTAAATATTTTAAAGCCTTTGGTTGTTGTTGCACTTTGTTGCATACAACTGAATCATCTTCAAAATTTTCTGAAAAGGCTGATGAATGTTACTTTGTGGGATATGCTGCCAATAAGGTTGCATATTGTGTTTATAATAAAAGAACTAGACAAATAATCGAGTCATTTAACATTGATTGGCACGAACTTAACATAACTGATGCAGGTTCAGCTCCTTCATGGGTCTATGATTATGAATCTTTGTTCATAAATTTTAATATTTCTAAATCTTCATCTGCAGATTCAATTCTCAATCAATTACCTTGGAAAACCAAATAATTGAGGAACTTCCTTCTTTGATATCTGATGATTCTGCTACTGCTTCATCATCCAAAGATATTCCGACAGCCTCTGTGCCAGTATCTGCCTGTTCTGAGTCTTTAGATATTTCTTCAGAACAAATTCCTACTCAGGAGCTGGAAGAATCGTTGAGTTCTCCGTTATCTTCATCTTCTTCAGACACTATACACACACCGATAGAGATCATTCAGGTTCCATTTGATGAGTCTCCAAATGTGTCAACTGCTTCTGAAACTCCTATTTCAGATGACACAATTGATGAAACTTATGTGCCTCTATCTCAACATACTGAAGAAGTTCTTGATAATGTTGAACATATTACAAATTTGGAAGATGGAATGGTTGCAGATGAGATTCCTCAATTGAGAATACATAAAACTCATCCAACTGAAGCAATCATTGGCCCGTTGCATGAAGGTGTAGTTACCAGAAGTCGATCAGGAGCAATCAACACATGTTTGTATGCTTGCTTTCTATCACAAACAGTGCCCAAGAATGTGGAGATGGCACTTAAAGAAAACAGCTGGATAGAAGCAATGCAGGATGAGTTGATGCAATTCAAGAAGCTCAATGTTTGGCATCTTGTTGAACTACCAAAAGATAAGCTTCCGATTGGAACAAAGTGGATTTTTAGGAATAAGACGGATGAAAAGGGTGTTATAGTTAGAAATAAAGCACGCCTTGTGGTGCAGGGATTTTATCAAGTTGAAGGCTTAGATTATGAAGAAGTGTATGCTCCAGTTGCAAGACTAGAAGCAATACGCATTTTCTTAGCCTTTGCTTCATTCATGAACATCAAGGTGTATCAGATGGATGTTAAGACTGCGTTTTTATACGGAGAAATGAAAGAGGAAACTTATGTTTGTCAGCCTCCTGGATTTGAGGACCCAGATCATCCTGATTATGTTTACAAGTTGGATAAGGCTTTATATGGTTTACATCAAGCACCTCGTGCTTGGTATGCAACTCTGACTGAACATTTGCTTGCAAATGGTTATTCAAGAGGTGCAATTGATCAAACCTTATTCATACGAAAATCAGGGGATGATATTATTTTGGTTCAAATCTACGTCGATGATATTATTTTTGGCTCCACAAATGATAGTATGTGCACGGAGTTTGAAGAGGTGATGAAGAAGAAGTTTGAGATGAGTTCACTTGGAGAAATTTCATTTTTCTTGGGTATTCAGGTTACTCAATCTGAAACGGGTATTCTCATTCATCAAGAAAAGTATGTTCAGACAATTCTTGAGAAATACAAGTTTCAAGACTCCAAAGTAGCTCCAACTCCAATGGCTTCTCGTCCTACTCTTACTCCAGATCCATTAGGAGAATCAGTTGATCAGCATCTTTACAGATCAATGATTGGTTCCCTTATGTATCTCACCGCAAGCAGGCCGGATGTTATGTTCCCTGTTTGTCAGTGTGCCCGCTATCAAAGTGATCCAAAGGAATCACACATGAAAGCTGTCAAGAGGATTTTCAAGTATCTCAAGGGTCAACCCAAACTTGGTCTTTGGTATCCTCGAAATTCCGATTTCAATTTATTTGCTTATACTGACAGTGATTATGGTGGTTGTAACTTAGACAGGAAATCGACCACAGGAGGATGTCAATTCTTGGGCAACCGACTCATTTCTTGGCAGTGTAAAAAGCAGAACACTGTCTCTACATCCACTGCCGAAGCTGAATATGTGGCTGCTTCGAGTTGTTGTTCCCAGCTTGTCTGGATTCAGCAACAACTTCTCGATTATGGTCTCAACATTTGTGACACACCAATTTGGTGTGATAACACGGCAGTTTTAAACATCGTGAAAAATCCCATCCAACACTCAAAAACTAAACACATAGACATCCGCATACATTTTATCCGCGACTGTTTTGATCGTAAACTTATTCATCTTAAACAAGTGCCGTCAACTGAAAATATTGCTGATTTATTTACCAAGGCGTTTGATCATTCTCGATTTGATTTCCTAGTGCAATCATTGGGAATGATTAACTTTGGATAAATTGGTTTAATGAATCTTCACAAAAAGATTTTTCAGTTTTTAATAATGAATAAAATTGCAATTGTTTCTTTTTCTTAAAAGGACAATCACAATTTTAGGGGGAGAAAATTAGAAAAGCAAGTTCTGAAAAATATTTTTTGGTCTTAGGGGGAGTTAAGATCAAAGGATTGCCAAAATCAAAAAGAAGAAATTTTCATGCTTAAATGAGAAATGATATTACAAAGTTCAAAACGAGTATAAGTACTTTCAAAGGCTTAAATACGAATACACTTGGATTATGTTTGATATGTTGATAGGCTTTGCTTTCAGAAATGAAAAGATCATAATTGAGTGATTACACTTGAATTAAAGAAATATGAATTAGTGGGGAACATATCAGGACTCTGTGCCAAAAATGTTCTAACACAGACTGAGAGATATAATCTTGTCATACTCAAGCCTGTATATGATTGATTCAGTGATTATCATAACTATATATATATATATAAAGATAAAAATACAAAAAGAAACAAAAAGAGAAAAATACAAAAAGAAAATAATTGAGCAAAAAGATGCCAAAAGTAAAAGGCCATATAGGATAAAAGATGCCAAGAAGCACAACAAATCAAAAGATATGTCTATATGACATACATACTATATGGTATATATTTTCTGATTTTGAGAATAGTTTTTAACTTTGGAAGGCAAAATCGAAAGATGGGGCATGTAAGTCCGAATGGCTTGTAAGTCCTAAACATCTTGAGAGGGCAGACATAAGTCCGGATGGCTGTCAATAAGTCCTTAAACTTGTTAATATTCCGGGTTAAGAATTATTTCTCAGGCTAGTTATGCTCAAATAGTTATATTTAGGATTACAATAAATGATATCACTGATCATCAATGCATGGTTTAAGTCAAATTGGGGTGACTTGAAAATTCTCAATAGTGTCTTGAAGGATAATAATAATTCTAAAGAAGTTTTGATTGTGGGATCCACTGACTTATATTAAATCAACACAAATCATGATATATATATATCACTCATTATGTGTCTGAGTAAAACCTGAAGTATAAGTTTAAAAGGACAAAATATATTGACAATCAACTTAACCAGTTATTTTAAATAAAGCTGGACAGAGTCTTAACTTGACAAAGAACTATATGATCTCATTATGAAAATTTATACAAAACAAGCAAATCCGATCTTGATTCTTAATTGTTTTTATTTCTTTGTTATTTTGTTTGTAAGTGTTTGTTTTTATTTCACTTTTATAGTGTTTTATTTTTAAAAGCAAATAAATAACAAGAAAATTTTTGAAAATTGAAGATTCATTAAATTAATTGGTCACTTGGTAAATAACATTTTATGTTGACAAAATTCATTGAAAATAAAAGGATTGAAAAGTTTGAAAAATTTTGAAAAATTTTGAAAACTAACTGATTCACGCGACAGGGAACCTCACGCGAAAAAGGGATGTTTCGCGAAAATGTGTTTTCGCGTGACTTGTATGTGGTATAAAAGGCACACTGTTCAAGTCATATTCACTTTTCGCTCAAAACCTACCCGAAAACCCTTTTCGCTCACATACCCGAAATCTCCTCTCGCATACTCCAAACATTACATTATCTCACTCATCTTCTGTTATTTTGATTTACATCATACTCAGTACGTGTTTAGTGTGATTTTCAAGGTATAAAATGTTTGATTTGGTTACTGTAGATCTGAAAAACTAAGAGGAACTTAACATCTTGAACTTAAAATCTATATAAATAGACTTAAATGATGAAATTGATCAACGTAATCAACCTAATAGACATAGGCGACATCAATGATCGGGAACTCACAGTTTAAAAACAAGTTTTGAAGTGTTAATTTGAAATGTGATTTGTGCGAATCGCACAAGAAGCTGAACAGTCGCGAAAATGATTTCTCGCGTGAATTGGGTTCTCGCATGAGTCTTGTTTTCGCATGAGAACATACGCGTTTTCGCTTGAATTAAGTTTTCACAAAGTCCTTTTGCATGAACTGAGATTTCGCGTGAAAAGGTTTATCGCGTGAAAACAAGTTTCGCGTGATAAAGGTTTTTCGCATGAACACATTTTTCGCAAACTTGTTAATTTCTCATGAAACAGCTTTGTCGCGTGAACACATTTCGTACATATTGAGTGCTCGCATGAATTATGAGTTTTCGCTTGAATCATGTTTCGCATGACAGTTAATTGTTGTAAAAGTTTCCAAGTGTTGAACCATTTGTGTCTCAATTGTATCTGTACACAATAACTTTTGATGATAAACCTTAAATGTAATAAAATTTTGAAATGATTAATTGTTTTCAAGTGATAAACTTTTCTAAGTAAAAGTTTGTGGTTCACATGTTCTAATTGTTGAAACTATGTTGATATAATTAAGTTATTTTCAAGAGTGTTCTAATTTTGATCTTATTTGACAATGCAGATGGCACAAATGATCTTTAACAAGAATCATAATTGTGTTGCTTATCTGGACGAGGTTCCGGAAGGAAAGGAACTATTTCATTCTATGATCGAAGGCTTGAAGAACTCTCGTATTGTCTATGCTATATCAGCTGATCCTGCTATTTATTCCGAACTGATAGATTCTTTCTGGAGCACTGCTGCTCTAGAAAAGGACAAAACTGGAAACCAGATTATCACAGCTACTGTAAAGGAGAAAAGGGTGATTGTTTCTCAAGCCATACTAAACAGAGTTCTTCTGTTTAATGACCAAGAGGGAGCACCTACAAGACTAGATGATGATGTGGTTATGGATTGTCTATCTCGGATGGGTTATGAGTATAGATATCCAAGTTTGGAGAAGAAGTGGTTACCACCGTATTGGAAATACTTATTTCATGTGGTGATTCACTGTCTGAGCAACCTTAAGGCTGGGATGGATAGCTTGAGTGCAGTGTTTGGATCATTACTAGTTTCCTTGGTTGATGACATTCCCTTTAGCATATCTGGGGTTATATTTCAGGAGATGGTAAAGAATGCTACAGCAAATCCTGGAAAGAAGTTCATTATGTACCCGAGATTTATCCAGTTGGTGATAAATGATGCATATCCTGAGCTCGCTACTCAGAGATCTCCTAAGTATGTTGTACAGACTGTGAAGAAGGAGATTTTCTCACATCTAACTGGAGCCAGAGGAAACAAATGCTCTGGTGAAAGTTTTGCCAAGATCGGCAAATTTTCTGAGATTGATGAACATGATGATGAGGTTGCTGAAGGTGATCATACTGATGATGCACAAGCTGGGGCTTCTACTTCCTCTACTAGAGAAAATATTGATGAAGAGATTGAAAAGCTTTTTGAAGATGAACCTACACATGAAGGAGGAACGGAAGAAGTTGTTCATTCTGCTTCTAGTTCCGATACTGTTAGTGATCAGATAGGGAATGTTCCTTATGTGATTCAGACTGATCCAGCTCCTTCTACTCCAACATCATCTCGACCGAGTGAAGAAGACAGGGACACTGATTATGTCCCGGAAGAGTCTCCAAGTACATCATCGAGACGCAAACGAATGGCAAAAAGAAAAGACTTCCCATCGAGAAAGAGAGGTCGTGGTGGTATTATTCCCAGGAAACCACGAACACAAGTGGTTATTACAGAGGCTGATCAGACCACTTCTTCTGAAGTTCAGAGATCACCTGCAAATGTGATCACGAGGGAAGAATCTCATGTTGATACGACTACTGTTAGTCCTGAGACAGAAACTGTTCCTGTTTCTGGAGCATCTAATGTTCCTGTTTCTGGTTTCTCTACACCTCCTCATCAGGAGAATTTGGAGTTTGATGTAGACACACTGTTGAATACTCCTCCTGAGTTTCAGAGGAGAGAAGAATCAACAAGCACTCCAGGTTCTATCACGTTGGAAGAAAGAATAAAGAACCTGGAGAAGGAGAATTTTGAAAATATGAAATTGATTGCTGAGTTGAAGAAAAGTAATGAAGAAAAGTCTAATCAGATAACCATGATTCATCTTGACTCAGCTATCAAAGATACCAGATTAGCATCTCTTGAGCAACAAATGAAAAACATATTTGACTACTCATCTGGGTTGGAGAGACAACTAAACAAGCTTAGAGAATTTATTTCTCAGACCTACTTTCATCAGCCACAGAACATAAGATCTACTACTGTGGTTGGTGAATCTAGCAGACGATCTCCAAGTCCACCTCCCACTGATACAGTTCCTGAAAAGGAAACGGTCAACGAAGCCCAAACATCTACTGTACAGCAAAGTGGTAGCACTACTGAAGATGTTCCAGATTCATCTGAAGTACCGATCACTGAAGCGTACACTTCTACTGCTTTTGTTGAGCCAGAACACATGGTGTCTATGCCTATTATTCATGAACAGGAGGATGAAGAGTTAGTCGATTATGCTGATTCTGATGATGATGAGGATGATGATGATGAGAATGATGATGAAGATGATAATGGTGATGATAATGATGGTGGTGATGATGATGGAAATGATGGTGGAGATGATGATGGAGATGATGGTGGAGATGGTGGAAATGTTACAGGTTCTTCTTCAAGTCCTACTGGAGAGACTAACACTGACAATGTCGATAGACCAAGTGTTAGTAATCCAGAAGGATATGATCCAATAGACCCTGCCACAGAAAGTGTGTATGAAAAGGAATTATATTCTTTTCAACAAACTTCATCTGAAACTGTTGAAGAAGAACTTGATGTTTTTGAAGATCTGGAGGAACAAACTGAATACACAGATATTTTTGGCAACAATCTTCAGGAATTATTCAAGGACATTAATCTTGAAGAAGGAGAAATTCCTACAGAGACTGTGAGTGGTGAAACTCCTACTGATACTACAAAGACAGATAATACTGGTCAGATTGCATTATACACTAGAGGAGGTTTGCAATTCAAAGCACCACCACCACCTACTGAAGCTCACTTTTTGTTTATATCTAAGCCAAACAAAAGTATGGTGAAATGTCTCACGTTATTAGCTGGGCTTATGATGGTGAGAAGAGGATGTATGTTATAAAGAGAAGAAATGGAGAGATTGATTATATAAAGAGCACACAAGACTTTCATACTTTACGTGCTGCTGATTTATACTCTATGGGCAAAGCTCCATTCTTCAATGAGAGTAATCACAGTGAAGCTGAGCTCATAAGATCTATGATTAGAAGGGAGATGCGCACAAATTTCAAAGACTTTAAGACTGCAAAATCGAAGTTGATAGATGACTCAACACGAATTGATGAAAATACAAAAGCTCCAATGAAGATACGAGTCTATCAACATCCTAAATTTATCAGAAAAGTCCCTGTGCATGCTCCAGTTCCTCCAAACTCTTTGAAGCAACTTTTATCCTGGAGATGTGAAAAGGATTCCGGTCACGCTGTGATCAAATGTATAGACAAGTCTTATCGAATCATTGATCCAGCAGACTTAATGAAGTTTGGCAAAGACGACTTATCCAAGCTGTTACACTGCCCTATCTCAGCTGATGAGTCTGTTTACTTTCTATCTTGCCAGTATGTATGGATGATTGACCGGATCCTGAGGAATAAATGGTATGCTTATGCTGGCTCTTACCAGAAGGCTAATGTTGACTTTGATTGATTATGTTTCACCGAGCCTAGGGGGAGATTGTAGAAGACAAATCAAGGCTCGGCAAAACATCATATGCAAAACCAAAGCCATGCGACAACAACAAGTCACGCGAGAAGTTTACAGTGCGAAAGACCAGATCCATGCGAGTCGCAAACTACGCGAAAGACAGCTGCCGCGCGAAAGCTTGATCCACGCGAAAGGGATCTCGCGCGAGAACGCTATGTTTAGTATAAATAGCTAGTTTTCGTTTTGTAATTAGGCTTTTCATTCATTATCATTGTATCTGTGCGAAATCGCACAAGACCTTTTATAGGTTTCTGTTTATCAATCGAATATCTTCTTTTGTGATTCAATTCAATCTTCTTCTACTCCAATCTTGTTTATATTCCGCGTTCACAAGATTGAGATCGTGAGTTACTGATCTTTGGGAGTTTTCAGAGGTTTTACATGAAGGCTTTGGTATTCGACCTTGACTTTAGAACAAGTCAAGCACTTGGAGACATAGGTTGCAATATCTGCCTTCATTCTTGGCCACCAGTAAACAAGCTTCAAGTCGTAATACATCTTATCTGCACCTGGGTGGATAGAGTATCTAGACTTGTGGGCTTCATCCATGATCAAGCTCCTCAGATTCCCGTATAGGGGTACCCAAATCCCTCCTGCTATAAAGCGTATCCCATCCGAATGAACTTCAAACTGTTGGTCTAGCCCTCGAAGGTTTTCATCTTTAATGTTCTCTTCTTTCAGGGCTTTAGTTTGAGCATTCAAGATTTGTGCCGGCAGGTTGCTTTGAATGGTAAGTTGTAGAGCTCGCACTCTACGAGGTTTCACATGTTCTTTCCTACTCAAAGCATCAGCCACAATATTTGCTCTACCAGGATGGTACTTGATGGCATAATCATAATCGTTTAGTAGTTCAAGCCATCTCCTCTGCCTCATGTTCAGCTCCTTTTGATTATACAGGTGTTGAAGACTCTTGTGGTCGGTATAAATAGTGCACTTAGTACCGTACAAGTAATGTCTCCATAATTTAAGAGCAAACACAACAGCTCCCAGTTCTAGGTCATGAGTTGCATAGTTCTTCTCATGAGACTTTAACTGTCTTGAGGCATAGGCTATGACTTTGTCTCGCTGCATCAAAACACATCCCAGTCCCTGAACAGAAGCATCACAGTAGACTACAAAGTCTTCAATACCGTCGGGTAGGGACAATATAGGTGCACTGCACAACTTCTGTTTCAGTGTTTGAAAAGCAGCCTCTTGCTTGAACCCCCAATGATATGCTATCCCCTTTTGGGTAAGCATGGTCAATGGTTGAGCTATCTTGGAGAATCCCTCAATAAATCTCCTGTAATAGCCGGCTAGTCCCAGAAATTGTCTAATTTCCGTTGGATTAGAAGGTGTAGGCCAACTTTTGATGGATTCAATTTTAGCTGGGTCTACATGAATTCCATTAGCATCAATCACATGACCAAGGAATTGAACTTCTTTAAGCCAGAAATCACATTTCGAGAACTTAGCATAGAGCTCCTCTCTCTTTAGTAGTTCAAGGACCAATCTCAGATGTTCTTCATGCTCACTCTCATTTTTAGAATAGATCAAGATGTTATCAATGAAGAAAATGACAAACTTGTCTAGATAAGGCTTGCATACACGATTCATGAGATCCATGAATACGGCAGGTGCATTTGTTAGCCCAAATGGCATGACTGTGAACTCAAAGTGACCGTACCGAGTTCTGAAAGCCGTCTTCACAATATCTTCATCTCTGACTCTCAGCTGATGATAGCCGCTTCTAAGATCTATCTTGGAGTAAATGCTTGAACCTTGCAGTTGGTCAAATAAGTCGTCAATACGTGGCAAGGGATAACGGTTCTTGATCGTCACTTTGTTCAGTTCTCGATAGTCGATGCACATCCGGAAGGTTCCGTCTTTCTTTTTCACAAATAATACTGGTGCTCCCCATGGTGACGAGCTAGGTCGGATGAATCCTTTGTCAAGGAGTTCCCTAAGCTGGTCAGATAGTTCTTTTAATTCAGAAGGTGCGAGACGGTATGGTGCCCGAGCTATAGGTGTAGCTCCAGGTACTAACTCAATTGAAAACTCGACCTCTCTTCTAGGGGGCAACCCAGGCAGTTCATCAGGAAACACTTCAGGAAATTCCCTGACGACGGATACATCTTCAATCTTCCTTTCCTTCTTCTCTTTGTCAGTGACTAAGGCTAGGATAGCAGTATGTCCTTTTCGAAGACACTTTTGAGCCTTCAAGTAAGAAATAACTCCCATCACAACACCAGTCTTATCTCCCTCCATACACAGGACTTCATCATTTGGTAGGGGGATATGAATCATTTTGTCTTTACAGATAATTTCTGCAGAGTTTTTGGATAGCCAATCCATACCAACTACCACATCGAAGCTTCCCAAAGTAATGGGCATGAGGTCTATTGGTAGGATATGACCTGATAAATCTAGTGTACAATTTTTCAGGATTTGTGATGCGGTCAAGGATTTACCATTCGCTACTTCTACAACATATGGCTCATCTAGGGATACAGGTTCTACATTCAAGTGCTTATAGAAAGTATTAGATACGAAGCTTCTATCAGCTCCCGTGTCAAATAATACTATGGCATAAACATTATTCACCAAAAATTTTCCCATAATAACGTTAGGGTCTTTTAGAGCCTCACCTTTGCCAATAACGAAAGCTCTGCCCTTGGCTGTATCTTTCTTTTCCCCAGTGCAGTCTTTAGCAATATAGCCCTTTTCTCCACATTTGAAACAAATAACTTCCTTCTTTCCTCCATTCTGCTGATTACCATCCTTCTTTCCTTGGTCTTGAGTCTTGGTCCTACATTCAGGAGCAGTGTGCCCCCTCCTGTTGCATTTGTAGCAAATGATTGCAGTACATTTGCCATGGTGATGCTTGCTACACCTCTGACATCTAGGCGGAATGCCCTGATTGCCATGGTGCTTTTTCTAATCTTGCTTCTTGCTTGTACCTTGACTCTCACTTTCTTTAGCATCTTCAAACTTTCTCTTTCCCGAGCTTTCAGCAGCAACGCCCTTACCCTTGTTTCTTGGTGGTAACTTCCCCTGAGCCACAGCCTCATTAGTCAGCTTGTGAGCTAACCTAATGGCCTGTTGGATTGAAGTTGGGTTGGAGGAAGTGACCATAGATTGAATGACCGGAGACAGTCCACGGATGTAGCCTTCAATTCTTCTGTGAGCAGGCTCCATCATATGAGGACACAAAGTTGCGTACTCATGATTTTCGGTGGTATACTTTTCAATTTCAGATCCCACCATTTTATGGTTCCAGCACTCGGTTTCAAACCTTTGTACTTCTTCTCTCGGACAGAATTCTTCCATCATTAGTTGTTTGAATTCCTCCCAAGCCATAGCATTGGCTAGGGAGAGAGTAAGCCTTGAAACTTCTGTCTTCCAGAACGAGAGTGCAGCTCCACTCAAGGCTCCGGAGGCATATTTGGTCCTACTCTCATCGGGACATTCAGATATAGCAAAGATGGATTCACATTTCTCGAACCACCTTATGAGCCCAATGGCCCCTTCTGCCCCAGTGAAGATATCTGGTTTGCAGTCTAGGAACTTTTTATACGAATAGTGATGACCATTCTGAGCAGCCTGAGTGGCTAGGGCTGCAGCAACACCTTGATTGACCAAGGCTTGTATTTCTTCAGGAGTCATCCCTATTGGGTCAGTTCTTCTGGCGCGTCCTCTACCTCTGCCTCTGCCCGCTGGTGCGTCCATCTATCATGAAATTGTTTGATGAGAATTCACACTTTGACATATTCAATAGATGCATTTTATATCAAATATTCAAAGTATGGACAATTACTGTAGGACAGATGGGAATTTAAGAAAACTGGATTTTTCGATTAAATTCGGCAAGGCACGAGTACTACGGAAACAAGTCTCGCTTTAGGTTAGGACAAGCGTAGCTTAGATTATCGAATGGAACATATCAAGGTAATTTGACCTATTTGCCTTAAAGACTTGTGTATGATCGCAGTAACTTCACGTGCTACAATAGCAGAAATCTTACAGCCAGAGTTTCTAGGCCGTGAACGGATTTGACAAGAAGTCATTCTAAAAGATCATTAAGAATTTTCATGGAAATTGGGTAATACGAGTTATTCAACACGAAAACGACGGTCGAGAATTTGGCATAATAGCAATGAGATGTTCCAGGTGTAATCGTTTGATTCGTAAATCAAAGCGAGTACGTTGACTAATCAAAGTATTGAGTCAATCATAACTTTGTTGAAGACATGCGTACCTATAAGCAGATGCTCATCCCACGGGTTCCCAGGTAAGGTAAACAGGTCCATCTGTTGATTTGGATATATGCGAATACCTTGCCTAGACAGAACACCCCGAGATACAGGCATCACGCTCTTCCAGCATTACATGTTTCAAGTTGTAAGACACAGACTTTGACGAGAATAAAAAAAATTGATTTAGGCACGATGATAAGTGTAGATCCCATATGTCGTTGAGAATAAGTTTAGGAATGATCGAAAAGAGTCAAAGAGTCAAGTTATGTTTAGGAACACAACTATCTAAGTTTAAGCATATAACTTCTTAATCCTATTCTATCTCTAACTAAGGCAATTTACTTTGTGCAACTATTGTGTGTGGCTATAGGTTAGATGCAATCCCTAACTCAGTATAACCAGTGGCTCTGATACCAATCTATCACACCCTCAAATTTCGGGTCTGGAATTATCACGGAGGGGCGAACAAACAGGATCGAACACAGTAGTCACACATGAGATGCAATTATCTATATGATAGATTTTAGATAATCCTTACAATAATTGTTCAGAGTAATATTACGCGTAGCGGAAGTAAATATAGATTGTTTCATGACAACATGTCTTAATCATATTTCAGATAATAATCAATAGGTATCTTGAACTCTTATATGATCCTATGTGCATGTCCATAAGCTCCTAGTAGATACCTGAGAATACATGTAAATCAAGTGTCAACACAGGGTTGGTGAGTTCATAGGTAAGTAAAACATAATGATAAATCATCAATTATCCTCAATTAGGATTTACTGTAAAAGTGTGAGTTTAATTTACTCACCAGTATATGAATAGCCTGTCGGAACCCTTTTTATTAAGGTGAACCGCTATCCCATATACCCACTATGTACAAGCCCAACAAGTCCTTCACATAGGATTTGTCCATGTACCATAGTTTAATATCATTTTCATGTGTATATTATATTATCATAATAATTTCAAATCAGAGGGAGCAAATCCTCCTTTACATTTATCCTCATATGGGTTGTATGTGGAACTATAATGCAAACTATATAAAGTGCACATCTGCCTTCTCACTACAGAAACAGTCAACCCAAATGACAACAAGATCTTTGTGCATCTGATATGGATCACATGTCCATACCTTTGTGGGGGGTAAGTCACTCCCCGATAGTACTATCCAAAAGATCCCTGCTTATTTATAGTCCAGTATACAGAGAAGGATTTTCATAGTAACCAAATGTAATCATAAATGTGATCAAATTATTATATAACATAATACACAAAAATAATTTGTAAATTTAATTACAACATGTATTCCAGCCCCAAAATATTTAAATGATTAAAAAGGGGATTAGTTATGAACTCACCTCTGTTCCTGTGTGGTGTTGACAACCTAGTAAATTCCTGTTAAGGAATTATAATTTCATGTAAGCAAACAGATACAAATCCAAAACCTAAATAAGTTAGATCTTGAACCTGGTGTTCAGTTGATCTAGGGTTTGGTTTTCTAGGATTTGTTATGAACATATAATTTAATCATTTAATTGTCTTTGTTAATAATTAATTATTTATATAACATTTAATTAGTTTAATAATGATTTTAACATATCATTATATTCTAAATAAATTGTAGACGTCATTTAAACATGTAAGTTTTATATTTAATTTTGTAAGATTTTATAAATATTTAAATTTATAAAATCTAATTTGTATTTATATTATCAAGGTTAATCCATAAATAATATAATATCCATTAATAATTTGATGATTTAATTTATTAATTAAAATCCATTTTTATATGGATAATAATTTATAACACATGTAATAATTATTTATATAAATAATTAAGGTTTTTAAATATTTATTCTACAATTATTATGAAAATAATATGGTGTCCAATTAATGGATTAATACTTTAAATTATCATTTAAAGTCTATTTTTAATAAATGGTTATTTATAACATTTTTAAATAATATTTTATAAATTTATTTAAAGTGTTTCTAAATAAATAAATTACAGAAAATTATTTAAAGTCTTTTTTTAAATAAGAGAAGTTCTTAAAAATTATTTTTATAATTTTTGGTAATTTTTATATATTTTTAGAAAGCTTAAAAGGCATTAAAAAAATAATGGGAGGGGGCCGGGTTCGAACCCGTGACCTCCTGCCCAAAATCCCACACACAAACCGCTGAACCAATGGCCTAAGCCGCACCAGAACCCGGTTCGAAATTCTTTTAAACACAATAATAGATTATTCCCAATCCATAAGAACCCTAATCGGTTTTGGATCAAATTGATCCACCAATCGATTATGATAATGAAATTAACCATAATGCTTTTAATCCTTGCATAAAAACGAGTTTGTTGATATATTCAATTACCTGTTTCGTTGTTCAAATCGTCCAGATAACTCAAAGAACAGGTCGCGGCTTGGGAGGATCCAAACGATGATCAAACGTGGATGAAAATGCAATTAACTCACAGGAAGTCTCTAATGGCCGTAATGATCAAAAGCCCTCTATTGGTATCGTTAAATACAACCCCGAAGGTGGAAATCGAATAAGTTGCAGGTCCGAACACAAGGAGGAATTAAATTGATATGTTTGTATGTTTTTAGCTCAAATGAAAGTCGAGGGAAGTTTTTAAATAACCAGAAGATCGTTAGTGCTCAATCAATTTGAGCATTGTTTATTGTTTGGTGCGTGTTCGTAGTGGTGGTCGGCCGAAAAATTCGGTTTAGTGGTAATCGCACCTAATCGACATGATTATTCAATTGACATGGCCCATGTGTTCGAGACACTCACGCGAAAGTGTCGGCATCGTTTGATTGGATTAAAACCGGCCTAACTTGGCCTTTGGGAGACGCCGGAGGCCGCCGGAGATGTGGCCGGAAAAAGGGGTCGGCGGCGGGTGGTTTGGGTTTTAAACAAAATTACAGAAGTAGTCCCTGTGGTTTAACATGTTAACATTTCATGTTAGAAGTTTTTAAAACAAGTTTCCAAATTAGCAATTTAACCCCCTGAACTTTATTACTCAAATTATTATTTCAAAATTAATAAACTTTTTATAAATTATTATTATTAATAACAATATTATTATTATCATTATCATTGTTATTATTATTCTTATTTTTAACAATATTATTATTGTTATTGTTATTATTATTATTGTTATTTATATTTTTATTAATAATATTATTATTAAATACTAATAAAAATATAAAAACAAATCACACAAATACTAGATTTGCATATATATAAATCATGAAATTTTCCGAGTTGTCACAATATCACCACCACCCGTGATGGAGTCACCATGTAGATGTAGGGTACAAATAACCCACACAAGACCGGGTACCCGAACCCGAAAACCCGGCCCATGTGGGCGGAACGGGTAAGCCAGCATGATATGTGCCCCTCATTTAATTACATCGGAATCACCCAATCATAACCGATAATTTAGTAATGGTCGGAGAATATAAAAGGTAATGGATTTGTCGGGAATAATCCTTATAAATCAGCACACGATTGCAGCAGGCAAACACTATAAATACCAGGTAAGGAGGGTCGAGATCCTCACAAAATAATACACACAAAAGCTCCCCCTTAATTATCCCTATCACATATTTTCATTCAACCAATACTTACTCTCATGCCGGAGGGTCGTTCAAGGGATATTTACCCCTTGGAACGCCTTAACTGGTGTTGTTTTCATTGTGCGTAGGTGTGAAGCTTCAGAGAGCATCGGTAAATCGAAGTTCAACAAGACCGGAACCATCTAGAGTTGGACCTCGTATTTACACACCACACCACCACCACGCCGCAAAACCACCACCACTCCATCAGAGCCACCAAATCATCACCACCACCCTATCATAAAACCACCAACACCACACCAGACGGGCACCACCACCACACATTAGATCTCCACCACCACACATTAGATCTCCACCACCACACATTAGATCCCCGCCATCACACACTAGATCACCACCACCATGTAGACCCTAGAAACAAACCGTTAATCTCGAACTTATAACAAAACCCTTCGAAAACGTATATGGAACCCTTGAAAACGAGTATTGTAGAGATATTAGTAGGGTTCGATATGCATTTTCGAAGTAGTATGTTACAAGTCCAATATTGATTGTCGATTTTTAGGGTTACATGGTAGCGACGATCCAATGTGCGTGGTGGTGGTGGGTGCTCTGGTGTGGTGTTGGTGGCCTTGTGATGGGACGGTGGTGGTGGTTCAGTGGTTCTTGTGACGGGTAGTGGTGTGGTGGTTATTTTTGGACTAAATTGGCAAATACACTCAAACCACTTGAACTAAAATAACAATGTATTTAAAGAGTATATATTAAATCAGGTTAAAAAAAATAAAAATAAAAACATATATGTAAAATGACCAATATACCCCTCATTTAACGGAAATTTTGGATGGAGTTAATGGGCTGGATGAATATGACAAGATTTGTAAACCACAGGGACCCAGATGCGAAAAAACAAACTATTGAATTACAGTGACAATTTTCACCAAATTACAGGGACGAAAATGACAATTTACTTTTATTTTAATGTTATTTTAGTAAAATAATAAACGGAGCTGATACAGAAGCAATACACCTATCGTTGTAATAGATTTGTTAGCTATAAAAAGTTCTGATATTCTTAATTTATTGTGAAGTTTGTAATAGATTTGTTAGCTATATAAAAAGTTCGGATAAGTTAATAAACAAGAAAAATATAAAACTGATGATAAGTTGATTGAATAAAAAATAAAATAAAATGTTAGATTTGTTAAAAATAAAAAAAGATAAGAAAAACATCCATTTTGATAAATAATTTTCAAATCATCCATTTTGATAAATATTTTTTCCTCCAACACTCTTTTGGAAAAAAACTCAGGCAAACTGTAGCCAAATGTATTCCTAATAAATCTTTAGCGATAAATATATAAAAAGGTAATTAATAAATTTTGTAGCAAATCAGTAGGAAAACAAAGTAATAAGTATGAAAAAAAAATTTAATCAAAGTCTTAGGATTCCGTAACAAAAGTGCAAGAATAAGTATTTAAACAATATGTTAAAAAATATCTTCACGATTTTTGTATTATCATCCCTAGCAAATAAAAAATTAGAAAAAATATCTTGTGATAAATATTAAAGTGCGTAGCAAAATTCGTAGCAAAATTACGAAAACAAATTTATTAAAAATTATAGCATAAAACATATTAGAATCAAAAAATAAATACTTAGAAAAAACAAAATACAATTATTATTCCATTACATTACATTAATATTGATAATATTAACTAGGCAAAGGAAATGAATAGGTAAGTTTGGTGATTTGTAACATTGGCCACTAAAGTTTTATGTTTTGAGAGGTTCTCAACTTAGTTATGGTTCTTAAGAGGATAAGGGGCAACCAGATATTGTATGTTTTTCACCTCCTTTACTTAACTTCTTGCTTTTCTAGCCTCTCTTCATCCTCTTGTCACTTCTAGAGAGAGGCTATCAATGGCTCCATGACGATAGTACTAATAGGTGCTCTGGCCCGTGTGTTTCCGGGTTCTGTAGAGACGACGATGGATTTGGGCAAAAGTTTCATCATACGTTTCAGTTTTTCGCGATTTAGCAATTTGTAATCTTAGCAATTAGCATCAAAAGATTAAAAAAAACAAAAAAGAACATAAAAGGCGTTAATATAGAAATATTAGTAAATAGTCAAAACTCGAAAAGCTAGTAAAAAGAAAATACATAATTTCATAGTTTAACAAATAAGAGTAAATTACTAATTACATAAGCTATTTTTAATTAAAAATCATTAAATGAATAAATATGTAATATTTATATCTAATAAAACGGATATATGTAATTAAACTTTTAGATTAGGTATATATGTAATTAACTAAGTTTTAGAAGGGGATGTATGTAATTAAACTTTTAAATTATGTATATATGTAATTAACTAAGATTTATAAGGAGATATATGTAATTAAAATTTTAAGTTAGGTATATATGTAATTGATGAAGTTTATAGGGGGAATATGTAATTCTCCGTAAATTTTTGTAGCAAGCAGGCTCTTTTTCTAGTAGTCGATGGACGAGAATCCTCATTTGGGTATTGTGACGTTAATCTTCATTATTTATATGTTGAATAAGCTAACGATAAAAGACGATATGAAATGCGTATCACATTTGACACTATACTAAGGGATCTGAGCCTCTACATCAGAAGGATGTAGAGGCAATAACAACAACCGATAAAAATAACACTAATTTAATATTTGAAAGTTAGGTCATTCAGTGGTCTTCATTATATTATTTATAAAAATGTTACGCCATTGAAAGTGGACTATTGAGCATGGCCTAAAATTGCTTGCATGGATGCCATTTTAGTATATATATTAAGAAATGAGACTTGATATCATAAATTAAGGAAGTCCAAAAGTGCTTAATGTTCAAAAATACACTTACCGTGTGATCAAGGCTCAGTGCTATTAACTAAATTTGTATCAACGTGGGGCTTTTTTACTTTTCCCTTTCGTTTTGTCATTTAAGTTTCTACGTCACTCAGCCCAAAATCGTGCTATATATACACATACATCAAGCATATACTGTATCGCTTTTGTCTTCTAAGGAGAGATGGAATTCAAGAATTACCATCTTGACCTACTAATAGTACCTTTATCGTTTATGATGTCTATTTGCTATCACCTTTGGTTATGGCATAAAGTTCGGACACAACCACTCTCAACTGTCATGGGTGCAAATGCCCATGCTCGCCGATTATGGGTATCCACCATTATGAAGGTAACTCTCCCATATTCCTTGCATATGACTTTATGAAGAGTGTTTTACATGCTTGTTAGCTTAATTGAGAACACATTAACATCATCATCTTAACTGGAGAAATAGGGAGATATTAGTTTGTTTTACCCCCCCAAAAGATGTTCAATTGGTTATTTATATGTATTGCATATAGAAGAAATGATAAAACCTATCTAATCCAAACTATTTAAATACAATGTTAGAAAGAAATTGTGATAGAAGGTTAAGTTATTGGTACTCTGATGAGACTTGTTGTACTTTATAATGATAGTCAAAACCAAATTTTTTTTCCGCAGTTTATAACAATTGTTAGATTTCTAATTTTTTATCGTCTTCTAAATATCTTTATAATCATATTTTGACAGGATAACGAGAAGAAAAACATTTTAGCTATCCAGACATTTCGAAACACAACCATGGGATTAACCTTGATGGCTACAACATCAATAGTTTGGTGTTGTGGTTTAGCGGCTGTTACTAGTAGCAGTTATAATGTCAAAAAGCCACTTAATGACACTATTTTAGGGGCTCATGGAGAATTCATGGTGGCACTAAAGTACGTGACACTAGTTGTCATGTTTCTTTTTTCTTTCATGTGTCATTCATTATCCATTAGATTCATAGGACAAGTGAATTACTTGATCAATTGTCTTGAAGATTCAACAATAGTGACTTCAATGTATGTCTCGGAGCTTTTAGAGAAGAGTTTTACACTTAGCATGATAGGAAACCGGATTTTCTATTGCGCACTTCCCATTATGCTTTGGAATTTTGGCCCAGTGCTAGTTTTGTTGTGTACTTCGACCATGGTGCCCGTTCTTTACAATCTTGATTTCTTGTTTGGAGATTCAATAAAGGGGAAAACAATTGCTTGATGAATAGAGTGTGACATGCACATTGAAAATGTTATTTTAATTGTAAATTTTTCAATTTATGTATGGAGTACGTGATTTGAGTATGTTTGTCTGGTTTCTTTAATAAACATAATTTGTAATTTAGGGTATTAGGAATAGTCATTGTCTCTATATGTGTTCATTACTATTATTGATTTAGTTATAGTTTAAATGTTTGTCTTTATTCCGTTCAAACTACTACGCATATTAAATATAACTTGTAATTTAGAGTTAATGCTCATTAGCGTTTAAAATTAGGGTTAGCTAGCCACTTTATACCTACATATACTTACATACATTGATTGTTTGACAGAGGAAAACAAACACTTTCATCTTGAACACTAAACGAAAATTCATTTGCATAATTACATGTTTCTATTTTTGAAGGACGTTGATTAACATAGTAACAAAGAAACGTTATATACAAAGTGGTTTTATAATTATATGAAAGATGAAACCTAGAAAAACAGATTTTGTTGGACGAAACTCATCAATGTTAATAATGATGTCAAAAACTTTACCCTTCTCTGTACAAGTCTTTGTTTTTCTAATGACAAACTTATATACACATTAATATCATCCTTAAGTACCTGATCATATGTTCACAATGGACTAGAACCCTCATTACTTATTAAGGAAACCATAACATGTTGATACCATTGATCGCTAAATGACTTTTGCTTCTTAACCAATCTTCTACCAAAGTTCCTCGAGAATATAGGGCTAAAGAACGAGTGTTGTCCTGAAAATGAATAAACTTTTAATGAAATTACTTGACAACAGTCATAGACGAAAATAGTTGAACTAGATAGGACAGGAATGATTGGGCATTGTATGCATATTGAAATCTTATTCGTAAAATAGTTTGAAGTTTGATAAAAAGTTTGAATACATGATTAATTTTGTTTTCCTGTAACAAGAAATGGTATCTCTAGCTCTATCTATGCTCTCAAACAACTTCAGTTGAACTATAAGTTGTTTCTCTATCAGATGAGGTGTAGTTGGTTGGCTGGGAACCTAGCTAGTATGTGAACTGAATTAATCATCTAAAGAGGACTGGTGTACCTATTACTATACGAGGCTGTAAGTGCGGAGGACGTAGTTAGTTGCGGAGGTTCTAGGTTAAGTACGAAGGTTGTAAGCAAGTTAAGAAGGCTACTATGAATCAGGAGCAATTCTTGTTAACTCTCTAGAGTTGCAAGTGAACAAGGTTCAGTTAAAGGGACCCATAATCTAAAAGAAAATGTTTAAATAAATATGATTTTTACGTGAGAACTGTAGTGTAACCCCTAAGTCCTAAGGGCATGATTAATGCATGAGAAGGAGAGAGGTAATAGATTTGGTTGATGAAGTAGAGATGGTAACATTAAAATATGTCTAAGTGTCGGAGATCGTGAGCCATGGTGACCCGTTGCAGAAACCAAAAGCGAAACGAAAGCGACCCAAACTTAGATTAATCATATCGCGATGGATATTCTATCCGAAGATGCAAATATTCCTTTTAAAAATACGAATATTTCTTATGGGGTTTCATAGCAAACCGTTAAGGATCGAGTAACGGTACGTCCGCCAAGTACCTACACGACCAAAACTCATATAAAACCCCTATAAACTCCGGATTATACCATTTGAAACCCATATCTCGGACCTCTCTCTTTACAAATGCATCCATCCACGCTCTCACTAGACTTTGAACATACCAGGACGTTTAGGAAGGCATACGAATTTCGTATTTGAGATTTACAACATCTCTTGCTTATAGTTGCATTTGAGAGCTCTCGGTTTTATGAGGTAAGACTTGTTTTTTACTTAATACGAGTTGCTACTATATATGATTAGAATGTGATGTTGTGGAACTCCATTTCGATCAGTGTTAGATTGCTCTATATATTGGAGACGTGGACCCGTCAAGAAGTAATGTTACACTTCAAGAAAGCTTCGGTAAGATTATAGATTCTCACGTTAATAATGTATTGTTATGGATTTTGAAACAACCAAGGTATTTGACAAGATCAAACCACTTAGAAGTACGTTATGTGACATGATTGGGATGTTACGGAAAACCCACTCTATGGTGGGTAAATCTATGATAAGAATGTTTTATCCTTATTTCAGGCTTCACCGGATGTGTGAACCCTAGTTTAAAAGTATACTTTGATCCAAGTCATACTATATATTGATATTATAAGATTTCATTACACCTATTTGAGCTCCTAGGGTGCTAATGACGATTGTGATTGTGGAAGTTGATTATGGTAAACCATCAGTTGAAGTGAGTTTAACCGCCCCCTTTTCCTATATTTGATTGTTGTATGTTGTCACATGAATCATGATTGTTGTATGTTGTCACATGATTGTTGCATGTTAGATATATTGTGTTCCTTATGTTTAAGGGGCTAAAGTTTGGGTGCGTCAAGATCGTGGTCGTGTTAGTCACCAACAAACTATTAAGGTAAGTTCGTGAGCTGTTCAACTCTGAAAAAAAAAGGAAAACTAAAATAGCCGGGTCGTACATATAACTTTAGTATCTACCTATTCTAATAAAAGGGTAACTAGGGATGCCACATGGCAACACCACATAACTAGGGATGCCACATGGCAACACCACATTCATTTTTAACAAAATTTTCCCGCTTCTCTCTCTTATTAAATAACTCCATTAATTACTAATTATATTATTGAATTCTTTTTTGATTAAAAATTATTTTTAGAAAAATTTAGAAATAGATACTTTTGATGTTTATTTCTAGAGAAACAAATTTTTATTAAAACAAATTTTCTAAGACATCATACTTTTTTTTAAAACACAAAATATTTTAAATTTTACATTTTTAACATGTTTTTAAGCGAAATGTTTAATTTATTTTTTTGAAAAAATAAAAAAGTTAAAAACAAAAATTTTTAAAGTTGATGTTATTGTTTTATTACTTATATTCCTTACTCATATATAATTTAAATCATATATTATTTTATAATTAATAAAATTTATTTTATTTAATATTATTTATTCAACTCGTGTAATACACGGGTTCACTAAATCTACTTATATATATATATATATATATATATATATATATATATATATATATATATATAGTCTCAAATGAGGTGATACTTTAAGGAAAACGAAAACTAGCTAGTGGTGAAAAGTTTGGTGGACTTTCTATTTTAGTATTATAGTTAATGATACTTAAATCGAGTAAGACAAAAGTTAGTGGCCAAAAGTTTGGTTAACTTTCTGCTTTAATATATTATTATTACTATTACTATTTTAATTAAAGTATTTGGTCGGTGGGTATTTTCCCACTTTTTTTTTTTTTTTTTTGTCTTTGTGGGTATTTTCACACTTTTTTTTTGTCTTTAAAATTTTCTTTGTTTTTGTTTGTTTATTTTTTTTCTTTTTTTTTTTGTGTGTTTTAATATGATTTGTTTTGTGTGTGGGCTCGAGAATTTGGGAAGGGGTTTTTTGTATCTGGACACGTGTTTTTGATTTGTAGGGTTCGTTGACTTTGTCTTTCTCTGGTTTCTTGCTTTCTTTCTTTCGTTGTCGATACCCTGACGATTCTCGCTATTAAGGTTTGGGTTTTGGTTGGTGGGTATTTTCCCACTTTTTTTTTCTTTTGTCTTTAAAATTTTCTTTGTTTTTTGTTTGTTATTTTTTTTTTTTTTTTTTGTTTGTGTTTTAATATGATTTGTTTTGTGTGTGGGCTCGAGAATTTGGGATGGAGTTTTTTTTATCTGGACACGTGTTTTTGATTTGTAGGGTTCGTTGACTTTGTCTTTCTCTGGTTTCTTGCTTTTTTTCTTTCGTTGTCGATACCCTGACAATTCTCGCTATTAAGGTTTGGGTTTTCCTTTTGTTTGTTCTTTTGGGGCTTTGATTTTCGTCGGTTTCCTATTTTGAACTGTGTCGCTTTCTTACGGCTTTGATTTTCATTTGTTTTGTGTATGGTGTTGGGCTTTGATTTAGTTTTTGGGTTCCGCATGTTCTGGTGTGTTATGGATTTGGGGTTTTTGTGTGTTTTACTTTGTGTATTTTACTGATTTTATGGTTTTGAACATTCATTTTGATTTTGATTTAGGGTTACATTAAAACTCGCATACGCACGGCAACACGCGCGCCATAATTACTAGTTAGAATTAATAAACAAACTCAATTTCTGTTAGTAGTGGCTTGTTACCAAGTGGTTTGCATGGATGCCATATCAGTAAGCATATATTAATAAAACATAGGGGATAAAATACTCTAAAAGGCATGCATTTTATCTCCGAATAAGCATGCATATAAATGGCCAACACTATAAAATGAAATCCAAATGATGATAATTTTTTTAATAAAATGGTCGGTTTTTTTTTTCCCGTTTTTCTTCTATCACAGTTTATACTTTTATTGCTTATAATATAAAGACAATATCTATATTGAATAATTGTTTATTTAATCATTTATAATTTAACACAAATAATTTAATTTTTTTAATAAGTTGCTAACATTAAGATAGTTTTACAGAAAATTATAAATTTTGGTGAATCCGATACTTTGGAATTGTACCTTAATTTCTTTATTTTTTTACTGTCTCGAACAGTTTGTATACACGCATCAGGTGTAATACATTAATAGCGTAATAACTTCATCAGTTTATTGTGACAATTTAAGTTAACTAAACACAACTTTTATATAACAACAAGTAACAACAATCTTATTAGAAAATGCTAAATTTTTATAATACAAAATTTATTACGCTAGTAAAAAAATCCTCACTTTCAAGGGGAACAAAATTCAGACATTATATTTCAGACTTGTGGAACAAATATTAAAAAATAATGGTAGAAATATTGAAAAATAATAAAAATAAAACAACGTATTCAAGTTATATATATTTAATGACGATAAATCTTTAAATGTATGATTTCATATATATATATATATATATATATATATATATATATATATATATATATATATACACACACATCAAATCTTTAAATATATGATTTGATATATATATATATATACATATACATACATATATGTATACACACACACATACATACAAACACACTAGCGGATCAAACCCAAAACCAGCGGTTCGATTTTGAACGTATACGAGAACATTACAATTATTGTTTGAGGGTTAAGTTGTTTTGGTGAGTTCAATGGCATAGAAACTCAAACTTTCATAAATATCCACATATGCTTCAACAATTCGTTATTATATCGTCATGATACTAGTATCGAACATATAATATTTGATAGGTCGTGAACATCAATTACAATGAATACTTTATAAGCATGAGAATAAAAATTCTTATAAAATATAAAACATTGAATTATAATTAACGATACGTTAGTATTAAATTATTATAGATACAATAGTATAACAAAAATTCACTTTTGAATTTTAATTAATAAAATAACAAAATATTTTGTTGTTGTTATTAACCTTATTATAATAAAAATTAATTATATAAATGGTCCATGTTGTTAATTTAAAATAACACGTTTGAGCGTTAAGTGTTTCAAGTAACATGTGTGGGTATTGTGTTTTCAATTGTGTAACTAGATCGAGTACTAAGACTAACAAACGTTAGTTATTTCGTTAGAATAGTGTTAAAACCTAATAGTGTTAAACTAACAGACGTAATTGTAAAACCGTGAAATCTCCCAAGAAACAGTCAAACCACGATCTCAATCATATGAATGCGGAATGTAAACATGATTGGATTGAAATAAGAATTGAATTGATCACAAATGCTTCTTCTATTGAATAAACACAACCTATTAAAGGTCTTGTGCGAAATCGCACAGTACAGAAGTGAATAATGAACAAAAGCTTAATTACAAAATGAAAACTAAGCTATTTATACTGAACAAAGAGTTCTCGCGCGACTTGCTTTTCGCGCGGCTAAGCTTTTCGCGCGGATGTTCTTTTCGCGTGACTTTGACTTTCGCACGAAGCAGTCTTTCGAAGTCGTCTTTATTCAGCCTTCAATTGTTTTGTCGAGCCTTGATTAGTCCTCTACAATCTCCCCCTAGGCTCGGAGAAACAATCTTAGTTAAGATCAACATTTGATTTCTTGTATGATCCTGAAAGGGCATTCCATTTATTCCTTAGGATTCGATCCGTCATCCATACGTATTGGCAAGATTGAAAATAAACGGACTCGTCAGCTGAGATAGGACAGTTTAGCAGCTTGTTCAAGTCGTCTTTACCAAACTTTATTAAGTCAGCTGGATTGATGATTTTGTATGATCTATCAATACATTTGATCACAGCCTGACCTGAATCCTTTTCACAACTCCAAGAAATAAATTGCTTTAAAGAATTAGGAGGAACAGGAGCATGAACTGGAACATTCCTTTTCTTGTAAGAATTTTCAAAATGAGATCATATAGTTCTTTATCAAGTCAAGACTCTGTCCAGCTTTATTTAAAATAAACTGGTTAAGTTGATTGTCAATATATTTTGTCCCTTTTAAACTTGTACTTCAGGTTTTACTCAGAAACATAAGGAGTGATACATATCATGTTTTGTTTGATTTAATATAATTCAGTGGATCCCACAATCAGAACTTCTGTAAGATACTTATTATCCTTCAAGACACTGTCGAGATTTCAAGTCACCCCAAATTGACTTAAACCATGCATTGTTGATCAGAGATATCATTTATTTATTCCTAAAATATAACTATTTGAGCATAACTAGCCTGAGAAATATCTCTTAATCACGAAATATTAACAAGTTTAAGGACTTACTAACAGCCATCCGGACTTACGTCTGCCCTCTCAAGATGTTTAGGACTTACAAGCCATCCGGACTTACATGCCCCATCTTTTGATTTTGCCTTCCATGATCAGAAAATATTCTCAAAGTAGAAAATATATACCATATAGTATATATGTCTTTAGATATATCTTTTGATTTGTTGTGCATCTTGGCATCTTATATCCTATATGACCTTTTGGCATCTTGTTGCTCAATGATTTGCTCAACTATTTTCTTTTTGTCTTTTTATTTCTTTTTGTCTTTTTGTATTTTCTTTTATATATATATACATAGTTATGATAATCACTGAATCAAACAAATACAGGCTTGAGTATGACAAGATTATAACTCTCAGTCTGTGTTAGAACATTTTTGACATTGTCACAGAATCCTGATATGTTTCCCACTAAATCATATCTCTTTAATTCAAGTTTAATCACTCAATTATGATCTTTTCATTTCTGAAAGCAAAGCCTATTGACACATCAAACATAATCCAAGTCTATTCGTATTTAAGCCTTTGAAAGTACTTAGACCTTTTTTAAACTGTGTAAAATCATTTCTCATTTAATCATGAAAATTCATTTTTATTGATCCAATCTCCCCTAAGGCCAAAAATATTTTTCAAAGCGTATTTTCAAGTTTCTCCGTTATATGACTGAATCATTTTGAAGCAATTGTAAGTTTCCTGTCATATGTCTTTAAACAACCGCTGTCTACATGCCATAAGCTTTCAATGATCTTTTACGGTCGTTCCTGCATAAGTAAAAGAATTACTTAGTCTTTGGTACCCAAGTCAAACATGACTTGAGCACATTCTGTGTTGCAGTTAGACAAAAATATTTGAGATTGTTATATTATTTAGCACATCAGTCTTTTCTTTCACACTTTTCAATTTGATTTTATCTTTTAAATCATTTTTCAAATTATTGTTCTTTTCGACATCATTAGCATGATCAACCTTTGATTTCATTGGTTTTGAAAATTTTCCACGAGTGAAAAACATTTTTCTATTATGAGCAATAGAATTATGAAATCGTTGTTTGCTTAGAGATTTTTGTCGAAAAGGACAATTATTTGCTAAATGATTTATGTTTCCACACTGATAACATTTTCTTTGTTGTGTGTGGAAAACAAAATGTGAATGACAATTATAAAAATTGTCATAGAAACCAAAGTCAGATTGACTTTTTGGTTTAACTCTCTGCACAGTCTCTCGAATCTTTGCCTCATTTGATAATTGCTTGTTCATCTTTTGCAGATTCGAGGAAAAAGGTGATTTGTTCATCTTTGCTTGTTCATTTGGTTTAACTGCTGAGACTTTTGGAATGAATGATGCTGGAATTGGACCAGTCTTAGAATATGCTGAAGAAGGACCAGGCTTTGTTATTCGAATTGATGCTGGAGAAGGACTAGACTTTGTCATGCAGATTGATGCTGGAGAAGGACCAGGCATTTGAATTTTCAGATTGGATGAAGAAGGAGCTTTCAGTTGCAAATCTGGGCTACAAATATCTTGGTTCACAAGGTTAGCATTATGATGAAGTTTATTTTTAAAGAATCGAAAATTCGTTTCTTTAAAAATATGTTCTTCATTTTCAATTAAACCTTTAGAAACAAATCTACTTTTAAATCCTTTTCAATTTGTGCCTTTTGATTTGCCCTTTGATTTTCATTCAAATTGCTTTTACTATTTGATTTTGTTTCATTCAAATCAACTATCTTTTCATTTCTTGATAAAGTTTGATTACAACCAGATCTGAAATCATTTACATTCTTATTTTTTAAACTTTCACTTTCATTTTCACTCTCACTATCACTTTCCCACTCTTCAACCAGACCGTCTACCTTTACATGATCTGCACAAAAATTTTCAGTTGATTGTTTAGGTTTTGTTATTATGATAGGATCAACAGAAAGATTTACTTTAACTGACGGTTTTAATTCTAAGGATGGAGAGAAACCTATCCCATAGCTCATATCAGACTCAGAAATGACATCAGATGAAGGTAAACATGAATAATCATGATTAATTGGAGGAGCAATGTTTGAAAATCCAACACCGCATTTTCCTCCTTTTATCTTCTGTGTCATTTGTGACTTGATAATCCCTTCAACCATAGTTGATGAAAGTTCTAATTTTTCAACAGTCAATTTAGCCGAGGCTAGTTCACTGTTGAGTCTATTAATTTCTAAGGCGAGTTCATTGTTTCTATTTGTCAAATCATTATTTGTGCATTCTTTATCATGAAGATTTAATTGTAAATTGTATACTGTACTATTTAAACCTTCAAGTTTTTCTTTGAAAATCTTTTCATTTGATTTGTGTTTTCGAGCTTGATATTGAAGTTTTTCAACTTCAATTATCAAGTTCTCATTATGAACTCTATACCTTTGAATTTTCTCAACACAAGAATTTGTGCATAAACCATCATATACCTTTTGTTCAGAACTTTCTCCTTCAGTTTCTTCACCCTTCTTAACCATAAAGGCCTTCATAATAGCAGCTTGTTCTTCCACTGGAGCAACATCAACAGTCTTTAGATCTTTACATTGGCTTTTGACTGGAGGCTCAACAGTGTACTTTTCAACTTCTTTCTTTTCCTTCTTAACCACCTTCTCTGTCTTCTCTTCCTTCTCAACACTTTCCTCAACTGTAACTTCTTCCTTTTCCGTTTCCTTCTCAACAAATATACCTTCCAACAGATCATCTGATACAAACTTAGCAAACAAATTTTCTTCCTGCTCCGGTTTAGTAACAGTTTGAGCAACCAAAGCAGCAGATAGCTTTAAGTCAAGTGCTTCTTTTTGATCTGACCAATCACACTCAGCACATGTTGTTGAAGACATGTTGTTTAGAAATTCAGAAATCAGACTTTTATGCGAACACTGAAATCGTGCGAAAACTCGTTTCGCGCGAGAACTTCTATCACGCGAGAACTGTAATCGTGCGAGATTCCCACTTGTCAATCAAGCGAAATCGCGTGAAAAGCAATTTAACTGCCTGTGCGAAAACAGTTAATTTCGCACGTGAAAATTCCAATTTTCGTGCACAATCAATTCTCCAAGTATTTGTTCAAGCGAAAATCACCTCCGATTCACTGAATAGTCTGATTATACTCATTTTAGTCCAATTTTAATGAATTTAGTTCAATTTTAACCTTAATTATGATTAAAGTTCAACTAAAGTCCACTAAATCAGTCCAATTCAATCCAAATTCTCAAAATTTTAAGCAGCATAACATCACCATAGCTGAATCTCACGTAACCAATGATGAATATCACCAGAAAAGAGTAGAAATCAATCCAAAACTTCTTCAAATCGTAGTTCTAGAGCCTAATGCTCTGATACCAATTGTAAAACAGTGGATTCTCCCAAGAAACAGTCAAACCACGATCTCAATCATATGAATGCGGAATATAAACATGATTGGATTGAAATAAGAATTGAATTGATTACAAATGCTTCTTCTATTGAATAAACACAACCTATTAAAGGTCTTGTGCGAAATCGCACAGTACAGAAGTGAATAATGAACAAAAGCTTAATTACAAAACGAAAACTAAGCTACTTATACTGAACAAAGAGTTCTCGCGCGACTTGCTTTTCGCGCGGCTAAGCCTTTCGCGCGGATGTTCTTTTCGCGTGACTTTGACTTTCGCACGAAGCAGTCTTTCGAAGTCGTATTTATTCAGCCTTCAATTGTTTTGCCGAGCCTTGATTAGTCCTCTACAGTAATCATCCGAAACTCGGATATCCGATATCAAACGCACTTAGCACATAAACTACCTAATCACACCTAATAATGTTAAACTAACAAAGACAGGATGCTGACATGCAACCGACCATACTGACGTCAACACCGAGGCCATCGCCGATGACAACAGATACAGGGATGCCTAGACAATATATAGAACTTGATGTTTCCCCCTTTCCCAGACCGGCAACGAACAACAACGAAAACCCTCAAACCGACCATCTCAATGACTGCCTCCACCACCATGGCCATAATAGAGAGATGAGAGACATAAACGGTGGTAAAACAGAGACCTGAAGCGGCGATGGCGGCACACAACGACCGTGAACGGGCGACCGACCACCACCAAAGGCTGGAGAATGGGTATGCAACTGAGACGTGCAAAGAAAGAAACAAACCCTTTTATACACCGTCCACTCATCAAAGATATAGCCCTAAGCTTCACAACTTGTACATCTACTGTTCATCTGTACCCTAAGCTTCATAACTTGTACACAGTCACTGTTCATCAAGTTTTGATCTTCATATTACTAGTGTTTAAACAGCGATGCGCGTTGCGCGTCTAAATTTAACCGTTAACCTGAATCACACCACTTAGTTAACTGAACATCAAAAGAGTACGTGGCTCAGAACTAATGGTTAGTTGTGGCTGCAGACCGGAAATGTTTGACAAGCCAGTGCAACCAACAACAGTTTCAATATATAATCACGGCCACAGAACAACGAAACCGATAATAAATTAATGAACATAATGAAAGTGGATTTAGAGGCTCAGAGATGGTAGTTCACTGTGGCTGGAAAGACTTGTTTACCGCGCCAAAACAATGAATATAACATCCTTTTTTTCTCATCATCGCCCTATCCATATTCATACAACAGCAGAGATATCAACCTAGACAAAGCAACCAACAACAAAAGTCTCGGATGAGGTTGCACTCGTCGTCATCGACAGGGACATTCGAATAATATATGCATTATCCAGTAGCACCCAAAGAAGTTGAGGCAGCAGTGGGCATTGCGTCGAGCGGCAGACCCAACGCGACCGACAGATAAGCCGGAGGGAATGTCCAACGGCCACGTAACGGGGAAGTCTAGCACACACTACTACCGTCGTGAGGAGCGGCGGAGCTGAACAACCATCGACCGACCAAAAAGCGGTCGGTTACGGCGACGAGACGCCAGCAACCAGCCCAGAGTCGTCGACTATCCCGCCATCGGTCAGCCTCGCTGCCACACCCGGACAGCCTCGGCCGACGACACAGGCCCACCGCCGTGCCGTGGGGGGCTCGATGATGCTTACCTATCATCATCAACATACAACAACCATCTTGGGTATTGAATCGGTAACATAAATCAGCGACGCAGATGAGTGGCCGCACATCGCCGTCGACCAATCGGAGCGCCATAGGGCCTTGGTAGGCCAGAAAAAGCCTCGCCTAGTCGGCGCTCGACCTCCGGTCGGCCTACGGGCGCCCCCCGAAATCACCCGCCGTGCACCATCCAGGTATCACAGAGACGGAAAGCAGACGACGACCATCAGCGGAAGGCATGCGCCGGTCATCGACTAGAGGCGGCGGCGGCAGTTGGCATAGTTCTGCCCCCCCCCTCGGCCACAGTGGCCTATATAGAGGCAGACAGGGGCATGAATGCAAAAAACCAAACTCTATATGGCCAAATCGAAAACCTTAAAAAGCCACTATTGCTCATACTTGCTTTTTTCATAGTATGTAATAATATATAATAATAATGTAATATACATCTATTTAAATTTACAAAATAATATTAAAACGATCCCTTATCATGCAAATACTAAACCATCTCATGCAACACAAAATATTTCAACTCAAATCAACTAAACCGGTTGATACAGCTAAGAAAAGTAAACAAAATTATCCTCCATCAACACGATTTCATATTATTTGCTTGTACTTTATTCAACAGGAAATTAAGACTTGATTAATATGAAACCCAAAAACTGATCAAATCATAAAAAGAGACAATTCTAGATAAATCTTAAAGTGGGACACTATCTACAAAAATTAAAACCACGTACGGTATTATTAACTACTTACATGAGTATAATATTACATGAGTACAATATTACATGATTATAATATGAACAATTACATAGAAAATGTAATCAAATTAAATACAAAACTATTATATAGAATCATAAGTAATACATATTTTTATTATACCCCGTACGTGTTAGACGGTAATTTCTAACCTAATTCATAAGCAAGTGAATTAGGGGAACTTGAGTTGACAAGTCGGTCAAGTTATGTTAAATTTTCATTAGTTAGTAATTAGTATCGTAGTCAAGTAGGACACTAACAAATTAATTAAATCCTAAAGTTTAGCAATTCTAATTGTATTCAAATAAGCTTAGTTTTTAACCTATAAATACAATCAACGTTTAGGGTTATGAATGAGTTGCACTAAGTTTTTGAGTGAGTTTTTCTTAGTTATAATAAATCATTAAGAGTTAGCCAATTATTCTTGTTTTCTATATCGATTATAGCTTGGTGAAATCGAGAGCCAAATTTAAGGTACCCAATATTGATGCTAGCATCAGCAAGAAAGTTGATTAAATAGCCATCGTCGGGAAATGATCGAGGGCTGTTTGTTTTGCTAAGAAGATCTAGGGTCGAGTGAAAGAGGCCAAGGAAGATCTGTGGGTAAACGATTGTTGCCGAGGAGGATCAAAGATGCCACTACTTACAAGCTTCGAGGCATCGCTAGATCTGTGTTCAAAGTCTGTGCCAATTCGGGAACCAAGGAACCAAAACCAAGGACTTTAGGCAAAACCGGAAGCGAGAATTTGTTCAAGAAACCGAAGAACTCAATTCAACAAGCAATCAAGGCTCCCAAATTTAAACAACCTATAATAGATCAATTAAGAGGTAGAGGGTTGATTGAGTTATTCTTTAATCTCCAGCCGGAGGTGAAGGCAATTATAATCAAGGACTTGATCAAGATTCGAAGGCACCAATAAGTTATAGTAGAATAAATCAAGAGCCCAGGAAACTTAGTAACCAAGAAGCAAAAAAAAAGTAAGCAAGCAAGAGGCTTTCTTGAAGTTGTCGCTAGTAAAGGAAAGAAAAGAATTCTGGAGTCAGGTTAAAGATTTGCAAAGCTTTTGTGTTTTTTAGATCATTCATGTTCTAGCAAAGTTAACACTCAAGTGTTAAAAAAAAATAATTAGCAGAAGAGAAACAAACTATAAAAGGAATTTAGGAGATTACAAGCAATCAACAATGTGTGAAAACATGTAACAAAAAAGGAATTTACAATCGCAAGCCACAAGTAGGTGCTAGCTAGGTGTAGCGGGTCATTAACAAGTTGATTGAGATCTAATATTATAGCTCTCACAAGAATGATGCAATTCAACTATGATTCAAAATTAAAAGTTGAAAATTTTCGAGGATTACCTAGGATAAAAAAATATCGATGGTACGGTGTTGGTTGGAGTAAAAGACCTACCTAATAAGGTTCAGAATTAGAAGGGTGATTGTTGACAGTTTTTTTTAACCCAGTTCACAGCTGGTGAATTTGAGGGACCTGAGTTGACAAGTCAATCACGTTAGATTAAATTCCAATGCGTTAGTAATTAGTATAATATCATAAAAACTTTAACAGTTTGGTTAGATCCTAAAGTTTAGCAATTCAAATTGTATTCAAATAAGCTTAGGGGCAGTTTGATTGTGCTGACTGAGTAAGATCTGACTGAGTCAGAAGCTGACCTAGTAAGAAGTTCTGACTGAGTCTGCATCTGACTGGAACTTGATTGTTTGATACAGTATCTGACTGACTATGCTGAATGATAAAAATAACCGTATTACCCTTGTATTTTAACCGATATTATGTAATAACTTCATTCATAAATTATTTTAACACACAAAAGAAACCATAAAAAACCCAAGACACCCACCCTTAATAATAATAATAATACCCCCTCTACTCTCCAACTAGATAGCACCGAAACGGATACGGGGACGGTACCGGTACGGGGAACGGCAAATATAAAAAATTCTAGATACGGATACGGATAATCAACTATAATACATTATTAATATATATTATAACATTATATAATCTATGAATGACACTATTGTTACAACTTGCATCCAAATATTTAATTCACATTTACTCATCTAGTTAAAATTCAATGACAATTTAGTAAATATTCAAAAAACTTACCGATAAAGGATGAATTGATAATGTAGTGTTCACATAATCACATTTTTCAATATTTAACACTTTTCAAATGTTCACCTCCAAAACAAAAACCTTTAAAGCAAAAGTCGGTCGATGATGATGTTCAGTTCACCACTTCTATGTTCACCTCCAAAGCAAAAGTCGATGATGTTCGATGATGTTTAGTTGTTCACTGATCACCTCTAATGCACAGATCGTGAGATCGATGATTCTGCTGCACAGATCGTGAGATCGATGATTCTGCTGCACAGATCGTTCGAACTTTGAAGCGAAAGTCGGTGATGTTTGATGATGATCACTGCTCACCTTTCGCACAGATCGTTCGAACTTCGAAGAAGGAAATCAAAAAGGTTTTATACGGAAACCCTAAAATCAAAAAGTTCCAGACTCCGACCACCGTTAACCACCATCCCAACCACCAGCTCAATGATCTCCGAGGGGTGGTCGTCGTGGTCGCGCCAGGCTGCCGAGGGGTGGTCGTCGGTGGTCGTGACAGGCTGCCTGCGGGTTGCGAGAGGGCTTGCGGGTCAGCCGGTCAGCAATTTTTTTTTCAAGGTCCGGGTCAGCACTGAAGACCCGGTCAGCCGGGCTCGAAGCCGAAATCAAACGGGCTGACCGCTGACCGCGTTAGCGGGTCAGCCCGGTCAGCCGGGTCAGCACCAAAACAAACAGCCCCTTAGTTTTTAACTTATAAATACATATTAAGGTTTTGGGTTATGAATGAGTTGTAACTATTTTTTTAAGTTTTCTTGGTTATAATAAATTATTGGGAGTTAACCAATTGTTCTTGTTTTCTATATTGATTTTGGACTTGACCTCACATTCAAAGCGGTAGGAAATTGAAAACTAAGATCAAAGCAAAAACAATAAATATAATAGGAAAACCCCAAAAAACTTAAAAACTGAAAGAAAACTCATTGGTTCCAGTGGCATTGACAAAATTAAGGCCTAATGGTGGCGACAATTGACATGAAGACTTGTAGTTGCGACAACTATGACTGTGGCAGAAGAAGCTTCGAGTCGATGTACAACAACAAGAGAAAAACAAATAGAACCTAATATGTAAAAGTATAATGTGTTTTCACTTTAGTACAAGATAGTGAAAAAAAGTTGTTACATAATAGAGACGATAGAGGAATACAAGAAGACGGCCAACCACGATTGGTATAGGGGAAAGATATATAAGGGGGGAGAGAGAGAAAAAGGTTAAAAATCAAATTTGATACTATATAGAATAATAAATCTTCGTTAAGTACTCTTATATTTATAGGGTGCTAATAAATAGACACCCAAAAGTTTAAATCGACACCCCCCTATACGTCGCGTATGGGTCCATACGCGGCCCATGCCCGGCGTATAGGGGATGACCATTAATGCGACATCAATGACTGACAACCGACGTCACATCAGTCTACCTATACGGGGCGTATAGGCCCATACGCCACGTATAGGTCAGTGTCGATTTAAAAATAATATAAGGTATACGCCGCGTATGGACCCATACGCGGCGTATAGATCCTCGGTACGCTATATCTTTCAAACTTTCTCATTTTTACACACACTTCAAAAAAAAAAAAACACTCTCGTATAGCACTATACTACACGTATTGATCTTTGATTTTTCTACATCCAGGTACGTATTATTGTTCATACATCATTATTATGTTAATCGTTCATTGATTTAAACGTTAAAGTAGTGTTTATGCCCTATAATGCGTGATTAAAAACTGGTATATAGAACTATACGCTGGTACAGCCCCGCGTATAGGGCTATACGTAGCGTATAGTTTTATGGTTGGGGACGAAGACTCATAGGAGGGTATTCTATACGCGGCGTATAGGGTGTTGCAATACGTGACTTGTGGCCCATACGTGGGTCCCCTATACGTCGCGTATAGTCCTATACGCGGCGTATAGGGTCGGATTTGACCTATACGTGGCCCTGTGACCCATACGCCGCTACCCTATACGCGGCGTACAGCCCTATACGCGGCGTATAGGGTAAATATATATATACAAATACATATATATGTATATACGCATATACATATACATATACATATACATATATATGTATATACACATATACATATACATATGTATATGTACATATACATATAACATGTATATGTACAACATGTATATGTACATATACAGATATGTCTTCCGATTCTGAGATTGAGGCTGACGTTGTTGACCATATTGCTGAGCATCCTTGGCTGCAGTTTGAGGCCGGTTCCATTGAGCACGCTAAGTGCTCAAAATTTATTCGTATGAAGATCGGTCATCAAAAGGCCGTAGATTGGGAGGTTATGGCTGAGTTAGGAGAGCGCGATCGTCTTGCTGCTATTATCGGAGACGATACGCCGTGGAGACGTCTTTTTGAGATCGCGTTCTTACCGTCCCACCGTGAGCTGGTAGTGGAGTTTTTATCCACATTTACCTATATTCGTCCAGATGAGATGGAGGAGGACGATGAGCGCTCGGAGATTTCTTTTACGCTTTGTGGACATGCACATCAGATGTCCATTGAGCAGTTTGCAGTTGTCTCGGGCTTTATTATGAGCCCGAGACTGTTACCCCTCTGTTCACCGAGGGTATTACTGAGATGGAGGAGGGTACATTGAGAGAGTGGTGGCCTCAGATTGCCGGAGGTCCGTTTCAGAGGACTAAGGTAGGGTCACCGGCATTCGAGATCCTCTCATCCGTTATCTGCATCGCATGATCGCCACGTCCATCACGGGACGTGGCAAGAGTCGGGAGTGGTGTACCATTCCCGACTTATTTTACTTATACTGTTTGATTACGGGGACCAGGTGTAACCTGGCGAGATGTTTGGCGGAGTATTTTGCGTCGTATTATCATCGCCAGGAGCGAGGAGCGGTGTACGGCGGCGCGTACATCACGTTGATTGCCCGATCTTTAGGTTATCTTCCTCGGCATCTTGTGACGTGTCTCCGCCGATCGAGCCGTGAGATTAGATCGTCGTACGCTATTCGGCATGCGTATTATACGCCAGTTTCCGGTTGGCATACGATTCTCTCTTCGACCCGGGGAGATCTGGCAGCCGGCACCAGTTCAGCAGCTCGGCATTGCCGATCCACTGCAGCAGCACGGCAGCCGCATGATCAGCCACCACCCGACAAGCAGCCACATGATCAGCCGCCTCCTCAGCCACATCAGCCGCCTCCTCAGCCTCAGTTCCCGCGACATATTTATAGAGAGGTGAGGCTACCTGCACGTGTGGAGACATTGTTGCAGGATATGTCTAGGAGCTTACGGCAGCAGAGTCGATGGCTCGATCGCGTTGAGGATCTGATGGAGTGGCACGTTCAGGTAGAGATTGTGCGGCGTTCTGGTACTGATCCTCCGCCGTTGCCACTGCCTCGAGATTACCCTGACTCCCCGTAGTTTTGCATTGTAATTTTTATTTTGTTATGTAATTTAAAAACTTTGTAAATATATTATCAGTTTATGTTTATCTTTTATGTTTATTATCAGTTTATGTTTATCTTTGTAAATATACATACAATACATACATACAGACATACAAACATACATACAGACACACAACATACACACATACATACATACATACATACATACATACATACATACATACATACATACATACATACATACATACATACATACTACATACATACATACATACATACATACATACATACATACATACATACATACATACATACATACATACATACATACATACATACATACATACATACATACCACAACATACACACATACATACATACATACATACATACAGACAATAATTTTAATTCAATTATATATATATTAAAACTCAAAAAATTAAAAAAATATATATATATATATAAGCTATACGCCGCGTATAGACCCATACGCGGCGTATAGCTCCTCCACGTATAGTGCTCATGCGACCACGTATAGTGCTCATGCGACCACGTATAGTGCTCACGTATAGTGTTCAGATTGTTGGTGTGACCTCCACACACAAGACATTTTGTGTTGCTCATGCGTTATTAGCAAAGAACGGGAATATAATTTTGAATGGGTGCTTAATAGATTGAAAGATACGTTAAGCAAGTGTATGGAGCCGCGCGTCATAATAACAGACAGAGATCTCGCTTTAATGAACGCATGTGTTAAAGTGTTTCCGAATGCTTCAAAGTGTTTATGCAGGTGGCATATTGATGAAAATATCGCGAAACACTGTAAAGCAAGTTTTACAAAAGATGACTGGAGAAAGTTTAAATATGCATGGGCACGTTTGTGTGAATCTCCCACGGCGGAGATTTACGAGTATAACTATAACCTTCTTTACGAACGACTAGTTGAAGC
Source organism: Flaveria linearis (assembly GCA_024085815.1). Taxonomy (NCBI): domain Eukaryota; kingdom Viridiplantae; phylum Streptophyta; class Magnoliopsida; order Asterales; family Asteraceae; genus Flaveria; species Flaveria linearis. Next base: position 44,628,352 of record CM044018.1, on the reverse strand, counting down.
GAATCGAGAAAGTAAGTTTTTATTATATTTTAATTATGTTTTATTATTTTTCAATATATAATTTAATTATGTTTTATTATATTTTCAGAGGTATTGTCATATATAAACAGAAACTGGTTAAAGAGTTACAAAGAAATGTTTGTATCAGCCTGGACTAACTCGAACCGCAATTTTGGCCAACACACAACAAATAGGGTGGAGAGTCAACATGCAAATTTAAAAAGATATCTTAAATCAACAAATAGCTCACTGGATAGACTTGTGGAGTTTGTAGATCAATTGATGGAAAAAATAAAAAAAATTGTGTATCCATGGAAAAATAACAAAAAAGCGCCTGTTGTTCAAACAGATATTCGCGGTCATCCAACGTTAAAGGTTCAACAACAAAAGTATGACACTCAACAAAGTACGTGCGACATGCCGAGACATAGCTCGTTTATTGCGTCTCACATTTCCGGAAGAACAAGTTCAGCTGTAAAACCCCAGAAGCCTGCCATGCAACGTAGTCGTTCAACATCATCTAAAGTATCACGGGGTACTAATGAGTTTTCTTCGATTATCGGAGATCACCAATTAAACAATATAAACAGGTTAAAAAATTGGATTCCGTCAATCTTTCATCAGTATATTTCACGTATACGAGATGTCCGACCCGATGGAAAATGTGGTTTTCGATCAATAGCTTTAGGCTTAGGGTTTGACAAAAATAAGTGGATGTATGTGCGGACACAGCTTTTAAAAGAGTTGGACAGACATGATTGGAGTACAGAGAAGTTTTCGATACTTTGTACCCCGGACAGTATAGCGAATTACTTCACACCATCGATTGACAAAGTGTGAAACCTGCACCAGAAGAACATTGGATGATAATGCCTTATACGGGATTAGTGGTTGCTCAAAAGTTTGGGGTTATTCTTCATTTACTAAGCAATAATGGTTGTCAAACATTTTTTTCATTATGGGCTGATCCGAAAACTGTTATGCCTCATCATGCCGTGTCGATCGTTCATGTCAACAATAATCATTTCGTCCACGTTAAGCTAGAAGGAGATTATCCGATGCCAACATTAAGTAATCTTTGGATTCTTAACCGAAGCGTACGTGCTGCAGAATGGGAGATTATGTATAGGATTCGTATCTCGGAATACAACGCAATAATAGAGAATAACCGAGAAACCCCAGCTTATATAAATTTATTTTAATTCATAATTTGTAATATGCGAATTATATATTTTAATTCTAATTTTATTATTGTATTCGTATTATATTGTTTAAATAATTTTAATTTAAATTATGTATATATTAAAATAAAAACTCAAAAAATTAAAAAAAATTATATATATTAAAACTCAAAAAATTAAAAAAAATAAATATATAAGCTATACGTCGCGTATGGGGCCATACGCGGCGTATAGCTCCTCCACGTATGGGTCATAAGTCACGTATGGGTATAAAATATCAAACCCTATACGCTGCGTATGGTCCTATACGCCGAGTATAGGTATAAAACGTCAAATCAACAATGTACCCTATACGCCACGTATGGAGCCATACGCAGCGTATAGGGTATAAAACGTTAAATCAAGAATGTACCCTATACGCCGCGTATGGACCCATACGCGACGTATAGGGTACAGGGATGTTGATTTAAAATTGTGGGATGTCTAAATAAAGGAACCCTATTCATAACATTTAGCAAGCAGCGTGAACAATAGTCACATCATATTGGGCCATGTGCTAGGGGTTGCCACATACACTACCAAAAAATTAAACAATTTCCAACCAATTATACCGTAGGAACTTTGTTGTAAAAGCAAGTTAGCGATAAAATACCAACATAAGTTGTTTGTTGTAAAACCTCCTAGGAATAAGATTTCTTGTTCGTATTTACTTATTAAAGAAATGATTATGCTTATAAACTGTTCATAAAAACTTATTAAAATCAAACCAACACAAACAAAGGAAACAAATACAATCGAAAGTTCATGAACACAAAGGGATACAAAAGATTATAAATCCTTTCCGAGATCCACAAAAAGTAAATAAGTACGTACCAAAATTATCTGAAATTATTTGACTTAATTATTATCATAAACATTATTAGCAAAAAAATTAAGAAGCTTGTAAACATTTACCCAAGCTGAAATTGAAATGATAATGTAGGATGTGACAAAGGGGAATAGTAGGGTTTTATATCTTTAAAAATTAAAGCCTATAAAATATAATATCAAATATCAAATATAAAAACCTTTACATAAACGAACATATATATTATCAAACATAAATGAACAAACGCGTCCTTTTTTTCTGTTCGTTCGTGTAACTAAACGAATATGTATTTCTTCTTCATTTTTATTATTTTTTAAATGAATAAACCCAAGTGAACTTTTGCCGAATAATTCAAGAACTATTTGTTAAAAGTAAAATTCGTTTGCTAAATTAATTATTTCTAGTACTATCATAGATTCTTTGTTTTTTTTTTCTTAGGTTTGAAAGGAATCCAGTACGTGATAATATTTAATTAGAAGCATATAATCTTAAACCAACAAAATCAATAGCAGGATCGAATATAATTAAAGATTTTATTTTTTCTCATCACATAGTTTCTTCCATCTTTCATATAATTTCACTCTAAGTAATTTTAAATATATTTAATATAGCTTTTTTAATACAAACACTTTTACTATAGCAACATGAAATACTCTAAACTTTAACTAACAAGAATAATTTTGAGAAGACCAGGAGCAATAAAACATGTTCAATTTCTTTGTTTTTTTAAAGTTTCCACACTTCCTTATTGCTTTAAAAATTTTCTTGTATAAATTCATAATATAACAGATGATTTACTTGCATTATGCTAAAGTTAACTAAAAGAATTAGAATGTTTTAAAGGAATTAATTCCAATGTAAAAGTGTAGGGTTATTGCTTTGTAAAACTTTAATGGAATTTGAACTTAATTAAAAAAAATTAATTCACCACCCAATTTCTACCACTCAGTCTCCTTCAATGTGTCCCTAATACATTGTTATATCAACCCGGTTTCTGTGCAGCCAGATCGCCATTGAGTTCTTCATCTGGCTCTTGATATCGAGGCTGGTTCTGGGTTTGATGTCGATATTGCAAAGTGATGTAAGTAAACATTCTTGAGCCTGTTTGCAATATCTGAACTGGCTGTGCATATGAAGAAGATATGGTAATTGGATTGGGTGAATATAACAGATCGAAGATGGCAGTGATGAATTGAAGGAGATGGTGGTGGTGTGAATTGAAGAAGAGGATCAAATGAGGCGTTGATCAGTGGGAATGAAGCTGTGAGGGCTATTTGGTAATTATATAATATTCCATTTATATATGGAATGTTTAAAATTCCATCAAAGGCCGGTGGTGACGGAATATAAAGAAACATAATTCAAATTCCATTTTCATGGTGCCAACCAAGAATAATTAGTTTTAGAGTTAAATATGGATTTTATCTTTGAGGTTTTATAAAAATTATCATTTGATTTTAAATGTTTAAATTTTATCATTTGCATCCAATATTTGAATCCATTTAACTATTTCGAAGTAATACCATCTGATTGGAATTCCAATTAACACCGTTAACGTTTTCCGTTAAGTTTCCTAAATTAGTGATATTTTTGTCAAAACATTTACAATATAAATATTTAACTCTACTTGAGGGTTTTATGCGTTCAGTCTCATTTAGTAATCACCATTGAAATTTGAACCTAGCTATTAGATAACCATCTAAAAGTGACCCATTTCTAATTTTATAAAATATACACCACAAAAATATATAAATAAACCTGCTCATG